>VWZN01014357.1:1470674-1508947 GCA_013396955.1 Regulus satrapa
AAAAGGCAGCTAGAGGGGGGAAGAGAGGGGGAGGAAGAAAAGAAAAGTCTCTCTATTGAGTACAGCATCTCTACCACACATAATTCAAGGACTATAGCCGGTATGAGTTGGGGGGTAGGGGGGAGAAGGGAGCTTTTTTTTTTATCCTTTTCCTTCAAAGAAACACATCAGAAATAAACTGCTATTCATTTAGGTAAATCCTCATCACATTTACTTTTGGCATACCTAAATAATAATACAAAATAACCCAAAATGCCATGAAGAAATTATCGATATATATATAAAACATGTGGTAAATAAAAGTTTAACAAATCCCTCCAGAGTTACCACCAGCTCTGAATGTGGCATTTCTTTCCTAAAGAATGTACAGATCCAAGCTCACAACAGAAGATTTCAAAAATAATAATTACAATCGGCACGGTAACAACTATTTGGGTGGTTTTTTAGACTTAAAAACTATTACATATAAATACTACCTAAACATACATGCCATCTCAATCAGGAGGGACTGAAATGGAAGAACACCTAGCTTACAGGCAACTAGCCCTGAAAATATAAATGTATGCTGTTCTTTAAATACACCTTTAAATACAATTTCATAAGTTTAGATTTTATGGCAATTTGAGATCCCATTTTGACAGTCTTGTATGCACTACACACCACCTCCCTATAAAAAACACATACAGAAAGGTATTCGTGTTCTTGGTTAAGGCAAGATTAACACAAGTCTTTTCCAAAAAAAAAAAAAAAAGAAAAAAAAAAGAAATTTAAACAAGAAATAGTGTGTTTGTTAATTTGCATGTGGCAGTCAGTCTCTGCTCTCAGTCCNAAAGCTCTTGTAATAAGAAGGCCGTTTTACTGTTTATGTTATAATTCTAAGTGACTGGATGTAGCATAAAGCTATGATTATTTTCCTGTGGTCACAATATATGTGATTTAGAGTATGTTTAGGGAAAATGTTAACTGAGACACAGGGCTGTAAACAGACCCAGAATTTGGGCACAGAAATGCACCCCCTTGTGCTACATCCAACCCGTGCACGACTTTATTTACTGGTCAGAGTTCACTGCAAAGGAGTGAAGCTGTCTCTAATGCCATACAAATTTGGCTATCAGCTGTCCTATGCAAATTTGACTCTAATTACATATGCATTACTGAGCTATGAAATAAGTCAGTGTGTTGTGGTATGTGAACACACATCCCACTCTTGTTTTTGAGCATAATAGTTTTCAGTGTCTGCAGAGTGTTCATATCCTGTGGACTTGTCTTTTTTTTTTTTTTCCTTTTCCTTTCTATCCTGTAGACTTCTCCTCCCCCAACTTTTTTTTTTTCTTTTAATGAGACACCTTCTTTTCTAATAAAAAATTAAATTAAGACAGAATTCATTTTTTAAACCTGTCCTTAAAACAATATGAATTCCAGCCAGAGAGAGATAAAGCAAAAACCAAGGACTGTTATTTTATTTCGTGTAATGAATTAGCTTTAAAAAAGGTTGAACAATAAACAAACAACTACCCAAAAAACATTTTTGTGAGCTAATTATGTACTAAGCAAGAAGTAATTTTATCCTTATACCCACATTTTATGTTTTGGGCACTTCTATTTCATGTCCCTTGACACCTTCTTCAATAATCCATCTACTTTATATTGGAAAGCCTCACATGAATAAAACTTTATGGCACTACAGGCATTTAGCCTTCCACTGACATTCCTGGCCTGTTCAATTCTGCAATTCAATCAAAATCAAATCTCAAAATCCTCTTGTCAGCCAGCGCTGCTTTCATATGCCCGAGCCCTGTGTAAGGATAACTGCATCCAATCTTTCCCCCAAGCAGTGCTTATATTGTTTTATTACAGTTCAATGAGTGGAGTTCAAAATTACATGCAGCTGCCTACTACTGTGGTCTGTCTGTGCTACGCATGGACACAAGTATTGCCCACCAGGCTTGAAATCATTCACTTACTGGTCTGGCAAGAGAGACTGCGAGCACTTCACTGTGTGGAGGAACATCCTGCCTGCTAGATCTAAAGAGGGTGATGTTAGCAGATCAGTCCCTTTATAAAGGGATTGCGAAAGCCCTGTGAAATGCAACTCAAACGTGCTCGATGTTAAGCATGTGGCTACTGCACATAAAAGCAAAGATAAACCTCAACATGCACTACTCATTCGAGGAAAGCTTGTGAGGGGAGATAAAGGGCTGGGGAATAAAAGGCATCTCACTGAGTTTTTATATGTGTTTTAAATGATGAAGCTTCATTTAGGCAATTTTTATCTTTTCCTCCCCCCCCTCCCCAATCTTCACGCTGAAGCAAAAGGACGAAACAAAGCTAATTAAATACTATTTAATCAGATGAACAATGCAGCCACTTCAGATCCAAGAGCTTAAAAGCTCCTGCAGCACCAGCTCCTGTACAGCCTGACTGGAGGGGGAGAGAGAGATCAAAACTGGACAGGATTTCCACCTCACACCCGCTGGGGGCTGGAGGTAAAGAGTATCAGGAGACTGCCTCCTGTGCTATGACCAGGGCTGGGAAACAGAGAGAGCCATGAGCTGCTGGAAAGGGGCTCATCCACAGGCTGCCCAGGCAGGGACGAGCACAGTCCCCCCAGGTCCAGCAGCAGCATCCTCTCAGCACACACGGAATTCCACCCACACTCCTTCAGGTTAACTTCTGGCCCATCACATCAGCATTTAGTGATCATTTTCACTCAGCTTTTCGTCAGCGTTTCACAGTATTGCAACAGTGACCAAAATGAAAAAAAAAAAAAAAAAATTAAAAGTGAAGAATAAAAGCCATTTATCAAGGGCTATTCATCAAATATTGTACCGTGGCAAAATTCTGTAAGAGTAGCAAGAGAGAAAACAGAGGCAGCACACACACCGTTAGACATCCTGCCGAGAAAAAGCTCTCTCTGAGATGAACCCCATTACCTTCCAGCACACAGGTCTGAGAACCAAGCTAACCACACAACAAACCACCGACCTATGACAGCAACACTAAACTGCTAGTCCAGGAATCAAGGCTTCATTTCTTTTTCAAAAAAAAACACAGAGAGAGGAGGAAAAGAAGTCCGCTCAGCTGCTGTGCAACTGCTCACGTGTTGATTATGTAGAAGCAAACCCAGTCGTGAGGCTTTTGGGCTTTTCACTGCCTTCATTCAAGAGGAGCATGGATGACTCTGTGTGCATCATATGTGTGCCTGTTAATCCGTTTCTACATCTACTGTGGAAATGTGACAGCAGTGACCGATCCTGGAGGCACCGACTGTGACACTCCAGGACAGAGGCACGGCCCCCAGCTCAGGCACTGGGATACAGCCCACACAGTGCAGCTGCAAGATCTCAGCCCTGACAAGGGTTTGTGGCCAGGCAGTCACATCTCCTTCACGTCTAGTTATGGTACAATGACACATTTGGGAACACTCGCACCAAATCTCAGAGCGCCAGGACCACAGCCATTCCAGTCATCTCCTTCCCATCTGAAACCACCTATGGCATCTTCCTGCACAAAACTAAAGCTTCTCCACTAGAGACAGACTGGCTTATGGAGCACCAAAGCCCCGGAGGAGTTCCTGCACAGCTCCCCATAGCAGCCCTGTCCCCACACGCCCCACACACTCTGAGCCAACACAGAAAACCCTCAGAGGAAATACAACTTCCCTCAGTTAAAGCTACTGAGGGCAATGAGGGTGAGGGAAGGAGTATCAAACCCTGCATCAGCCTGCAGACCGGGCTTCACAGCTCCACGCATGGCTGAAACTTTCAGTTTTGGGGTGTTCTGCAGCCTGAACCACAACTCCCCTGGGTGCTGCACATGTACCACGACAGCACAGGCGTGCACATCACCACCACCACCACCCCCGGGACAAAGGGGTACCTGGGCCCCCCCAGGGATCCAACTCGGCCAGCAAAGCGCCAACAACAAATCACGAGCAGGAGAACCCTGCTGAGAAACAGCGGACAGGGTCCCCGTCAACACGCGATGACATATCAACATCGCAGAATCCCAAACTGGAGGCAAACCACTTGGGCGTGCGCTGGGGCTAAGGAGGGGAAAAACCGTCTCGCTCCACATGCACACTTGTAGGAAGTGACAAAGCATCACGTCTGCCTGCCACCCGAAACATATTTAGCAGCCTATAGATAGCAGCCCACCGAGACGGCTGCGGCGCAGGCGCCCCGGGTGACTCTGCACCTGTGGCTCTGCCGTGAATCCAAGGGGACGAGAGGCAAACCAGGAGCTGCAGCTCCCAACCACCCCTTATCACCACCACCACCACCACCACAGTATTTACTGTAACACATGTGACTTAGTGAAGCCCCAGATTAATTAAATGAACTCCTCCATTAATCAATCAATCAATCCAGCACAGAGCAGTTGAAATATTGAATTACTTAAGAGCAGCATCTTTATATAGGACTTTTAAAGGTCTGCTCTGGAGGACCTTATCCCCCATAATTAAATTCAGCCTCACAAGCAGAGAGGAGCATAAGAAACCCAGAGGAGGCCCTGGGGCTGCGAGGGCAGGAGCATGAGCACGTTCCTGGGTGGGAGGGAAATGCCAGCTCCTGCCTCGAGAAACTGCCCCATCCCGAGGGGTCAGCGAGCTTCTCCCAAAACAAACAATCCTCTGAACTTCCCTCCCCAGACACTGACAGTGAGGGCTCCCCCTCGCTCAATCAGGATCACTAATCAATCAGTTCAGTAAGAAAACCAAGATCAGAATTGCCCAATCCTAAGGAACAGCTCACTTCCAGCTGGCAGAGCTGGAACAGGGGGAAGGAGGAGAGCAGAACCATGTGCTGCTCTGGGAAAACCTGAATGCATACATAACAGTTGCAAAACCTGTAAAGTCAGTAAAGGTTATCTAATTTCATATATGGTGAAATTTAGGCAGAGAGAGTTGAAACACGTTGTTCTGAGATGTGCAGAGCACTGGTTAGAATGTCAGTAATAAGAACACCAATCTCCCGTCATCCTGAAAGCCAGGCACACAAACTGCTAATACGATCAATTTTGTCATCTGTGGGGTCCACTTGAACCACTATTTTTGGACATCGAAATAGGAGGAATGAATTCTACACTTCTTTCCATCTTCATTTCAGTCTGGATGAGACTGGTGTAGCTGTGGTTATAAGTGGGGGAAAGGACAACAGGAGGAGAAAAAAAAAAAAAAATCCTAGTCCATGCATATAATCATTCCAATTACTGAAAAATCCCCATCATTGGAAACTTCTCTCATAGCATGCGAGGTGCTGTTTCCCTTAGGCAACAAAAAATTAAGTTTCACAAGGCTCCCCCTCAAAAAACAGACCTATAACATCTAGGCAAAAATAACTAATCCTGGTATGTTTTCCCCACCCCCAGCAAATATAAATATTTTAGCTATTTCAGCTGCAAGAATCTGATTTAAGTGGTTATAACTTCTTTTGTGCTTGCTCTTCTGCCTCCAGCCCTTCCCACCACCACCAGTTACCCTGTCCTGAGCAGGGTGCAGCACATTGACTGCCCTGACTGCTTCTCCCAAACACAGAGAGAACAGAGAAACAGCCTTGAAATCCTGGGATAAGATGCAGGATCCAGAATTAAATAAAAACGCACCAACATGAACACATACTTCACTGCTCAACAGTCACTATTTTTTTTGGCAAAGACAATACCAAAAAAATAGAAAAGGCTTATTACAAGCCCTAAATGTAGGATGGCACAGCATGTTAACATATTGCTGTACATCCTTTATAGAATTGCCTCCAAAGCTATATTAAAATAACGTTAAGGTTGCAAAAACTAAGCAACAAAGTTGGCAACATCAACATGCAATCCTGATTTACACCTTTGGAATGAGTATTACAATCAAGTCTTCACTTACACAATCTTATTTTTTTCTGTGGGACTCCCATCTAATGCACAGTTATTAAACATTGCTCTTCTCCTTATAAAACATCTACTCACAGTGGCACACACTACTTACTCAGCACACGCTATACAAATCCAAAATGAATACAGGATTGCCAAACTCCTCTTGACCACGTCTCTAGTTCTCTCATTAGAGTACCAAGATGTTAAAAAATAAACCCCACAGCTTTTTACCTTCATTTGCAAAGATGTTTGATGGCACCACTACCACCTCAAGGCTGGGAAAAGAAGACAAGGCAAAAGGGAGGCTCTTGGTGGCTGCTGGTTTGAGATACCAAACAACACTCAGCACCAATCTAAGCCCACCCTGACTCCTGGTCTTTATGGGTTCTAACAGCCCCAAGTGCTGCAGACAACCCCAACTGGCCTCAACTGTGGTTTCCAAGCCCAGGCCACTTCTGTAAATTGGCCCCAGGTGTCTCTTGGTAGGCATGCAGAAATGAGAAACGGGGACCCATGTGGCACGTTTAGAGCAACCGGGTTTGGATGACGTGCCAAAGACCAAACAAAGCTCTTTGGGAAGAAAAAAAATATATATAAACACCTATAACTACATGAACATGTCAAGAGTTTCACAGGTCTAACAGCCTAGAGGCTTGGTTAAGGCCTGTGCCACCTTAACTGCTATTTCCCAAATCTCACTTCCCAAATCTCTACACCATCTTGAAGGTTGTTTTCATACACACCTGTTTTCAATGTACATCATTTATTTAGAATTTTTTACTCTCTCTTTAAGAAGTGAGAACTGACAGAGAAACAAGAAGCAGACACAAGTAGAGAACAGAGTGTCCAAGCAGAGGCACACCACCAGTCACCCCCACCAGAACTAACAGCATAACCAGACACTTGAACTGGGTGGCACTGGGAGCTGCTGGTGGCAGGGCAGGGTGGAGGCATCAGCCCCTTCTTCTGAGGATCACTCCACAGCCATCAGTGTGAGGTCTCCACAAGGAGCACTCCAATATCCTCCAACAACATCAATTGCCTTGACAACTCCAGTGACTCCAAAGCAGTGTGAGAAACCAGGAGCTCCCACTGCTTCTCAGGGTACCCACTTCCCCCGACACCCTGAGGCCACGGAATCCTACATGGAACCACACGAGGAGGACGCTGAGGCTTTGTGGGACTCATCCTCCCCCATGGCACCTGGGCAGGACCCTCGTGCTCAGCGAAGTGCCGTGTGCCTGTCCTGGCTTTCCCTCACCAGTGACAGCTCCTGCACAGAGACACTGCAGCTCTGTTAAAAATACACACACACACACACACATGCACCCATACGTTGAAAAAGAACAATTCTTTATATGGCAATGAGCTGTGCTGTCACTCCTGTCCATTATGCACCCGTTCGGGTTTGCTTGGGCAACTCAAGAGACTTGGTGAGGTCAGTGGATGCTCTCAGAAGACTTGCCACTCTCCCAGCAGCTTAATTTCTGCCCCTGTATAGGCTCGAGGAAGTCACAGGTGTTGTTCAGAAGTGGCATATCTCAGTTTTGTTCAGTACTTACATAATATTATATGCTGGGGAAGGGGCTGCACTAATACACAGAAACTGCCAAGTATCACATCTTTCCCTATCTATGGCATTCTCCATCCTCCCCAATCATTTGCACTTTCTTCTCTTTCAAAGACTCCCATAAAAGCCATTTACAGTCAATACAGTCTTATTAGCACTCGGTGTATGTTCTCTTCTCAAAGTAGGTGTTTACTCTGACTTCCCCCTCACAGAAACAACGGGCGAGTGTTGCCATTTTATATCACAGACTCTCAGTGTCCAGGCTGTTTCCGAACACAGGTTAATAAAACAAAAAATTAAATTTAAATAAACCAGAAAAAAAAAAAAATCAGTTGAGAAAAGCTTGCACTGCAGTTGCTCTGACTAAAGAGAACGGCAAAAGCCAAAAGGAAGGAGTTAACCTTTGCGGGAGCAGCATCAAACAGTCGCTGCTGCTTCAGTTCTCGCTGCACCGGGACTCGCTGCAGCAAACTGCATCCCCTGGTAAAGCAAGAGCATCACCTACACACTCACAATTCTCCGAGGGTCACAGCTAAAGCACTGCCCTTTCAGCGTGGGGAACAACCAACATCAGGTACACAAGAAAATCTGGTGGATTCAACAGGAAACTACCGAGAACTATTTCTGAAATGTAAATGAGACTCTGCTACTTTCATTTCATTCTTGCCGTAGCACTGTGCTGAGATGAAGTTTCCATCTGTGATTTTCAGGACAGGATATCAGCCATTTCAGATGGCATCCGTCGCAAGCCAGAGAGACACATTACTCACAATTTTTTGTTTCATAAAAATATTTAAACTCAATTTGATCTTCGCCCGGACAGAGCTTATGGGGGATTAAGTCAGTGCTTTGGGGAACAACCTCGCAGCAAATATGCAGCTTTAACCCCACCATCCCTTTTAAAATTATTATTTTTCAAGAACAACTTGCATAAAGTTAGAATTTGAAAAGGACTTTATATTTTAAAAGACAATTTTGGTAAGGCCATGCCAAATACTGATTTATTTTTTTTTTTTTTTATATCCCTACTTTGACTTCAACAAGTTAAACAGTTTGTGGTATTCAAACCTCAAGGTTTTGAACACAAGAAAATGTTTTCCAATCTCTCACTGAAATTCAAGCTTGGACTACCTGTGAAATTTAGTGTCCACATGCAAGAGATAGCACATCCAGAAAAATTATTTCAAACACTTGTTGTTTCTTTTTTCACAACATTTTTCAGTCGCACAAATTTATCAGCAAAAAAATGCTGAAGTCAATGATGATGCAATTAAGGCTTTGATTACACGATGACAGCAAATCGATTTTAAAGCAGATTATATCAACAGTTGGGCAAAAGGAGAGGCAGACATTATGGAAATCAGACCTTTTAATATCTTTAAGATTCCATAACCCCAGAGAGCATCTTTAATTCACCCTCTTTTATTCCAGATGGTCTCATAAAAAAACCCCTAAGTTATCACATTCTGGTAGCCCATGCTAACACACTTCCTATGACATGATGCTAATACGTGTTAAAAACCACCATTTAAAAAAAAAAAAAAATCCAAATTGCAACTATTTCCCCACAAAGGTGACATTTGCAACCACGTACATTTTTTTAAAGACCCCCAGGATACAACACATCACTTACTTCCAGCGGGCAGGCATGGCAGTGCCTGGTGAAGGCACGCTGAGTTACACATAAGTATTTAAGAGCAGGATTTGGCTTCAGACTCCGCATGAAGGCAGGAATAGGGAACTATTGTGCTGCCTGTTTTCTCACAGCAGATCCCAACTAGCTTTGGCTATGGATCCAGCACCGCCAGCCAATTTCAAGGATAAAAAAAAAGAGCCTCCGACCCTTTCCTTTCTCTCCCTTTTTGTAATCTCTTGCAGGCACAGCGGCTCCAGCAAGCAGCTCCCCTACCAGCCCAATATTTACACTAAACCACTAAAGGACTTTCTATTATAATGCTATCTCATTGATACAAGATTACTCCTGAACCACATCAAACCCCGTAACACTGTGAAAGGCACAAACGCCGTCTCAAGAAAGAGGCGCAGAGTGGATTATTTTAGTCTCGTTATTTCAACGGCACTTTTTAGATTTATGTAAAAAGTAATGCAATGCTGCAGAGTAAGTGCTTCTCCCCTGGGGGCAACTGAGTGTCTATATGGATTAAATGTACACGCGTAAACACTTGCGATAGCTAATTATATTCCTGAGAGTGCCCAATTCTTCCCACCTCTTAATCCTACAAAATAAAAACACTTCCAAAAAACAAAAAAAAAAAAATTCAGATAATCATCAATTTTATCTCCTGCCTTTGAAACTCTACAGAGATTTTCCACCTGAGAATCAAAAAGTGTTAAAACTCCTGGCTCTTTTAACTCTCTTCTACAAAAGCTGCATGGATGTAAAAACCCCAACAGAACACAGCACTTGCCGTCTCCTCTGGTTGCACAGAACATGAAAGAGCAACCAGACATTTTTATTCAAATGAAATTATATTAATTTTTTTAAATATTTTTTTTTTCCTTCAGCATGCAAAAAACCCCACCCTATACTAAACACAAGCTTAAAGCAATCTTTTCCAATGGACCATTTTACTTATTCTACAATTTCTTACCCAAATTACACAGGTATAATTATTTTGACACTGTAATGAAAAGAAAATGGGATTTGGGCACTGTGGGTTTATCTAATAACACTATTTCTTGCCAGACTTCACAGCACTGACAATCACAAAGAGCCCTGTCCATTCCAATAGGAAATATTTGATTTTACTGTAGGAACATTATTTATTTTCACCAAGTTGCTATTATCAGAAAGGATATGATAGCTGAATAATAAAAATGAAATCAAGAAATTCTGGTGTTTCAAGGCTTTATTTTTTTCTGCTCTCACTTTTGACATTTTCTTCCCCTGGAGAGACAAGATAAAGTGCTGTCATAAATGGGTGACTTTTCTTGTCAAATGACAGATTTGATTCTCCATGGCAACCACAAATCAAGGTGCTAGTCTGAATTAAAGCTTCTCTTAAAAGGCGTCTTTATGTTTATAAAATGAATTTAAATTAAATGGGTATTAGGTACAGTTTTTTACCTCCATTTATTTATTGACTAAGGAGCTCTGTGCTGCGTGGAGCATATTTGCATTTTAAGGAAAGACAACATATTGTACTGGCAGATGCACAAACAAAGCAAGTTACAAGGTCATGCTACATATACTAGTTTACAGTACTATGAATGGTATACAGATGGACAGCAAGCAGTTAAGAGGTACTTAAATACTGGAAAAAGCACAAAAATTACCTAGAGAGTAACAGATGAAGGAAATCTCTCCTCATTTCATAACACTGCTTTCTTCCACACACAGTTAATAGAGAGTCATGTAATTGTCACAAACAGAATGCCAAAAGAGAAAAAAAAATGTAAAAAATCAGATGCTTCCTCCTGTGCCCTTATGCAATCTTACTATAGAGCATGATACGCTCTTACAAATGGTTGTTACCATGACTTTCAAATACCCGAATTTATCCCAGATTTCTAACTTCAACTGCTCTAAAAATTCACTTTCTTGAGGTCACAACACATCTGAATTTCTTTATTCAGAAGATGAGTCAGTGGAGCCTCCTAGTTCCACAATTAACCTCCCTTATTACCTCTTTTTTTTAAAAAAAACCCTGAAACCCAGGGAACCTAAATTGCACTGTAATACTCTTCTCATTCCATTTCCCCAAAGAAATGTGAAAATCTTTGCACAGACATTAGGCTTAAATTTAAACATACAGGTAAAGCCAAATATGCATTTTTACACACAAGTAAATACTTTCAAAAATGCAGAGAGCATTATTAAAAAAAAAAAAGAATCTAAATACTGCAGGTTTGTCAGCCAATTCTCTTGGTTACCGGAGTCAAGTGGCTCCATATTCACTGCCCTTGTAAGCTCTGCCAAATTTGATTTTAAGCTTCCTGAAGTTAAAGAAGGTTTATACAGTATTAACACGAGATCTTCTCACACATTTCTCAAGTTATTACACAGCCTTTTATCCAAAATCACAATTTTAAGCAGCGCAGGAAGGCTTCAGTTCAGCTTCACAGGCAGAGATGGACAGAGGACGTCTTCATCCCGCCGCCGGGCTTTCTGCTCCGCTTCACCGCTGATTCTTCCAGAGAAGGGGCAAAAAAAGGGAGCCAGAAACTTAGAAAATCTCTTTACACCCCGGGTCTGTGCAGGATTTGGCCCCTGCACCCAGGAGCTTGGGGATACAGCCCCCACCTTGCTGCTGTGGAACAGCTCAGACACAGCTTTTGGGGTCCCGAGCGTGGGCCCTTTCTCTGAATTACTGGCACCTGTGTGTAACCCAGAAATGTCCCAATCTCCTATCGACAGCTTTTCAACCCAACTATCCCATCTTAGGAAGCAGGGGGGAATAACAGTCAGGCCTCTCTGAACCAGCGTGTAAACACTGGCTGCATAAAAATCAAAGGACACTTTGCTAATGTACTACTGTATAAGTAACAACCTCATTAAAATATGACTAATCTGTAGCAGAAATGTGAATTTTATGGGGTAAGCAATTGAATTTCTTACATTTTTATAGTGAGAAAAGAAAAAGAAAACGAGTCTACCTATTTCACTCATACTGTAACCTGATCACAATGTTTATACATGCCCATCACAGTGCTATATAAATTAAGTCCCAAGAAAGGGTTTGAGAAAATAAAATATGGTTAACTTCAAACAACACCTCCAGCTCAACTCCTGAAAATCCTTGGCACTTCTTGCTTTGCACTTCTGGACATTCTTGAGGTTAAGGGCCTGTCTCCTCGAGGTCTAAATACTGAACTTTTAGGGAAAATTCCCCAAATAACCACCACGCACAGGGATAACTGCACATGGAACATATTCTCCAGGCTGTTACACAAGCTGGGTGCTGTGTGGTAGGTACTGGAGCATTGTCTGCTAATTGAGGGAATGGAGAGTGATGTCCACACCTGGTGCTTAGATCTTATCTCCATCAGCAGCACCAAGGCGAAGCAAACCTGGTTAAGACTGCTGGTCTGCTGTGTCTCTGCAGAAAACTGGGTGGTTTCCTGGGCCCTCAGAGCCAGCTGACAGCATGGGCTTGCAGAATGAGATCTGAGCCCTGCAGCTGCTAAAACTGTTGTTCAAATTGTATTTCAGAAATGGGCAGGCAGAACCTTGTGCCACTGTGGTGTTCGGGACGTGCTGCAGCAAAACCAGCAGCACTTCTCCACTTCAGTGCTAGGAGTTCCGAAAGTAAATATGGCACGGGCAGAAAAACCTTGGAAGTGCACGTATTTGGGGTTCTTAACCTTTTCCGTGGGTCGTGGTACTGCAGGGGCTGCACCAGGGCACTTGAAAGCTGTGATGCTTTCCAGTGTGGAGCAACTCCAAACACAAACATGGATTTGTTACAGCAGCGATGCAAAAGAACACAACTTGGCTTTAGTGCAGTAGATAAACTTTTTTTTTTTCCTTTCTCTTTAAGGTCTCAGCCACTTGGTTAGTGGAAATACAGGGCCTTTGATTAGCCAACACTTGAAATTTAAAGTGGGGTGAGCTGATGACCTTAAGCCTGCTTTGTGCACTCCGTGGGCATTTTTGAGGTGGCTTTTGGCAATTACATGAAATCCTCTCCTTAACTGCTGTGAAGAAGCACAGCTCACCCTTTGTATTATTTCTAATACATGGCATTTCATTTTATTGAGCATGAGCTCAGAGCTGGTGATAGTCATAAATTTTACTACTTTAATAGTATATGTTATCTGACATTTCCTAACACTGAGCTTCAGGGTTTGAGACTGACCGGTCTTGACAGAGATGGATACTTAGCATAAGAGTTATAAAGGGAACAGCAGAGGCTTCAGTGATATTTTAAGCAGGGAAACTATGCAACATACTTTAAAAAGTGAAAAGACAACCAGGAAAATCTTTGGTTGGTAATCACAGTCAGGAAATGCCAGCAAATGTTTTGAGACGCAAGCTGAAAATGGGAAAGATGTTTAAAGCCAGCTTTGCTACCTTTAGCAGTGAACTATAAAGCTAATCACATATATTTTTGGGGTCCTTAACGTGGACCAGATGGAACTACACTGCACATAAATAAAAAACACTCTCTGGCTTGTGGGCTGGTTTGAATTTTATTTCATTGGATAAATGTGGAAGACAAAGTCACCAAGTAGGTTTTAGTCTGAGTAAACCGTGAAGCAATTAACAGAGTTCCAAAATGCATTTTCATCCATCAGAATCCCTACTGCCTTCTAGTTTTCACATGGAAGTTATTTCAAATCAACTTGAGACCTCACCATGTCCACACCAACAGGTTAGAGCAAGTTCAGGTGCAGCACCTGCTCCTGAGCTCCTCAGTCCATCTTGGGGGATTCCACCTACCTTCTACTGAATCCTAAAAATAAAAAAAAAAAAAAGGCATTCTTCTCATCAGTTATTTTGTTAGAAATAATACTAATTAATTTGGGGAAATTTGAAAACAAGCTCAAGTGGAAATACTTGATGCAAACCTGCAAGGTAAATAAACTGAGGAGAATAATCTTGAATCTCTTTTTTAAGTTATAAAATTATTTACTTGTTCTGATCTGAGCAAACATAAAAGAATACCTCTCCCAGGCTCCAGGCATTGTTACCATCAATTAACTAACAATTCCATAAACAATAAAAGTATTACAAAAACAGCAGCACATCCACACCTACACATTAGCACCAGTCAGCAAAAACCCCAACAAAAAACTACAAACAACACTTCCTACTCTTTAATTCCCAAAGGAAACTCCACCCCAGCTGCTGCAATCAAAAATACAGACTTAACAAAGTGCCTGCAAGGTTAAGTGGCAATTTTAGGTGTTACTTGGAACAGAAGTAAAAAACAATTTCAGACACAAGGGTGAGTGTAAGCTGAGAACTCCTCGAACACAGACTTTTCCATAAATGACAATTTCTTGCAGAGAATGTGTTCTCAGCTTCAGGATGCTGAAAGGTGAATGGGTCTGGATGAAAAAAAGAAAGGAAAAAAATCCAACTATACCATGCATCACTGACTGACCCCAGAAGCAGCAGAGCTTCCTTGCAGCAGCACAGATGTTTTTGGGAGAGGGATGTACGACCACTGCTCCATCATCACACATTGGAAGTGAAGGGACAGCAGGAAAAAGCGATTCCAGCCTGCTTTCTCCCTGCCTCTTCTCCCTTCTGCAAGTCCACACTTGCCTCTTCCCACTGGTTTCTCAACCGTTCTCAGATTTCTGTGGGTCAACACGGCACTGCCTTGGCACTCACAGCGCCTGTGAAATCCAGGGAGTCATGCAAACGCACCTGAATATGCAACATCTTCTTTTCTGATTCATTATGAATAGCTAAGAGCCATTTCAACCAGGATGGTGAACATCCCCCTTCTTCACTCTGGGCAGTGTTCTTTAAAAAATAAAAATAAAAATCATCATCCCGACTTCTTGTTGCTCTTCAGCTCTCCCACTGATGGTCCAAAGATCCCTAAGCACACGCAGACCATCACTGCAGGCAGTCATTGCTCCTGCCCTGAGGCAGGCAGGGGACAGTGCCAACAACCTGCGGAAATGCAGGCTGAGGTGAATATGAAAATATATCATGCATCTGGAAAATGGTGTTTTAAAGTACAGCTTCACTGTTCAGCTGACAGCAACCAGGCCCCTACCTGGTAGTTCTCCTCCTGAGTATCTTTCCTCTGTCAAGTTAATACTCTTTGCCCCCAAAAAACCACTATGGGAAAATTCAACAGTCACCTGGGAATTAATGCACATTGTTAAAATAAGAGAACTGATTCAGTCTTTAAAACTGTGAAATACAAAGATTTTCATCCTGTTTAAAGCCCAAGTTTCAATACAAACTGAGCTTTGAACCCTCCAAGATTGCTTTCCAAGAGCAAGTGATCCAGGGGAGGATCTCCTTCAACATATATGCAATAACACAGTAAAAAGTACTGACTATGACAGAGGAGGGTGATTTATGAAACACAAGTGTGGTGAAATAATTATTTACCTTCACAACAAGGAGTTTCTTCTTGTGTTTTTTTTACTGTAAATGTAACTTTCTCCCAACAGCAACTTCTTAAAAGATGTTTGTCAACTTCTGTCATTCACAGATACACAACAAAGAAAAATGTATCTTTCTCTAATGAGATGCACAGCCAAGGACGGTTGTCAGCATCACGGCACCGCTGTTGTGACATGTATTTCATTTTATTCAATACATAACGGGGAAGCTGCTAAACCCAGCAGTCCAAGCAACGTCCAAATAAGCATTAATAATGTGGTGAATAACTGATCATCACTAGATGGTTTTCAGCAAGATAAAGGGTTTTCCCTCCCCCTTTTAAAAATATCCTTGGAGTTGGAAAACAAAGAGGCAGAAGTTAAGACTGTTGCCTGCTACCTCCCACGATGGGCACACATCTGCAAGTGCCAACCTGCTCGTGGCTGAGCCCGTCCTCGAGCACCACGGATTTCAGCATTGCAGCAGCACTGCAGGTGGAGCAGAGGGCTCAGGGAGAAGCCATTAACGTGGACCGTGGTTCCCATTTTTTCAAGGGAGATGAAAAATTCAGTTTCACAGACACGTACAAATTCGTGGACAAAACCCGCCGCACGGTGCAAGGACATCTGTGTTTACCAAAGTGATCATTATTGTTTAATGCGTATTTTTTAGACCATTTAACAAATAACTTTAGCTCTGATGAACATGGTGATTTTCATGATAGACTTAAAAGGAAAAAGAAAAACTTCACAAGAAATGTGGAGCTGCTAACATGTGCTAAGTATTAGGACAAGAACCACAGATTAAGGGCACTGCTCTGACCTCACGTATTCTCATCCCCTGCACGCTCAGCCAGCGCGGTCCAACAGGGAATTGTGGTTTGCTGCCTTGCATCAGAACCCGAAGCCATCCTTGTGCTGCCTCCTGCCCTAAACTTTGTGGACACAGGGAGGGCAGCACCCCATCAAACACCAGGAGCAGCCACAGGACTAAAGCTCCACTGTTCTGGGAGCGACCCCACACCCCAGAGCTCAGTGCAGCGGGCACACAGATGTCCACGCCAACCCCAAGCACAGCCACGGGGAGATGCCCATCCCTACCCCTGCTTTTCAACTGAGCACCATCACCTCTGCCCCAGCACAACTCCCCGGCTGCGGGACGGAGCCCAGAGGGAACAACATTCCCGACCCTCGGGGCTCCAAGGGGAGCTGGAGGCAAGCAGGGCTGACAGGCAGGGCTGGGGGGGGGGCTCAGGGGAGGAGCGAGCCCAGCTGAGACCTCGCTGCATGTTCAGTGATTATAAGATTAGTGTGTTTTTATTTAAAGTATTATCCGTTAACATCCCGTATTACAAAAGTAGCACAACAGTATCGACAGACTGTCAATATTAATAGGAGTGTCTAATGTTTTATCAATACTAATTTAATTTCTGTTATCTGCAGGCTGCAGGGCCCTTCTGAAGAAACAGAGGAACAAGAATGAGAAAGCCAAAGCAGTGACATAAGAGGAAAACGAGCCATTCCTTCAGCTTCTCGATCGTTCAGTGGCACCCTGCTGTTGACACAGTTATCCTTGCTGCTTCTTTTGAGTAAAAACACCAAGAACAAAACCCACTGAGGTGTTTTTCTTCCAATATCACCAGAACCTCCACAGTTCTCTCTCTCTTTTTGGCCAGAAACCATCTTTGCAGAACAGTATTTTTCCTAACTACGTACACCCAAAGTCTGTAAAATAAATGTGTCAGACAACAGCAGTTACAGGTTGGATGAACAACTCATCCTTACAACACAGAGCTGATTCACAAAGGAGAATTTCTAGACCAGTGAATGACCCAGTCTCGCACAGACTTCAAAGGGCCACATGGAAGATGCATCTTTTTTCATTTTGCAGGCAAAGTATGTATTTTTTAAGATAAAACTTCTTGAAGACTTGTATTTTAATGAGGTGCAAATAAGTGTCCCTAGCAATCCAGGGCAAGGAAACGTGTTGGCAAGTCTGCCTGAGGTGGTAGGTGCTGTAAGGGGTAAGAATCCCTGTTCCTTCCAGGGAGAGGCTCAGCAAGACCCAGATCACAGCCCCCACCCCAGCACTTCCCATCACTACTAAACGCACTTTAAAAGAGAGAGGAAGACAGGTCCACAATGACAAAATGTCAAACTGAACAAAGTAATTGAGCTAATCATGTAAACATTCATTATTACTAATATTAAAATATCCTGTTTTGCATTTTCTTTTTGTGACAGGATGAGCAGCATCTAAGGACTCAGAATTATCATCTAAGAACTGAGTAAAAGAGGAAACTGTCTAAAATGAAGACACAGTATCAAAGAAGATTTTTTTCTCTTGCTTTAGCACATGAATGATCCCAACTCTACTCGCTACAAAGCATTAAGTGGGAATGCAGGGGAAAAATATTCTTCTCCTTAAATGTATTTCAAATAGGTGATTTATGGTTTTCAAACTGCGAAGGAGAGAAGTGGAAAAGAAGGTACTGGGGTAGGAAATTGGCTCACCTTGTGGCACTCCGCAGTGTGTGACCAGCTCCCACAAATGGGTGAAGCCTCCTTTCCTCATTAATGAAGCTGTAGATTTCCTGGTCCCCCCTGACTAAGCAGAGCTCCCCCACCCCACCACCAGCAATACCCTGAGGATTTTACACCACAGTGATAAATTTCAAAGAGTAATGACACCCAAAACTCCCCTGAGAATACATCCAGAGGGTGCTGAGCATGGGACAGCGAATCCAAGACGCCAGAGCTGAGCTGGGTGGGTGACAGACCTCACCATGGCTCCTGATGCTGGGCCCCAACACCACGGATGGTGGCACCATCCAAATCCCACACTGGAATAAGATGAAGCAATGTTTAAAACGGATATGGGGGGGAAAAAAAGCAACTTCTGTCACAATCAAAATGTTTGCTTTTCTCCCTTAGTCTGTCTGTGCCCTCCCAAATTCTCCTTGGAATTTCTACACAAAACTCTGCTCTCAAAGAGATCTTTGCTGCTTCCCAAGTCCCCTGCAGCCCCATGGATTAGCATCAGCCAGTGGTTGTGAGGAAGTTGTGTGTACCAGACTGTTTCCCAGAACCACAGAAAAAAAAAAAAAAAAAGAGGAAGGCAGAAATCAAGGGAAAACAGTCTGTGGCCAGGGACTGAGCTGCTCAACAAAGCACTTCCAGGCAGTTGGGGATGGAGTCAGAAAAGTATATTTGAAAGAAAAAAGAACCAGTGAGGAAAGAACAGCAAGAAGGGGAAACTATGCCATGGGGAAACTAATCCAAGAGGAGTCCCATAAATTGGAAAAGGCTAAGAATCAAAATCAGGAGTTATTGGACAAGGATTAGTGTAAGAGAGGTAGCTTCCTACTAGGACAAGTGATTTGAGCACCTCATGCACAGCCCAGCCAAGGACTTCAGAGGTGGCAAAAGGAAGAAATTACACAGCACAGTGATGTAAGTTAGTCTGAAACTAATAAAGCAAATTGAAGCTGAGCTTCTGAGTCTAAGCACCCACCAGGGCAGCTTGAGGAATCTGCAGAAGAGACAAACCTCTCCAGCCTTCCCGTGGAGGTCTGCCTTTGTGTTTTAAGGCTCCACACCGGGCTGTTGCAGAGCTACATTCACAGCAGCAAAAACATCAGCGGAGCCCTCGCTTCCCATCTCCAGTTCAAGAAAGGGATCTGCCATACAGGAATCCTCCTTACCTCACTCAGCTCCTCCTGCTCACTGCCTCCCTTGTCTACAAACACCATTGCTGCAGCACTTGGCTCTCCTCCACCTCTTCCCAAACCTCCAAGCCCCTTTTCTCCCTGCACAGGAGGCAGCTCCGATGGGAGCAGCAGCAGCCACAGCTCATAACTCGCCTAACGAGTGCCAGCCAGAAGTGATTTGTAGGCATCAAGTAGATTATTGTTTTTTGAGAGAGTGGAAAAGAAAAAGAGGGCCACAAGCTTAAGGTGTTGTTGATGAATGAAGATGAAAAGAAGGTTTTAGGGTGAGAAGTGTTTGTCTAGTGTGACCTAAACCGTTCAAACCTCATTTGATAGATGATGGACATTTATTCCCTGCTATGTGTCACTTCAAAGCCTGAGGTTTATATTAAACAAGAAGTCTTCTCCTTCTGAGTTGTTCGTCAGTTTTTTCCCGGAGTTTATCACACAGCACAATACTTGGAAATGTAATCACATTTAGTTTTTTTAATAAAGTCATCTGGTCACTACTAGTACATATTAGAAAATGCATTTTATTGTTTTTCATTATGCAATTGTGTGCTTCATTGCTTTTCATCTGTTTTCCCTTGCCGTGGGAGGAGGCATGGCCCAGGAACACCATTTTTCTGGGGATGTTCTATGGGCAGAATGAAACCAACTCGCCACGGCCCTTCCCTCCTCTCCACTCCCCACAGGCAAGAACCAGGTTCCCAATAAAGCCGAGTTATTTTCTGCTCTGAGGTAAGGAAAATCCAGCTTTTCCACCCCACAAGGCCCTATCTGGAGAAGCCATCAGCAGCAAATACTTAAAAGTAAGCAAGGCCATGAGGGCCAGCTGCAGCTTTAATCACAGAGAAGAGCTTTTTGAAGCATTCAAGTCACCCATGATACCTCCTCCCATGCCCAGACAAGGATGTGTTTTCTCTGGATCTGGGTCTGCAGCCTTACAAGAGCTGATGTTTGGAAAGAAATCGTCTGTATCATGAAATAACTTTTCCCTAAACAGCTAATGACACCAATAGTTTTGAACAGGGGTTCCTCCTGCTGAAAGACACGAGCATTCCATGATAAATGTTTACATTCCTATGCATTAAAAACAAACATATTATGCTAATAAATTATGGAAAAACTGTACTTGATGGGACATGTTCCACACAAAGCACCGCAGTGTGCGACCACAGAGTAAATGTACTCATTGACTACATCTATTCCTTTAAATGTGCCCCGAAAATTGTTTTCTCAGCACTTGCTCACTAAGATTGCTTTTAATATCGGGTTTTTGAGGAGTTCATTTTACTTAGATTCACTATTAAGAAGAAAATACCATGGATTTACTGAAACCATATTTCTCCACCAGAGTGTTGATTCACACAGGAGCAAAAAACATTTCATGCTTGTCCTGGCCCAAGCAAGGACATCACCTCTTCTCTTTGTCCTACTCAGAAAAAAAAGGCCAGTGCCTTTCATTTGAGATCTTCTGGTCTACCAGACCTTGTGTTAGTGTCCCTCCTCTCCCCACCAGCAGCAAATTTCCACTGCAGCCCTGCTAAGCCCTTGAAGACCCCACAATTTGTGCACCCAAGCTCTAAGTCAGAACTTCGAGTAATGCTCCATCAAGTTCCTCCATCTCACTACACTTCAAGGGCTTAAAAAAATTATCAGATTCTATTGAATTTCTCTCTACACAGCTGCATCTCTAATGAACCCCCATAAAAGTTAAAACTTATATTCGGTAATCATATGCAATTGAAACATCATAAAATGAGAAGTCAAGGAACTGTATGTGGGCTGCAATGACTTGTCTTATTGTATTCATTCCCTTAATAAATATATCTTAAAAATAACCTCACAGTCACACATTTGCAATATAATATAAAAATAACACTGGATTCAAATTATTAAACAGGTAATTTAATAGAACAAGAATTGAAATGTAGGACAGTGTGCAACTTTATGCTATAGGAATAAGATGATTTTAGCCAACATAACTATTTTTCTTTTTTGCATTATTTCTGCATTTATAATACTACAACATCCGCATAACCTTGACATTGTAGTCACCTTAGTAACAAACAAGGGTAACATTCACCTGTTGAGCTGAAATCCCAATAGGGCATTCGATTCAAGTAAAAAAAAAAATCAGAGGCCCCTAGTTTGCTGTTTTTTTCTTAGTCACATAGACATGGGCTAGAAGGGTTTAAAAATAGATGTATTTGTACACTATTACATCTACAAAGCAGAACCATTTAATTTTAATTTAACGCTAAATGGAAACAAATATAACACCTTTAAAAGACACGATGCTAAAAAGAGAAGCAAATTATTTAAGTTCTGGACCGGCACAGCTTGGAAAATTCACACCAAGTAAAGGCCAGATTTAAACCAGTCTTACAGCAAAGAGAAGGAGCTTTGCTGGGGACATTGAACCAGCCCAGAATTGATGGGGATGAGTATCCCCCACCACGTCAAGCTTCTGCTTTGCATAGCTGGTTTCATTTAAATTGGGCTGTTTTGCATGAAAGGAAAAGGGCAAAGGTCCCAGCAGGGCCCAAGAAGGGAGATTAACGTGCCTGGTCATTGCTTAGCAATGGCCAAGACCAGACACTCCAGAGAAAGCTACAAGAAATACCTGAACTGAGAGTTTTCACCTCTGGAAACGGGACTTTCTGCCTAACCCTTTGTTAGCTTCCTCCTAAAACTAGAGAACTTATACTCTTCCTTACTTGTAAGATTAAACAAAACTGCTCCTACCCAAGGTACCTGCAGGTGTTTGCAATTACCTATAACCTTAAATTCTCTTATTGCTTCACACCTCGTCCTTCGTAGCTAGGATTTACAGCTTTACTCAATGATTATCTGCCTGCGGAAAGAAACCCAGGCTCAACCATCTGAAACGACCTAAATCCCTTTGCTCCTGTTGGCCTGCTCTTTTCACAGCTCCAAAGGCAGGAACTTTGTGCTCCTCAGAAGCTCCGGCCCATCACCTCCAGCCCACCAGCACAGCCCAGCCACACATCCCTCTCGTCAAGGGCTGCCATCTGCCAGGGCTCCGTCCCGACCGTGACGCTTTTATGAAGTCCCCGATGAGCGTGATTCAATTAACGCCGCCTGAGAAGCCTCTCCACCGCAAATGAGAGGTGACAAGGAGCTGAGAGAGGAGCGGGGGGACACGGAGAGGAGCAGCCAGGCTGGAGGACACGGCAGAACTGTCACTGCACGTGGCAAAGTGGGGCTGAGCCGCCGGTGTCCGAGGGGTGACGGGGAGCTGGAGAAGCGAAACTCTTGGAAAGCTCTTCCCACCCCACCGGCAGAAAGGCCAAGTGGAGGCCAAAACATGAGTTTGACTGGGTTATTCTGTCATCAGCTCTTCGCCCACACATCACCCAGAGCACAGCCGACCCTGCTGGGGGCAGGGGGATGCCCACGGGCCCCACCAGATCCGCGCCCGAAACAGCTGCAGGAGTGGGCTCCTTCTGCCGGTGGAAACAAGGACTCGGCTAAATGTGGAGAGCTACAAGTTTCTGCAACAACATGCAAGTCTCCAACATGTGGCCCGTAACGTAGCTGTTGCCATGGTAAAAAATTCATGTTTAGTGAAAAGTGTTAAATCTTGTATCATAAGTTAAATCAGCTGCCAAGACACATTTTCACAAGTAGGGGAATTTTTGTCTTTTCAGAATGGAATGTTTTTCAGTTGACATTGATTTTTCCCTAAAATAAGTCCCCCAGAAAGGAAGCCAATCACACGTGAGGCAGTCCAAGAGCTGAATTACTCTACTCCTTCTCTGAATCATCAACAAGTGTTGTGTGCTAGTGCATGTGTGTGTACAAATGCACTGTAGCTTCATAAATTCCATCCTCTTATGCAAACCAGCAGTTATACAATTTATTCAGAATATTAAAGTAATGATTCCAGCAGAAACACCAACATTTCATGCTTTGGGTGATGAGACTTCAACAAGTAACTTTTCCAACCAGGAACCATCTCAAAAATTATGTTCAACTTGCCCCAGACTTTTCCTAAATACAAGACTAAGCCTGACTATACAGCTGTTTATGTAGGTCAAGGACAGAAACAGTAAGAATACATTTATTTGTTTTTATGTTTCTCGCTCAGTATTTCAAAGGAGAACAAGTAGTTTTAATACAATTTCAGAAAGAGAGTCAAGTTAGAATTACTGCAGAATTAGCAAAAAAACCCAGCAACAACAAAAATGCAAACAAAAAAAAATCCCAAAAAAATAACAGCCCAAAAAGAACCCCCAACTGCAAAAAAACTTGTTACTTCTATTAATTTAAAAACTACTGCAAGGGAATCTGGCTGTTGCCAGTTCAAGACCGTATGTCCTTCTTGTCCTGAATTATTCAAATTTGTCTTGTTCTAGCATTTTATGGTTAATTTTCCATATTTACAGCAAAATGCATTTCCAGTGGGAGGTTTTCCCACTGATACACCCAGGGAGGACTCAGCCCCAGAACAGCTCCTGCAGAGGGGTCACTGCCCTGCTGGACAATGCAGACCTCCTGGACAACACTGGCTTTTCCCTTTCCCACACCTCTCCTCAACAACCACCAGCTGGATTTCACCTTCATTGTGTCTTCTGCGGCGAGGACTTTGCCCAACAGATTCCTTTCTTTTCTACCTGCTTCCAAGTAGCAACAGCCAGCAGCCAGTCACATCCTTGTTTCTAAGTTAAGAAACACTTCTGATTCCTCCTCCTCTCTCTAATTATTGCTCCGCGATCGATTTGCCGTGCGCCATGCCAAATTCGCACCTTAGCTCCTCACCTCTAGTCAGTAAAACTCAAACTCTCCTCCCATCTTCTCCACAAAAGACATTTTCTAGCAAGCAAGCTCTTGCTTATGCTCTCTTGCCTCCCTCTTTCTCTCTCTCTCTCCTGAAACCAGCTCTTCAGAAAGGCTGGAGCATATTTAGCCCTCCCAGCTCTCTGCTTGTCTCTTTCTTTTATTTTACATGGTTCAGTGTTCACATTCTGCTCTCATTCTGCCTTCTCTCCTTCTTTCTCTGCCCCGGTGCTACAAAAAGACATCTTCTGTGACACCTTAAAGAAAAAAGGTCTCTGAATTAACGTGACTTGCACTGCGTGGTATTTTCAAACCGCCCATTTGCTAATGTTCCAAACACAATTAGGAAGTCAGGCAAAGAGCTTACAGGAGCAGATGAAAGCTGCAGAGATAAAATGGAGAGATTTTACCTGCCAAGCTCCCAGGTTAGGGTTCTAGGTTGTCCCCAGATCTCACAAAGCTATAAAAGAGCCATATTAAGGAGATGTACAGTTGCATTGCTGTAAATACCAAGCATGGCTTTTTCCACCCCCCCTAAAGACATGGATTTTTGCTTCCCCAATTTGCAGGCTGGTAGCCATAGGTGGTTTAAATTCTTGGTATTAAAAAAAGCTCAGAGCATTACTGACAATTAAAAACAGCTTTTACACATGCACAATAACGCTTCTCATGCTTAAAAAAAAAATAATATGCATATCCATATTACCATCATAATAAGTGCCACAGAGTGACATGATATGATTGAGTATAATGGTTCCTTTGGAGCCATTATGGTCGATCAGTAAATAATACACTTTTGAAATTGTCTAACTACATATTTACACTTGTCAACTCTCATACACTTCAGTGACAGAATTTAAAAGAAACACTGTAAAAAAACTGTAAGAACATTAAACCACAAAAACATTATGCTGAAGTAGTATTAAGGTTTGACTTAAACACACAAAAACATGGATATTTCGGGTTAAGGCCAAATCACCCAAAATTACACTGTCTTTAGCTCCCAAGCTGAGCCCAAGTGCCTGCAGTGATCCAGGAAAAGCAAGGGATGAGGCAGGAAGGCAGGAGACCATGGGGTCGGGGTGGTCCATGTGAGAACTGAGCCACTGTGGAGGGCTCTGGCCACCAATTTAATGAGAAATCTCATGGGTGAGAATCAGCCCGCCAGCAGCAATTCAGCTGCTCAGCAGAACAGCATTTCATGATATTTTATACAAACAAAGCCCGGGCCTTTCTCTGTTTATTCAGATGAAATTCCCAATTAATTTGAGAAAAATTAGTCTTCATTTGTTTCAGAAGAGGCTCCATTGAGACACTGGGAGTTTTCCCCAGCTGAAACACATGGAAAAAAACTTCAGGCTTCGACCCTAAAAAGGCATTGTCAAAAAAATATGTTAAACAAACATGACAGTGGATCATTAATATCCCAAAGATTCACTCCATGTGGGGAAAAAAGAAGACTGGGAAGGAGGATGTTTTTTCAACAGCAAAATAATGGGCTTGGCGATGTCTTTTTTAATTGATAATTTTGTGTCTCTTGTTCAGCTGTAGCCACTTTCGCTCCGAGCAGTGGTGGCGGGAACTTTATTGGTTCCAGTAGAGCTCTGCTGAAAACAATAAGCATCAAGCTCCCCAGTGCCATCTGTCTTTCTGTGAGGGTCACATCTTGCTGCCCTGGAATCAAGGGGATATTGAATGTTTGGGAGGTGTCAGGAGCAGCCCCAGGCCCACAGCACCTCCTTTGCAACAAAAGGACCCCAAACACTTCAGATGCTCTGCGCTGAAATCCTGAACCAGACTTTAAAAAGCAATGATGGATATTTTCCTAGAGCAAAGGTCTTCCTTTCATATATATCTGTATCTGTATCTATCTCCTTGCTCAGACTTATCTATTACCTGGCTTGTGAGAACAAAATCCATAAAGGCTTGGCAGGGCAGGCTCTTGAAGTTGTCTGAAGACAGAACCACCACACCCCTGTCAAGAGGGAATTACAGCTTGGTTTTATAGTCAACTCTCCCCTCGACTGGCTGATGACAGAGCAGCCTCCCTCTACGCTCAGCATCTGGGATTTTACAGCCGCTGTATATAAATGGGATTTTCATGACAAACAACTCTATATTCGGTTTCCTTGTATATCTGAACGTGAGAACGATCTCTCAAGGCTCTGCTGGGAAGAAGTATTAATGAAGACAAAGAGCATTTCAGGCTGATCCTCTCCTCCCCCCCGGAGCATTATCATGATGACAGTATAAAGACTTTGTCCTACACAAGTACTTTAAGTCCACATCCTCCCCCCCAAGCAGCAATCCAGGACCCCCCTGTGGGCCTGACCCTCACAGCCCCCTGCTCAGCGTCCCACCACCCATCCCTACCTGACGAGGACAGAATCTGCCATCAGCTCGTAGAGCTTCCCCGGTCTCTCATTTCACAAGGCCTCCCTGGAGATATTTGCTTTTGTCTAAATATTATAAACCAGGGTAAGACGAAGACTTAATAAACCCTGTTGCCTTTCCACTTTGCGCGGCGTCTGTCTCCTCTCACCCAACCTCGCGGCTCATGCAGATGTCAGAGCCAGAACAGTTTTTACATCTCCTCGGGTCGCCCCACAGTGATACCAAGCAAAGGTAAACAAACTGCTGAAGTCTGGGTATTTTTATTTCAGATGGCATGTAAATCAGTGGATGAAAGCTGGGAATAAACTGGCAATACGAGGGCAGCTTATTTAAGCTTCCTCCCCCAGCTCAGTGTTCCCTCAATGTAATATAGCTGACATAACCCTACGCCAAGGAAAAAAAAAAAAAAGGAAAAACACGAAGAGATATAAATATTTTCTGCAAAGACTCTTCCTTCAAGGTGTTTGGCCAACTCTTACAGAAAGAGAGATGCATTTCCCTACCAAAGGCAGAAATTTTCAACTGTAGGAAATCTGGAGGAGACCAGACACCACCTCAAGATGGGACAGAGTTCATTGTGGGAATCCCCAGTGAAGAGCCCGGACATCAATGAGTGCTTGGATGGGCACAAGCTCCACATGGGAGCAGTAGAACCTGGGAGACAGAAGGTGCTGAGTACCACGTACACCTCTCCTCAAACAACAGCCAGTGCAAGAGCTTCCTCCTGGGACTCATATCAGAAAATGACTGGTCCTGTGTAGAGCTGAAAGCCCCTGCAAAGATGGGTTTTTAAGAGCAGGAGCTCCAGCTGCCACCTAATTGTCTGACCAGTGGGTGCCCCAAACCCACAAGCTCCTCACACCATTATCTCCTGGCAGAAAGATGTTACATGCTCCCACTCCTCCCTCTCTGCCTCCTTGTTTAAAGCTTTCTGGCTGTCGGTGAGGAAATGATTCTGCCTTGCTCTAACTTCCTCTCCATCACCTTTCTGTCTGTGAGGACTGGTGAGAGAATGTTTCCACTGCTCTTACACTTCCACATCATCCATTTCTAAGGCCCTTCCTTATAGGGAAAAAAAGGCTGTCTCCCATCTCCTGCTGGTGATAGTTTTATCAGATAATAGCACAAAGCAGTTATGATCCTGTAGAGCTGTTACCAATACCCAGAGGTATCTGAATTGCAGCAGAGAGACAGATCACACCTGCTGCTTTCACCCACCAATGGGCAAAGCCTGAGCAGCATCTAAGGGACCTGTCCACCAAAGAGAATATCACTGCTTTAACCAGCCATGAGCACTTGTTTGGCTTCTCTGGTTTTCTGCATGCATATTTTATTTTTCTACATTTTATTTTAAGTTAAAGCCTGCCGAAATTTGATAGCTCCAGACACAACAGTGCCATGGAAAAGGAGCCTCTGGTCCCTGAGAGGGACTTCTTTCCATGCTGGCTTGACACATAAAATCTGCTTCTTCAATTATGTCTTCCCTCTTACCTAGACGTGACGGTGTGAAAACATCATAAAAGCTCTCAGAAAAGAAGTTCAAGGAAGCTGATAAAGTATTTTTCAGATCTCATAAATACTTTAATACCAAGATAGCCACTTGCACAGCCCCTGTGCAATGCTGGTGACTGCAGCCACCCACGCCTTCCCCAAAGCCCCTCAATCCCCAACAGCCCAAGAACTGCCCTGAGCAATAAGAACAAAGCTGCTGCCACGCAAAACTCCAGCTACAAGCCCCACTTTGCTCTCTTAGCCCTCTGCATCCAAAGAGGTGCTTTACAAATCTGAGTTTGTGGTACACACACACACCTGCAAGCTCACAACTTCACACGCCCCACAACACCTCTGCTGTGCCACTCCTGGTTCAAAATATCCCTTCAAGCATCTCAAGTATCAACGAGGCAATTTTAATTGTGCATTCACAACCTCTACTGAGCCAGGGCGAAGCCTTGCAGATAAAAGCTCTGCTCAGAATTTTCAGTTCACCACCCTCCCAAAGCAAAATATTTTCCTGTTATGTGATTTATTGGAATAATAGATATTATTGGTATGATGAAACAGATTACTTGAAAAACTGACCCATGAAATAATTATATAGAAAAGTCAGGGCTTGCTCTATTGCCACAACAAAAATGCTCTATTTGTTTTCTAAATATAAAGCAATGAAAAATACCACAAATTTGGTCAGGCACTAAATTATGCACTAAAGCCTTCAGTTTAGGTGTGAGAAGATTTTTTTACTGAGAAGGCGTGAAATTCCCCCTTCTCCTGCTGATGAGAAATGCCCCAGCTCCTCCAGGACATAGCCGAAGTCGAAATAATTTTCAAAACTAATATGTACACTGAGTAACATGGTTAACATCATCCAATGAATTTAGATCCACCTACACGGTATAAATATATCTAGATAAACTGTCACCTTCAGCAGAATTCATTAAAATAATGTTGTATCTTCCTTGTTAAATGTAATTTTTTTAATTGAAATTTAATCTTACTGCATTATTTGGTAGATTTTTAATTGACATTTGTAGTAATTAATTGGTAAGCATTACAGCTTTGTCTGAAGAATTTAAAACTAAATTTGACATCGAGATTGGCCAGCCACTGCTGTGAGGTGCCTGCTGGGAGCATTTCATCATCCTCCCAGCCCCTCCTGCTGATCAGAGGTGGGAGATGATGGTCTCTTTCTTACAGTCATGAATTACATTACTAATGTATTCCATTACCACCACGCAAATGTCATGTTAATTCCCGATCATCATCAAGTCATACAATGGTTTCCACGCTGGCACCCGGCCAATTAGCGGTGTGGAAAAATATTCCGCCAATTATATAACTTGAATTAGGTTAAGGACTCAAGAGAAAGCAAAATAAATGCTTTGAAAATACTTCTGAGATAAAATGTAAGTTGACACTGTCTTCATGTGCTATAGCCGATGTTATACAATCTGATAGGCAGCTGCCAACATTCATAACTGTTTATTAAATCTAGCCTCTCTTTATGGTGGCAGCTAAGATCTGTATTTTTACCAATATTAGGTTCATTGTGTTATGAAAAAAGACCAAAATACTTAGGAGCATTCACACCAGCTTATAAAACTTACATTATGTACTTTATTAAATTGTTAAAATTACTTCTTCTCTCCTCCCCCTGCCACAGAGAAAGTTCCACGGACAGAAAAGTTTCAGAAAAACAAAGTCTTTCTGGAGCCACCGATGCCACAAGGAGCAAGGGAGATCCTGCAAGGACAGGAGTGACATCTCTGGGCTGCTGCCACCTCTCCCTCCAAGCAGCTCTGCCAGGGGCTGCCAGGCTGGGCTCCTGGAGCTCGCCCACCCCACTGACACACACCGGGGTTAGCACAAACTGGGGAACCCAACTCCTGCCCCAACAAACCCCTCTGCTCGCCGGGGAGCACAGGAAGCATCACAGGGCAAACCCAGCTCCTTTTGTAACCAGAGGGGACGACTGAGGAGGGAGAGGGGCACTGTTCCAAGGAAAGGTCCCCACAAATCCACGTGGGAAGGGCAGGGACGCAGCAGGTCCCTGACGCGCCGTCTGCTCCGCGTTCAGCGCCGCCGGCAGCACCGCCAGGCTTTTAGTACACCCCATTATTTTGATTTGTTCCGTTCTTAACTCAATTTATCCTACAAGCATGGTTATCTCCAATTTAAAAAACGTACACAGCAGCAGCTCCTCGACTTAAAAAATTTATAACTACGAGCAATTTGTTAAAACCTTTTACTGTATCTTTCTCCCTCATTTTCCGAGGTGCTGCAATGAGGCAATTCACTGTTCTGCCTGCTTACCCCAGATGACCTTTGCCTGCCATAAAATGGTATACAACTAAACGCTCTGCTTTAAATAAAACCCTTGCCTCTTCGAAAGGCCCTACGTATTCAGTCAACACAATCAGCAGAAACCACATTTGGTTACTCAATAAGCTGGAAACCTTTAAGGCGCGTACGGCGGTGAATGAATTCCTGACATCACCAGGGACACTCGAGTGGGGAACAAGAGAGACCGCCGAGAAGTGGCTCTTGCTGCAGCCGGAGAAAGGATCACTCCTTTAAGCTGAACTCTCAAGGAAAACGAGAACAAAAACTGAATTAGCTCGACACGTACCCTCTGCAGTCAGCACATTGCTAGGCAACTTACCATCTCTTGATAGAATTATGGTGGAGGGCTGGTCGTACATCAGGGTTAAGATGAACACAAGCACCAGTTTGGGCCAACTGCTCCTTTCCAGTGGGAATGCTCAATGCTTGGTCATTTCATATTATTATTCTGCAATATTTCCTGAGCACCTAGAGAGTCTAATGCGTTCAGAAGGTATTTTAAAGCTATTATGTGACATGAAAATTTTAAGGTAACTGGAAGTAAGTGAATTTTAGGAGGAATAGTGAGAGTCCTTTTCTTTGTTCAAGCCAGCATTTGGAGGGAGCTAACAATCCTTCTCCTCATTGCTTTTATTTTTTAATAGTGAAAGTATCCAGAGGCCATGTTACTCAAACACTTTGTCTTTACTCCAGATGCTGGTTGGCCACAGCTCCACACTTCCATAATTCAACCTGGTATTTCAAGTGGATGCTTTGGAACACTCTGGTCCTTCTGTTTGCCACCCTGAGAGCAGACGGAGCTGTCACAGCACCCAGTGATGGCACACTTCACCCATGCCAGCCTTAGAAGGGCCTCCATCTTTAACAATACCTGGATATTGAGATTCTGACCCCAGGCATTATTTACATTTACTAAAGAGGCATTAAGCAAATGCACAGAGTGCTTTAAATCGAGGCATGTACCTTGCTTATAACCCCACGTTTCCCATGCATACTTTATAGGCACAAAGAAATAATTAATTACCTAACCACTGTGATTAAAATCAATTGATTCAGATGCGACAGAGCAGTGAGAAATTTTTGCATGACTGGAGAAGTCTGGAATTGGTCCCCGTTTGGGGATCTCGGTCGTATCAGTGAGGTTGGTAATTCAGACATGAAGGAAATGGTAGGAATCCCTCTCCTCTATGCACACTTTAAGCTGCCATATGGGTTTATTCAACTGTTTACTATACCAGTCGGTAAAAACTGAACAGCTATTATAATCTTTGCTAAATGACATGGTAATTATGCTACCTCTGGAAAAAGAAAAAAAAAAAATTAAAACTTAAAAAAAAAAAAAAGAATCACAATTCACTGATGTACGAATTTCTCGGGTTTTATAATCTTTGAATTGAAATGCACTTTCCAACACACAGAGGGATATTACATATATAATAGAAACCTGAATTTATTTAAAAAAACAATTTGTGCTCCCAATTCCTACACAATTTAATTATGCAGATTTCCTGGGTTTGAAAGATTTCTTACACAGACTTTCCAGTTTTGCTGCAGAATGAGATGATTCTTGCTTTCCCTAACTAATATTGCCCCTCCTCTCACTCCATTTATTAAGAGAGGCAATCAGGAGGAGGCAGTGGGCATGGAAAGCTCCTTGTGCCAGATTCATGAGGGATGGGGACAGCTGGAAAAGGCACAACCCACCCTTGGATGGCACAAAAGGAACCGGGGGCTTCTCAAAGGGGAGAAATCGCACCAGGAAAAGCAAATGGCCCTTAAGAGAGGAGGGGTCTCACTCCAGCATCCTCTTGAGCTTGATCAGAACAGGCTGCTGAAGGCTTTGTGCCCGTGTCCCCCAGGCTGGGCAGGAGCACCAAGGTGACAGAGGACAGCTCTCCTGTGTACCAGTGACACCATTTTGTCACTGGGATGCAAGTGCAGCAAGCTCATCACCTGCTGGCAATGGCTCCTCTGAGAGCCCATCATGTGACGCGTGATGGCGAGGAGACCTCTCTGTATCCATATTTAATCACCACACAAATTGCCCACATAAGCTTGGTTTAGGTCCTGTCTGTGTGCAAGGCTTCAGTTTTGGGCAGTAGCTTTGCCTGCATGACTGAATTCCAGTCTCACCATTCATAGGATTCAGGGGGATGAAGAGAAGAAAGGAAGGAAAGGAGTGTTTTTTCTGTATAGGTAATATTTGATATTTCTGCTATTTCATGACAGTGAAGGTTGCTTTGGGTTTTTTTTAAGAATAGTGGTGAACTGCTTTTAAACACAGACAATACAACCCCCACCACCACATTAAAAAGGGGAGAAAAAAATGAGGGAAAGATAATTTGTAAGAAAGAATAAGTGAGAGTTATTGCAAACCCAGGCTTGACAACTCACCAGTTTTACTTGCAGGCATCACACATATCCATTCATGACTCAGGGCAAATACAGGAAAGGATTGGAACCCTTCTCATGGCAAATGTGTCTGGAAGCCGGAGTCACTCAGAAAAAATGTTCTCAGGAGACTGGAAGACAAAAACATGTTTTAAAACTTCACTCAGTTAGAATCGTATCAAAGCCTATCGTTTCCCTTTGAAAGTAAAAGGTGGTTATAAATGCTGGAGCTGTGGGGAGCATTACAGAAGCATGTCTATGTATCAAACTATCACACAGCAGACTCTATTTGGCTTTAAATAAAACCAAAACTTACAATATTAAGAAAGGTTTTTAGAGACAAATGCTTATTTCACATTTGCAACGTGTTCCTCCGACAGGAGAGCTTATGTTCCCTCTAAATACCAAAATGTGTCACCATCCAAATCCACATTCTGCCTGAAAACACTGTACTGAGCACAAAATCCAGATACTTTAACCTACTTTGCATTATCAAAATATAACACTCTCTGAATTTCTGAACTATTTACTCTCTGTCTTCACTCACTGCATCCTGATAAAACCTTAATAAAATGTAGAATCTCTTGTTAGCGTTAATCTTTCCTCTGAGATAAGGAAAAATACATATAAAAACTATTTGATGTTCAGGGTGGAAAGGCAAAATTTACAAGCATCAGTTAAGAAATACCAATTAGTATGTTGGTGGTTTTTTTCCCCAGCTATTAGTAACACAGATTGAGCTTAAGCTTAGCTCAGAGGAAGCTGCTCCCTGCACAAATGAAACACCCATTTCACCACTAAGAGTATTTTAAAATAAGATGTCTATCTAATATCTTCACTGATAAAGCATCTGCACTGAGTAACAGCCCATACTCAGAAATACAGCCAGAGGTGTTCCCAGGGCCATTCTGCATCACACCTACGGAACCACATGGGATTTAAACAGCAGCTCTGGTGCCTGCCCAAACTGGGGAAGGGCACACTCTGCCCTAATGAATGCACCAACACCTGGGAGAGCCTCTGCTCCCAGGACCTCTGCACGACAGGGATCTGCAGCACAAACCCCAGGGGACAAGGCCAGCTTTGCCGTGGAGAAAAACATCTTCAAAAACTTGGAGAAGAAAAAAAAAGTATGACAGCAAAAAATCACCTGTGGTGCTTCTGAGCCCTTCATTCCTCAGTCCTCACCCTCAACAGCATCCCCAAGGCAGTGGCTGTTCCCAGCCTTCCCACATCCACCAGAGCTCTGACAGGGGCAAGGACTGCCATCCCCAAATTAATCGCACAGAGTTAATTATTTTGGCAGTCCACTGCAGCCTTCCTGAAAAACATCTGGAAGCTTCTGTCTGAGCAACCGCTGCACAGAATTTTGTAAGACAAAATCCAGGTACTTCTCTGGCCCTGGGGCTTTCTCCCGTTCTTTGCTGAATGCGCAACGGCTCAAAGATCACAAGGGTTCAGAAATCTAAATATAGGATTATGTGACCCTATTACAAAACTGTGCTACACAATAAAAATAGATCCAAAAGGGGTTTTTAAACAGCATTTATGCTAAAAATTACTTCTTTCTCAGAGACTCTGAAATACCTGCAAACCAGAAGTGACCTGCATCTTGCACTGGCTGTATTTTATTCATGAGGGGCAGAGCACTTGAGAGAAGCAAAGGAGCAGTGTCAGAAACACACATCCGAGCCTTGCTTTATTGCTGTGCTTGATGACAGATATGCAGATGGGTCTGCAGCTGAGCAGAAAGCTGCATCTACATATGTTGGGACAAGATTTCTCCAGCTGACCTGCTGCACCACAGTATTCATCTAATCTTTATCCATGATACATCTGTAGGGCAGGAAAGGATCATTAGCCCTCTTTAGAAGATGAGGAATCAAGGCTCATTTTAGCCTATGCTTGCTCAAAAAAGTTAATGTTCGAGACTTTTGAAGCAAAATTATTGTCAAAATAATATATATGGTCTGCAGAAGATGAGGGCTACAGCACACAGAAGCACTGTCCTCACCTGCAGATCACTCCTCATATCCCTCTTCAACATAAGGAATATCCTGGCACCGTTGTGCCAACAAGCAGATTTGGAAGCTGAGAGAGCTTCCTGCCCAAGGAGTACAGGGAGGAGGCAGAGACATTCCATTCAGCTTGGCCTGAACTCTGACAGTGCACCTGGAAAAATGGATGCTTCTTACGCCTTCAAAAACTGACCTCACTCCACAAAACTTTTCCTCAGCCAGGTTTTCCCAAGGGAACAAAGCCTACATGATCACCATGTACTTTCTGCACCCAGCCCCACCTGCATCTTTTGAATCCCTTGGATTAATGGGAGCAGAGAGCTCCCAAAGACACGAGTTCTCACGGCATTAACTCCGGGGCTTGCTCCACTGGCTGGTGGCCTTCAAACCCACTGGAGCCAGCTGGCTCCGGGCACAGCAGCAGCTCCAGGCTGAGCCAGCACAGCAGCTGCCTGCCAGGAGGGAGCCCAGCACAGCCCAGGGGCACACAGGCAGCTCGGGCACTTCCATGGACCTCAGTGCTGGAGAACCTGGAGAAACAGCCCGCACTGCTGGGGGGAAGGGTGGAGGAGCAAGAGGAACAGATTATAGATCGGTTCTGATAAATTCAGGCCTTTAATGATCTACCCACACACTCGAGTTCGATCTGGCATTGACAAATTGAAGCTTTTAATGATGTGCCCACACATTTGAGTTGGCCACTCCTCTTCTACAACTTTCACAAAAATAGCTTGCTGGGTTAAAGACACAGAAACTCTTAATACCGCTGCAACATGAGCAAAACCCTTGATCAATTTTTGGCAAACCTTCTTCCCCCGAAGATTTTTTGACAGGCCCTCCAGTACAGCCCTCTAACACAGACCTTCTGCACTGCCCTGCTCCCATAAGGATTCTTCGAAGGCTACAGCTCAGTAAGGGGCAATGAGATGCAGCAGCTGTAGCATAACTGAAGTACAAAGTCAATCAAACCTTGAAACAGGAATCTGGGCTTCATTAATTCCAGCAATCACAACGTTTTTATTATCACTGTATTAATCAGAATAGGAAACCTATTAATCTGCCCCCAACAAAAATTAATCTTCGTAATATTGAGCAGATTTGAAAGACAGGTTTTAATATTTCACTATTTAAATCTCAAAGGCAGAGGCACACAGCTCAGACGACTGGGCAGATCACTGTGGACTTCTCACCAGCATGAGGTCCCTCACCTTTCCCTCTCTGTGCAGGACACACCTGAGAGGCACAGAGGCATCCCTGCCACAGGGCAATGAGGAGAGGTGCAGTGGGAGAAAACAGCAAGGGGCTGCAAAACAAGAAAGTATCAGAAATTCCCACGCTCTGCCGGAGCGAGTCAGGGACTGCTACAGAGGTCTGGGCAGGTGACCTGCACCCACCTCCCCAGAGCTGCAAAACATCCCCCAACTCCACACGGGGCATCAGAGCAGAGCCCAGGTTAAAGCAGAAAACAGGAGGCAGAGAAGAAGTCCTTACAAAGCGATGGCAAGGAGCAGGATGAGTCAGAAAGGGGCTGAGGAAATAAAGACGAATGACAAATGTGAGTGAGAAAGGAGGAGAACCATCCAGAGCATCTCCAGACACCCATGCCCTGCCTGGGGAGGGTGACATGGATGAGCACACAGCTGCAGTTCCTTTTGCTGCTCTTCCATCATCATCCTGCTGTGACAACTGCTGACGGACAGCTTATTTTGCTACTTGGCCAAATTTTCATTAAAGCAGCTCTCACCAACACGTGAACACATCCACGGGTGCATCGACACACACCTCGGGACTGTATCTGGCACAATCCAGGCCTGATCAAAGGCAGAACTTCAATCTCCTCACGCACGACTCATGTCAGGCTGTTTACTGACTGGAGCCACAGAACCCTGTTTTAACTAATGATTTCTCAAAGCCATGTTGCACAAAAGAAAACAGGTTCAACTTGTACATCAGTGCCTAAGAGACTGCTCCAAAACAGACAACTGTATGAAAAGTTGTGCCCATGTATACATATATACAAAACTGTTTTTAAGTGACTGTTTTAAATTAGAATAAATCTGTGTTCCACCAATTAAGCTTTGAATGCACGGCTGATATCACTCGCTATTTTAAACAAGCGGCATAATAAACGCAAAAATTCAAATATTTTAGAGAAAATACTTGGAGAGTTGAGACATTAATTTTGCCATATACAATCTGTTTCACAGGGATTTAAAAAGCTTTATTGCCACCCTGGGTACATTGGAATAAAGATGAAACACCATCCTTTCCTATTTACATATTAAAAAATACGTGCCTCCTCGCTACAGATTACCAGGCTTGCTGATACATGACTGTTAAAAACAATACAGCCTGTCTAGAAAATCAAAAGCCCCAAACTGGAAGTGTCCTTGCACTCTAACAGGTTTGAAATGGAAATAAAATGTACTGTTGGCTTGTTTATCCTCCCCTCTGGCGAGTGTCCTGGGGGAGTGAGGCCAGAGGAGCTCCCCAGGGCTCTGCCTAACCATGGAGCTGTTTATCAGCCACCAGAACCAGCAGCAAAATAAAGGGAGCAGGAGCAGACAGGAAAGCCTTGGGATCTCAGGATGTCTACATCCAGGTAGGAAAAAAAAGAAAAGAGAAGCAGACCAAAACAAAAACTACCAAAAACCAATCAAAGAAAATATAATCCCCCTCCCCAAAAAAAAAACCAAACCTCCTAGCATCCTTATTCTTACTTCTACCTAATATACTTTGATTGCAGCTTGAGATGATCAGCTAAAATGTTTTAATACAATTTTTTTCTCCAAAATAAATAACCTTTTTCCTTTTTCCCCTTTTTTTCCTCTTTTTTTCCCCCCTTTTAATAAACTGCATTAGAAACACATGTCCAAAGCATCCCTAAAAAGACCACAAAATCTGCTTGCAAGGGGAGCCTCATTGCGCCGAGTGGTAACATTTGTTCTCCCCTTTCAGCTGGGATCCACCTCAACTTTTTGATGTTGGTAGGAGCTTTTATTTGCAAATAGAGCAGAGCTGCCTGGGATGGAGGGTTCCTCTGGAGCATGCCATGTGGCCTGCACAGATGTTCCTTTTATTCCCGTGTCCCACAAGGCTCCGAGGCTCGCCGGTGTTAAACAGATTACGCAAGTAGAACACTTGATTTTGCATGTCCCCCTTTTTTTCCAACAGTTGTCTAATTTACTCAACTCATTCTGCCCCCGCCTTGTCCCTCACAATCACTATAGAAAACACAGAAAAATGCAGCTGAAGCAAGGAAGTTTTTCCTCCAGGAGCAGAATATACAGGAATGCTCAGCATCCGCAAGCAAGGCAGAAATGCAGCAGAACAAAACTTGCTGGGACAGTAAAGCAACCAGCTCATTAGTCAGGTTGTGCTAAAGAAACTTCATTATATCCCAGCTCCCAGCAGCACCAGTCGCTACAAGTAGCATAATCTCTTACCCTTATTTATATGTCCAAATGAGAATTTTAAAAAAAAAAAAAATCTAACACCAATTATGGGTGCTAAGCATTCGAAAATCCCTGAAAATCTGGCCTTCAACTCGGTCACAAAGAAGGGGCTTAATTTCCCGGCTGTCAGGCATCCCAATCAACAACTGAAGTCAATGGGATCTACACAGCACCTTATTAAAAAAAAAAAAAA
>VWZN01014357.1:1508967-1527038 GCA_013396955.1 Regulus satrapa
AAAAAAAAAAAAAAAACAACCAAGAGAGCCTAAGAGGCCCATTAAGGAACTGCAGCTACAGGGAGAGAACCTCGCTGCTGAACCCAGCAGCAATACACAGCTTTGTGCACCAGCCACTTTGCTCTCATGCTTAATTTGATTAATCATTTTGGTATTATCCCCAATTAGAAAAGTGTCTAACAGGAAAAAAATAAATTAAAAAAAAAAACCCAAAACTTGGTTCAAGCCTAAGGAACGGCAGCTACTGAACACACAAGGACCGGGGACCTCTGGCATTTACCAAGGATACAAAATTGAAACTAAATTTGCAGACAAATACAAAGGCATTGGTGTTTCATCCAGACTGCGGATTATGATTTTTTTTTTTTTTTTAATAAACTGAAACCGAATTCCAGATGTTGAAAGTTGGGAAGTAAAAACTGCTTTAGCTGTAAAAACACAGAAAGGTGAGACAAAAAATTCTGCTGAAACATAATGAATCTTAGGGATGAAAGCAAAGCCCATGCAGCCCCTCACCAGGAGAGGGCTGGGACAGGGATTTTTGCACTCTGTGTGCCAAGCCAGATAGCAGCACAGGGGTTTGCCCTGAGTTTCCTTTGGACAGAGCAGAGCAGGAATCCCCAGGAACTCCTGCAGCAGAAAAGGGGGACAAACCTCCCACGGGACCTGCCTGCACCCTGTCCTGGCTCCTTGCAGGTGGCACCTGGCAACTCCACCTGCGCAGCAGCGCCAGGGCAGGGGGCACTCGTGGATGCCAAGGACACAAATTAGCACATCCCACAAAGACCCACCTTTTCTTCCCCCAGAGTCCAAATCACCCCCGACACAGCAGAGCCACATCTGAGGCTCCGCAGTCCCTTCAGCGTCCAAATGCAATCCAAATCTGGACCCGCACGACTGGTTCTCGGTTTCTTTTATGGGCTTGATCACCAACAACACTCGGGGATTTTGAAAGCAGAATTCAAGGCAGTAATTTGAGATTACTGGTTTTGCCTCTGTTTGTTTCCATCACAGCATCCCCACCGCTGCAGATGAACGCAGAACATCCAGAGTATCCCACAGCATCCCACCAACTCCTTCCCAGAAGTGACTGAGTCTCACCCTAAAATTTAGGAACAGCAGCAAATGTTTGGATTCTGATAAGAAGGGGAATATTCATCTGCATACTTTACTAGTGATGCAGTCACAACTTGCAAACTTAGTCACAGAAATATGACTGAACTTGTCTGCTACCACACAACAAAGTACCGTCTAGTGGTTAAAATCGGAGGACATGATTCAGGAATGCAAGCCTTTTCAAAGAAGAACTAAAACACATGATTAAGTGCTGTTGTAAGTCAATAGGCTGATTCAGAGACCAACTTCTGGAGCGATGGATAATACTCCCCACATTGCCATATGGCTCTCAGTCAAACTTCCTAGAAGCATTTGCTAATACCAGGTTCCACCACAGCTTTTGGGAGGCCTGCTTTTCTTTTGCCCTTTTTTCTCTCCCCCCCCCCCTTTCTTTTTTTAAGCCTATGTCTGGGATAATTTTCACCCACTCCAAGATCTCACTGACTGAGAGAGAATGTACAGCCGTGATTACTGCAGGGTGGTACAGATTCATGCAACAACTAATAGTCTCAAATGCAAAGTTATCTATATATAAATGACTGCAATAACGTATTATATAAATATATGCTATCTGAAATAATAAATGCAAATCTGCTATAATCCCAAGGCACTTTTTTGTGGTGTTTAGTGAAAGGCACGCAATCCTGCTACAGTGATGAAATCCAGCACAAGCATCTTGGCCAGCCAAGGGATCTTTGCAAACAATCCCAATCCCACCTCAGAGCTCCCGAACCCGCTTCCTTTACGACTCGCAAGTATTTCACTCCTCCTGCCAGCTCCCCGCTGCACTAGAATGCTCTGTGGCAGGTCTGCTGCTCTGCTAATCCATGTTGGGCACAGACAGCAGCCCCTTGTCACAGCTTCCTGCAGGGTGGTGACACCAGCACGGCCACCACGTCCGACCCCTCAGGCAGCGGCCGCTGCCCCACGCCAAGCAAACCCCGTCCAGAGGGTCACCCAATTTCCCGGGAACGCCGTCCAACAGCACCCCCTGCTCCCCAGCCTTCCCCAGTCCTGCCAACACAAACACCTTTGAGCAGGATAAATGGCTACCCAGCAGTGCTCATGCTACATTTACAGCAACCCGGTGACAGTTTGTATTTGTATTTATGGGATGGGAAATGAAGGGGAAGACCACTGGCAGAGCCGCCCACTGACTTTCATGCCCTTCCCCATACACACGACAGACATAATCCACTAATTTTGCACATCTCCTAATCCTTGAAAAGGTTGAAAAGTTACTCTTTACGTTTAGTCACGGAAAAGAAGAAAGAAAACAAAAGCCCTAGGAATTCTCGCTGGCTTTTTGAAACACTTCACAGATAAGGCGCAACATCATTTTTAAGCAGTTTGAAAACACCCTGTTACTGCCTACAATTAAATAAATGTAATCACAGCCTAAGCTGGCCCTCCCGGCCATCTGTCTTTAAGGCAATGGGGAAAGAAGAGGCGCTACAACGTGCAGTACTTTTTCTGGCTTTTAAAGTGTTTCTCCTTATTCAATATCTAAATTAAATCAAATGGAGTATACTAAGTAAGCCCATAAGACACAGCGCATGATGCAAGAGTCTTAAAATCCTTATCTACTGAGCACTCCAGCTTAAAGGCTGATGTTTTATGTTCCCCTGCAGCGCACGGGGATCCTGCTGGCTTGGCCAGACTAGGAAAATAAGCTTCCAATGACCAAATGCAACTGCAACTCGAAAAGTAGGAACCAAACCAGACACAACAAACCACAGAGCAGCCGCCCCAGCCCTGCCTGGGCTCTCCCAGCACTGCCATTCCCTCCCGGCTTCACCTTCCCGAGCTGCTGATAAGAGGCTGGGGAGCCCAAACCCGTGAGTGGAGCTGTTAATCACGAGGTTTTTAGCCCGGGATGCTCAGGGTGAGGAAGGCAGGAAGCCGGCGTGCGCCGCACAGATGCACGGAGTTGTGCAAATGCGCCGAATTCCAAAGTTATGAATTCCCCGAGTTTAAGCAATTCTGAAAACGCCTGCGAGCCAAAATCCGCAGTCCTGTCTGGATGCTGTCCCCACAGGAGAGCCCACCCCACCTCGCACCCACAGGCTCCATGGGCAGGGAATTTTGGGTCCTTTTCTGCCCCTGAGCACCCTGTAGCCAGCTCACAGGACAGTCACTCCCTGATGCTGTTCCATCTTTATTCCAGGGTACTCAGGGTGGCAATAATGCTTTTTAAATCCCAGTGAAACAGACTGTACATGGCACATCTAATGTCTAAATTAATGTCTCAAATCTCCAAGTATTTTCTCTAAAATATTTGATTTTTTGTGTGTGTTTATTTTGCTGCTTGTTTAAAACAGTGAGCAGCATCAGCTGTGCTCAACTGGTGGGACAGATTTATTCTAACTTAGAACAGCCACTTAAAACTAGTTTTGTATACATGGGCACAACTTTTCCTGACCTCATTGATCCTGGGAAAGAAATGGGTATTCCTCCAGGCTCCTGTACCTGAATCTACCTCCCATGACAGAAGCAGGGAGCACCAAGTACTGCAGGGCCTACAAATACCTACTTCCAGTAAACTGCAAATAAAAATAGAGTTCAAGTCGAACTCCACCACCTATCCTCAAGTTTGTATATGTTTCTCTCCTGAATGCATGTCATCAAAGCATAACTACACGTGAAACATCATTTTACTTGTTCAATAAAAGGGACTTACACCACAAGTAAGAGTTAAGCAGCTCAAACATTAAAATGGGAATAAAACTGTTCCTGATATCAATGGTATAAATTAATACTAGTAGTTGATTAAGTCCAGCTGTATTCTCAGACTTTTAAGACTGAGACCTTTTTCACTAAATTTGTGTTATTAAATAATATAACTGACGTAAACCCTTAGCTCTTACCAGATCAATCACTTTAGGTTTTATTGTTAACTCATCTGCCCTACATTTGGCACACCTGCCCACAGCAACAAACCACACGTTGTACCTTATTTCCTCCATAGAAAAGCTCTATAGTACCAAGTATCTTTGGAGGTCAAACTTCAGATTTTTTCCTTTGGGCTTTTTTTTTTCCCCCTTGTTACATTTCAACTTGTAAGCGCCAGGAAACTTTAAAAAACAAAAACAAAGGAAAAAAAAACAACAACAAACCCAACACTTTCTGAGCAGAAAAAAAAGGCAAAAATCCTATTTCCTCTGAACCAGACATCACAGCTTGAAAAGGAAGAAAGGGAGAGAAAAAGAGGGGGAGCCAGTTCATGCTGCAGAGCCGCCGCTGGGCTGGAGCTGCGACGACAGCACTGGGACATCCTCAGATCCACCCAGCATTCCACCAGTGCAGCCACTCCAGGGGCATCCCAACCCTATGGACAGATCTGTGATGAAGAGATGAGCTGGACTGAAAACCGTGGTGGTTGTTTTTTAAATCTAAAATCAACAGGAACTCGGCACACTGCTCTCCAGCCGCACTTGGAAAAATTGAGTTCACAGCACCGAGGGCATGGGGGGGAAGCCTGGCCTTAGACAACATCCTTTGCCATGAAGAGATTGCCTGACATCAGCAGAAAGAATCAAACCATGCTTGAGAGCTTCCTTAGAGACACAATATTAAAAAAAAAAAAACAGAGTAATATTAAAATAATAGTGATTGATTCACACTAATAAGGGCTAAGGAGAACAGAAAGGGAAGGGGGAAAAAAGAAAAAAAAAAAAAAAGAAAAGAGACACCAGCCTACAGCAGTAGTCAAAAAAAAAAAAAGTTATTTCATGGCACAAACCAATCAAATTTTTTAAAAATTAAAACAATTTCATAAAACACCACCACTACAAGCCCACCCAAAGCAGCAAGAAGCCCCATTTTTGCAATTTTGATCACATACTAAGCTGATACACTAACTTAGAGGATCAAGAAAAAATAAGATATGTGGGGTGGCAATCTGAATGCCAAGTTTTACCCATGTGAGTTCAGTTATAAATGCTAGGAAAATGCGATTCCCTAACTTAGAAATAGCAGCTGTAGCGTTCAAAGGTACTCCAGTAATTACTGGAATGCTTGCAGAAAAACTAGACAGAAGCTAACATCTTACTTACATTAAATACACATTCACCACAAATTAAAAGAGCCACAGAAAGGGAAAAGAAAAAGAACAAAAAATAACAAAACCAGAAAACAATCAGGCGAGCAGATGTTCAAAACAGAAGGGGGAAAAATGACAAGAGAGGGCCAGATGCTCATTTCTGGTGGTTGTCACCGTACAATGAAGGTACCCCACACCACCAGGGCGCCCAAGTCACCAGAGCTCAACAGCCAAAGGGAGTCAGATTGTCACCTCTACATCTGTAAGTGGTAATTTCATCCCAGATACTGCAATAACACACTGCCTTAAAATCTCCGAAATGCTGCCTAGTCATCTGAGACAGGAGTAAAACAAGCAGCAACGCCAAGTGGAGTTGTCTGCTACTGCCTGAGGGACTCCTGGGTTTAGCAGCCGGGCTGGCATAAGGATTGTATTATCGAGGAGTGCCCTGCACTGCTTTATTAAGTGCCAGTGAAGTGTCTATTGCATTCTGTGCCTGGGAAACACGGCGAGAGACGTCAACCACCAACCACCAAACTACAAATTAAACTACTTGACCGATCCGCGCTCATTATCAGCTGCTGGTCCCTGGAAATCAACTACTCTGGAAGCAAGGGGCCGGTGGCTTCGGCAGAGACGGGGAGAGAACTTCTCTGCAGCGAGCAGAGAGCCCCAGGACACGCTGGTAGGAGCAGCCAGTCCACACCCAGGCTTTGGAAGGAGGTACCCGAAGAGAAGTTATCTGCAAAATGTGCATCACACTCTCCTGGCTCTCTTCACACCTCCCCCTTCGCATCCCCACTCCCATGCACCTTCGCGTCTATTCCCACACTTCTCTCGCTACCCACATCCTGAACATATTTATGTTGTAAACATCCATTTGGAAGCACTTGGGGAGCCTGTGGCACACAGAAGGATGCTGCTCTGAGCTTCAGGAGGCAGCTGGCTCGCCGTGACCCCTCTCTCCCTCTCCCTGTTGCACAGGAGGGGAAAGAATTATTTGGCCTTCACACTTATCTTTTATCCACTCAGGATCCAGATTATTGCCTAATAAAACTTCTCAGCAAAGCTATCAAAAATTAAAGGGATATCTCCCTTCCTACATAATGATTTGTCACAAGCCAGACCTAAATCAGGATTGATGAGGTTCATGGTGCCTTCTTCCTTTTTTTTTTTTTTTTAAACTTGGCAGAATTTCCTGATATTTTTTTTTTTTTAGTCCTTCTCACTTCTTACTGACACAAAATTTCTCCTTCAGTGCTCCAGACCTTACTTCTTCATCAAGATGAAGAAAGAGGCAAAAGGCAGCTGAGCCAGCAGAAATGTTCCCACTGTCCTTCAGGAAACAGAGAAGAGTCCAAGTAGTTGGTATGATTCAGAACTAGTGGTAGAAAAAGGACAAACCAGATTACAGCAACAGAGGACTCCATCCAAAACCTGCATCCAAAGAGACTCCTGCTAACATATGGTGGAAATGTGACTTTTTGCAAATATCCTCCGCAGAAGCCAATTCCTCTCCTCCACCCAAGCCACATCCAATAGCTCTAGTAGAGCGAGCTGTTACTTACATGTATTAGTCAGGATAGGCATCAGCCATGATACCAATTTTAATCCATCTAGCTAATGAGGAATCTGTCATCTAGTTAACGCGCTCAGACCCTCCAGAGAAATTAAAATCCACCTATTCAGGCTCCTCTCTCCCTGAGCACCACCCATCCCAGAGCACTGCGTTTCCCAGTCACCGTGTCCGCAGCACCGGCCCCGCTCGGCTCCACCGATACAAAGGAGAAGCACCTGAAGCAGAACTGCACTGCAAAGACAGAACTTGGAAAGAATGCGTTAGCAACTTCAATCCAAATATAAAATGCATGTAAAGGTCATAATTTGCATAACTACATCTCATGTTTTTTTGTTGTGCGGGGTTGTTTTTTTGGGTTTTTTTTTCTTTCTTTTTTAAACTGCTCTATCCTGGAAGGGGCCGAGCGCCGCTGCTTCTCATTTAAAGTTTTGACAATTCTTAGGGCTGTTCAGATCTTGGCAGGTGCAGCTCTGCACGGTATCCTAGGACCACGTTAACAGGTACAGAGCATTAAGAGAAAAACCCTTTTCTAAACACAGGCTAATGGAAGGAGACACACGGCACCGTTATCGCATGAGGACATGGCTGGGCTGACGCAGGAGTTTCACTTTCTTGTGATGCAGCCTTGATAGTGGATTCAGAAAAGCAACAAGGTGCAACCAGTCATAACAGGAAAAGCCTAAAGCGCCACAAAATGCCCAAACAACTGTGGTAGGTTTTTTTAAATCCTTTTGTTCACTTGGATCAACAGCTGCTCCAATCTGCATCCAACAGGGATGCTACACTGATCCCCTAAACCTTCATCTCCAAACCCAGTCCCATGAGAAGTGTCATGTTTTCCTGGAAAGGATTGTCACTGGAAGAGTAGCAGGTATGAGGAATGCCCTCTTCAACTGAAACGAAAATTGGAGATGCTGGAACATTCAGCTCTTGCTTCCTGCACAAAATTAATTATAACGGCCAATCTGTGCTGCTGCTTAGTCTGCAGGGGAAAAGATGAAATAGCTAAATTGATATCACGGCAAAGGAAGGGCTCATCACAGCAATGTCTGAAGCTGAAGTGAAATTCTGCCTTTGCCTGAGCTACATAAGGGAACTCTAGAGATGGCTGAAAGCTGTGGCTAAAAGCCTGCAGCTCCCCCAGCTTGTATAAATGTGCTTGCAGAGATCAATGTGCTCAGCGTTGGGTTCAGAGGCTGGATGCAGCTCTATCACCATTAGCACCTGACTGATGATTGACACAAACCACACACCACCTACAAAGGCAATGCACAGCCCCAAGCATGTGTGAAATGCAGGCTTCCCCAAAAACCTCTGTAACATCTCAGATGTTTTTCCACGTTTAAAAAAAAAAAAAATTCAAAAAACAGAAAACAAGATCAAGGTTGCAGTATCTGTGCTAAACGAAATCATTCATTTCCACGGTGTCTGCTTGCATTCCTTTTGAAAGTTAAGAAATATTCTGCTTATTCTGGACTGGGCACAAGATCTTTCTCCCAAGAGCAAGTTCCTCCCAGTGTGGGACCCAGTGTCCGACCATTAACTCAGCTTTGCCACGTTCAACACTGAACCATGCCCCTAAGAACAGCATTTTCTGAACACTTCCAGGGATGGTGACTCTACCACCCCTCCAGGCACTCTGCTCAGTGCCTGACCATCCTTTCAGGGAAGAAACTTTTCATGATATCCAAACTACGCTTTCCCCAGCACAACCTGACGCAGTTTGCTCTTGTCCTGATACGCTTTTCTTATAACCACCAACCCTAAAACACACACCTGGTAAGAACTGCTGCCCCTCAGCAGTGACCCCCGCAGCCTCCCCACCCCACTGGCTCCGAGAGGAGGAGGCTGAAGCTCCCCACTCCCAGTCCCGCTTACCAGGGATCTTTGCAGGCCCCAAGACAAGAGATGGCTCCATCCAGTGAAGCAGCATTAAGTGAGAATCGGAGCAGGGCCAGTCCAAACTCTCCAGAGCGTTCTGGCAGGAGCAGATCCACTCACAGCCTGAGGCGTAGAGAGGAAAACCCACAGGTTCCCTTTGCTGCTAGGCGTGCTTTGCTGTGCGCTCTTGTTTGTTTGTTTTGAAATATTCTGGCAGTGGAAACAGAGTCACTGTTTTGTTTTTCTCCCCCACATATGCTATATAATTTTGTCTCTAGCACTCGCTTCTTGCTTACTCAGTTGCCTATAGTCTGCCTCTCTCAGAGGAACGCTAGCTGTGTTTGTCCCCAAACTGTATCCTGATCCAACTGCTTTGTGTCATCCCACCAGCCCTGCTCAGGGAGCGACGATCAAAATATTTGTGCTAGGATGCAATGCAGAGAGAGATGGGCATGTAAGTTATTTCAGAGCAAAGCTGACCCACAAGGCTGAAGGGTGTGCTGAAGTGTTTTGGCTACTGAACTCAGGAAACGCGACATGAAAGAGGGAGTAGTGCTACAAACAATACCAAGGCTTTGTTTGTGCCAGATACACTGCTAAGAAAATAGCACATTTCAGCTACACAACACGGCCAGTCCCCCTGCAAATGACTGCACAATATGACCACGCTTCCAGCAATATTTAAATATGGCAATAAATTAATACAGGACATCCCAACCGGCCACGGGTCGCAGTCATCAACAAGTAGGTCAGACTAATTCTGGAAGGCTGTGAGAGGCTCGTAAAATAGTTGTGTGGCAGCAGTCCGAGGCAGGGATGAAGCAATCCCCACTTCAGCTCATCCAAAAGCACTGCCACAAGCCCAGGTGCCAGGGGGATGCAGGACCAAGCCATTCCCAGTCCACACAACTCGCCTGCCATCTCTGCAAGTTACAATTAACTTCCCAGACAAAACGCAAATACATTAAAAAAAATACCCAAGCCAATTAAGACACAAGTGTTTAAAGACATGAGTAGTAATTACAAATGTATTATTCATACCTAATTTACAAGATGAACTTCTTTCAGTAAAATATTAAACTGTTTACATGCATTCAGGAAGACAATTTCCCAACCCTGCGCGTCCTGCTCTGGAGCGCTGACTATTGCTATGCAACAACTCCACAGACTTACAGTGTACACTACGGAGTAATCAGAAAATGTTTGACCTCAGATATCTACTTGACCCCACAGAAATGCAGACTCGCTCGCTATAAAATCCTAAACAATGGGGCAGACAAGGTCAGAGGGTCAAAGCAAGTATTAACAGGTCATTGTGCAACCCACTTGGGAGCAATTACTTCTGGTCACGGCTAAGTGGACACTTGATTGAATACCACTAAGACAGCTCACATCCCACAGATAACAATCCTCACAGCGATTAAGAATTAAAGCCCCCATGATTCAGCCTTTATTACTCAAATGAACCTAACTATTCCATAAAAAACTCTTGGTATATGCATGATGCAAGGTCTAAATTGAAATGCCACCTCATTAAACAATAATATCTAATTTTATCTAAATGAATTTTCATGAAAGTACGCCACACAGCTCAGGAATTTTTAAAATGAATTATCACAAGTGATACATAATTTCACCAAAACTGCTGCAGGAAAAAAAAAATTAGCTTCAGGGATGAAAGGGAAACATCTATGCTGAATGAAAATTGCACTTCTTTCTGCAAGCAGAAAGGGTAAAAGGGGGCTTCAGGGCTTCTGCCAGACAATAGAGGTAGATTTTAACAAAATCAACACCTTTCTGCTGTGTCAGGTATGCTCACCCTACCCCAGCCTACAGCAGCACTGAAACACATGTCAAGAATCACTGTACACACAGGCCACCTTCAGAAACGGGGCTGTCGCCTGCACACAGACCCTAAAATGGGCGTTTATTATCATCAACTGCTGAAAGAGCCACCCTTGACTGGCTGTTAAATGGCCTCCATTACCTCAGCTGAAAACAGTTTGTACATCCCCTCCTGAGGGTGAAAACCCTGACACCTGTGAGCCATTTAAGAGTTTCTAATTATTTTACAAAAATGAGCGGCACAGATAAGACAACTGCTTTAAAAGGGTTTCCATCAGGAATCATTCAAAGAAAAAGAAAAAAAAAAAAACAAACAAAAGATAAGTGCATTCTATTTTAGTCTATTTATCTATGGATTCCATGAGCAGAGGTGGCAGGATCCACTGCCATTCTGGTCAAAGGCAAAAAAAGCAATGCCATCATCCAAAGGTGCTCACACCCTAATTTCTAAAGCTTTATGTGTGACTTTTCCCAAAGCTTGGCTCTCCCTCAGGCCTCCCTTGTCCAGCTAGTTCTTGGAATATACTCAGAATGCACCCATAAAGTCTGTGTCTTCTCGCTACAGCTATGCCTTTCATAGGAGAAGAGGACCAAAAAAACCTAAAAATTAAAAAAACAAAACAAAACAAAAAAACCCTTTAAAACCCAATACAAAAAACTAAAAATGGACACATTTTCCAAGCTGACAAGCCCAGCATAAATCTGCAGAGAGGAACAGGTTGCACAGATGCTGGTGGTTGACCAGAGCTCGTGGAAGGCTGGGTAAGGCCATGTGGGAAGCGATGCTAACACAAATTGGGGCCCTTCTGGGGATGAGCTCCTTTGCCCCTTCCCTGCTCCGCCCCAGCAGCAAAGCCAGCGCCTCGGGATATTTAAGAGCACTGCATATGCAGACACTGGGATGTGCAAAATTATGCATGCATGTTTGGAGGCCATTTTAGAGCCCGGCTCATGAGTCATACAGAAAGTAGATCAGGAGTAAAAAAAAAAAAAAANAAACAGGGAAAAAAAAAAAAAAAAAAAAAAAAAAAAAGTTAAAGATGCGTCTTTTTGCATTCTTGCTACTGCAATGTGGCTTTGCTCTTTTTCCTCCCTTTTCTTTAACATTAAAACTCTTTTGGTCTTTGTCCTGTAGCTGCTGGAAAATTCTGAGTTAAACCAGGAATCTTTCACATTAGTGTTAATACCGTGATAGTCAGCTGATAACATTTCAGATATGCAAAATCCAAGCCTGTCAGGCTGGTGTTCACCAGCGCTGATTATTGCACAGGAGCACACGAGGAATGAAAAGCTGCGTGGTTGCTTCTCCCTTGTCCTGCTGCCAGCGAGGTGTAATAATGCTATTATGAAAAGCAAACAGGGATGAACTCTGCTCAAACGGTGAAGCCTGAGCTGAGAAATCAATTCCTGCATAGTGGTGGCCCTACAACGGAGTAATGCTGTCACAAAGTTCATCGAGCCCTCAAGATCCTCACCCAGGTTTCCTATATTGTACATATTTCATTGGCACTGATTATTCATATTGTGGCAGTTTCTGGAGACCAGCTAAAGCTGTCACTGGGAGGGAAAACCAGCCCTGGAGTTCAGCCACCAGCTGGAGATTCCATCAGGAGGTCGATGCTTGGTTTTCCTCTTTTCCATGGACTTTCTGCCCTGCTGCACATCCCCTGTACCTCTGCTTGCCCAGCTCTAGGATAAGGATCTCATCTTCTCCTCCTACCCGCGGGGGACAGCGTGTGACAGTCCCCAGTGCCCTGCTCCACTGGCAGACAGTGCTGCTGGGTGCTTTAAACCACACTGCAGATGAGAGTCCAAAAATAAGATGTGTTGTCTAAGGCAAGCCCTTTCATACCCAGCAGGGTTGTAACTGGGAAATAAAAGCACTGCCAGCAGACAGGGACTATTTGAGCTTTGTGGCACTGATGCACTGAAGAGGTACTCATGACTGGGATACAGGAAGGTGGTCAAAAAGGGGCAAAACTGAGGAGAGCCGGGAAAAACTTTGTCTCTGCAAGGCAGAACAAAACCATGAAGGGATGCAAAAGCAGTCTGAAGTCAGAGTGGCGCCCTGCAGCCACAAACCCAGTGGTTCTCGTGATGGAGAGAGCTTTGAAAATAAAGATACAAATTAAAAAAAGATGAGGCAAGAAGATACAAGAGAGTTCACCCTGAGCAGCAGCTGAGTCAGGGAAGGGCAGGATTGTGAGACATTAAGCAGGGAATACCAACTGGTCTCACCACCTCGGAGTCATGGGGGAATCACTCACCAGGGCTTCCTCGGCCATGCTGGGCAGTGTGTGTAGTCCCTATTTCCTAACGCTCTCCAAACCACTTAAGCACACAATACATAAAACACAAAGCTGAGAGTTATTACACACAGCCAGGCCAAAACCTGTGGGCTGGTTCAATGGCTCTGACGTGCCTGTGATGAGGCAGGTGAATGAATTGGAGAAGTCACACCTAAGCAAGCAAGGACAGCAGTGCCTCAGAGCATCAGACCATTGCACAGGAGATACTACCTGGTATGAATCTGGTCAGAGGGCTCTATTTTTCTTTGTATTTGCTGTTGTTTTGTTTGTATGTCCAGGAATTTCTTCTTGAATTATTAAGAGCTGGACTATTCCCTGATCCTTTCCTGCATGCTGCCTCCTGTCCACCCCATCCTCTCCCCTGCACCATCTCTTGGCCAGGAATTCAGCACCTAGTAAAAACGAAAACAATCAGCCAAACAACCCTGATTAAAGCTTGGAAACACCACTCTGAGTGACCTCTGGGGAAGGGGAGAACAGCCCCCTGCCTGCACACTTCAGCTGCACTACGCAGTAAATGCCACGTACTGAAACTGCTCTGAACACTCACGTCCACGCACCCTGTGCTGAGGACTGTACCCAAGCTGGAACCTGTAAGCACAGCCCAGCTGTCAGATAACTGACATGTGAGTTTTTCAGAGAAAAGCTGGCACTTTTGTAGAAGAACCTGCATGATTTTTAGCCTCCCGAGTAGCACACCAACACCTGCAAACCAAGACATTCATCTGCCAGCTTGAGCAGCTGGGCACGACATAAGGGTGATGTCCAAATTCACCAGGGGCGAGCAGTGACACATTTGTTTCCCTCCCCTTATTTTAGCAACTGGAAAAATCATTGCAAAGGAGGCCCTGTCCTGAACCCATGGCTGGAGGTGAAGGATCAGCACAGGATTGCTGCAGGGGAAGGAAATCAAGAAGGAAATGGCTGGGCCAGATAAAATCCCCAGTCCTCCCTCTTGTCAAACAGGAGGTTTCTGCTTCAGGAACAGATGGGAAGAGAATCCACTCCATGGCTGAGCCAGAGGAGGTAGAGGAGGCTGAAATAAAGTCCCTTTGACTTCAGCTCTGTGTCTCTGACAGCCTGACTCAGTCATGGAGCGAGCAGATAACAGGCGACCATTCATCAGCTCAGCCAACACACAAAGGCAAGAATTTCCCTTCTTAAAGAGATTTAATGATAGAGCTTTAGAAACTGGTTAAAGGAGAGAGACTGAGAGTGAACACACTAGGGATGAGACCCAATGGGTTGCTATTAATATTTCCCTGAAGCAGACACTCCAGTTTGCAGCACTGGAAGGACACAATTCCAAGAGCTAGGCACGTTCTTCAAGCAAAACACTGCCTAGCTGCAGAATTAGAGCTGACTTCAGAGAAAAGTTTTTCCACTAATCTAGTCAAGTGGACTATTGACTTTTTTTTTTTTTTTTTTTTAAATCCCAACCAGAAAAAGCTGACCATGAATGCTTGTCTTCCTTGGTATACTGAAAAAAAAAAAAAAAAAACACACAACTAACCAGCTGTCTGGGGATGTCAGCCAATTCCCTGTCCAGGAAAGTTGGGGGTTTTTTGGTTTTTTTGGGGTTTTTTTTCACATCTTCCTTTGAAAATTGAAAATTAAACCATACTCCATAAGGACAGTCAGTCAGAGAGGAAGCCTGCAAGTGCTACCACACTCATCACCCAGAGCTGCATCCTCTTGTGCCAGTGGATTCTTCCAAAACACACCCCACCTCTGCCATCCTGCCCGCAAAGGGCTGCAGATGCTGTGCCTTTTCTAGGGTGAAGCAGTTGGGAGCAGAGAAAAGCAGCTTTCAGCTCTGCAGCTTTTTTCCTGTTCAGCTCCCTGCAACACTTGCCTTCCTTTTTGGTACAGAATACTTCAGTTGCCTGGAGCTATTCTAGTTTATACTGGGCATTCATAACAGAAGCCCAACCTCTCTTGCTATTTTTGCTCATGGCTACCTAGGCAAGCAGCTCCTGTGCTACAGAGAACCACCTTCTTAATGAAGCAACTATGAGATCAATGTTGTATGACTTCCAAGAGCAAAACAGTTTACAATTAGCTGAAGGTCTGGTATTTGACAGTTTTTTATGGCTCTTTTACAACTGTTTGCAAATCTTTTCTTCCTTTAAATTATTCTGAAAAGTGTTAGGGGAAAGCCAAAAGTTATTTTGTGCAAGCATGTGTCTACTTGCATGAATCCAAAAGTCTTTTTAATTTAAAACCACGATTACAAATGCCTGTATTTACATGATAGTTGTTTATGTAATGCTCTAAAGAAAATCTAAATGGAGCACAGAAGCCAATGCTAATACAGAAGATGGTGGGAGTTAATGAACATGCTCCTGGGGCAGTCCAGGAGATGGCAAGACTTGCAGCCTGTGCCACAAGGATTCAACAAAAGAGACTGCACCTCACAAAAAAACCTTCTGATACAACTTCCATGCGTGCAAAACCTGTGATTTTTAGGCTCCTCATCTGGTTTTCTGTGATGTTCAGGACCTCTGTTCACGTATTAGTCCAGCATTTTTTAAAAGTCCAATTTATGATGACACCACCCCCAAAATTCAGTCTTTCTCTTGAGATTTGGCACACTTCAATAAATGAAAGCAAACGCAGAAATTAAACTCGGAAGTCTCTCTTCAAGCAGGCCTTTTCTGACTCCTCGCCTCTCTTCCTTTCATTCATGGCATGTGAACCTTTTAGTACTCTTGAATCCAAGTCACAAGTCTGGAACAATCTGACTTCCAAAGCGGGGCAGCAGCCCAGGTCTTGGCTCCCAACAGCACGGCACAGCCCCTCACCTTCACCTCAAAGTATCACCTACTCCAAGTGAAAGCACAAGAGAAAGCATTCACAGATAAAAAGCATGTTCTAGCCTGAGGCCTGTCAGCATGGCACATGCCTAAAGAGAAAAATGAAACTGCATGATAGAGATTTGAAATGCAGGTGCCTGGATGGCAACGAGGATTTCCAAAGGGAGGCTTATGTATGGTAAAGGAAAAGAAAAAAGGGATGCTCATTTGCAAGAGAAGGCAGGACAAAAACCAAAGCTACACCTGTAAGAAACAAGTTTCTTTGCCAGGTGCAGTAAGAAGGTTGTACCTTCATTTGAGACTCCAGCCAAAAAGATTAAAGCCATTTCCACCCTCACCCAAACCACCAAGGAGACCAAACCTTCTTCAGCTTTTAACTGCACTGAGGATGGCAGAGCGCCCTCTCCCAAGCCCCAGATCCCCATCGTGCCCCACAGCGTCCTCCCCGCTGCCCATGCTCCCTCTGCTCCTCCCTGCCCCTCTCCCCGGAGCCCAGGGTGCAGCAGCTCTCAGCCAGCACACCACACCCCACACAGCTGGGGCAGCATCCTGGGGGACAACACGCCCTGACCGACGCCAGCTGTCCCCTGAAACCGTGCCCGTGGCTTGGCAACACCGTGCCCACCATCCAGACTGACAACAAGCAAGATCCTACATCTTCCAGGGGAGACTGAGCTCCAGCTCAGAAAGCGCCTCCAGCAATGGGGAACTCTACCAAGTTACATACTCTTATGCAAGTTTGGGGTTTTTTAAACACCTGAAGAAAAAAAAAAAAAGAAGAAAGAGAAATCAATCCAGCAATCCTTGTTGATTACATTCACAGTAATTATACTCGTGTTAAGCCAACAGGATCTTCAGTCTTGAGATTGGAGATAGCGCGACTGCCTCAAGGATGAAACACAGCCATAGGTTTTAAGCCACCAGGAAAAGGACAGTAGGCGTGGAAGGTGTTTTGGGGATGCAGGGCAAGCAGAGCAGCTGGATGCTGGTGCTGTCTGTCAAAGCACTCTGCTCCTACCTGGGGCAGAAAGCATCGCCCAAACTCTGCTCAAACAATGCCTTCCATGAAAGCAGAGCAAAGGTGCAAGGACACAGCAGATGGGACCAGCGGCCACGAGGCCAAGATAAGAGGAAGATGACAGCGTGCCAGAACGATCAGATGAGGCTCTCACAGAACTGAGCAAAACAAGGCATTTTATGCAAGACCAACACTTTGCTGTGGGGACCTGCTGTGTCCCCCAAGGCAGCCGGTCCCTCGGAGCCAGGAGTGCCAGCTGGGACCTGTCTGTGCCTGGCATGGGGATGGATACAGCCCTGAGCCACCCAGCCCCTCGGCCCCTGCTTCTTACAAGCTGAGCAAAAAGGTAAGAACAACAAAACCCTCGTCCCCACTTACCTCTCTGTGCAGCCAGGTGTTGGTGGAGTTACTAAACATGTAAAATCTATTATTTTCCTCCTTACAGGAAGGCTTCACATTCACATAAGTAAAGAAATGCCCAAGGTCTAGAGGGTTTGATCCAAGAGCTACCATCCTCCAGTCCTTACAGGAAGAAAGTCTGACTTCCGAAATATTTGAATATATATTTTACAATATAAGTACATTGTGTGGGATGAGAGAGAACAGTCACCACATCACAGTTTGCTCAGCTGGATCCTGCCCAGCTGTGGGATCACCAGTGAGCAACAGATAAATTTCAGTCCTGTTCTGACACTGGTTCCTCCTTGTTGCTTTTGGCATGTTGCTTAACACCCAGCATGTCCAAGTTTCATCGCTTTATATACACATACATAGATCTATGTATACATACATACTGCAGAAATCATATTTATTCAACCTCCTACAATGTTCAAGAAAGCACTGAGTTTTGCTAAAGCAGTTGAAAGTGAGGAGCTCTATCAGAGACAGAGATCGGGAGCCTCAAGAGATGAAGCAGTGATTTCACATCAGCCTGCAGAGCTCTGGAGTGAGCAGCCATTGCCTTTGAAAACCAGGACCCTATTGAGAGAGCTTAAAGACGGGTGAAAAAATACTCAAGATCTCTGGAGGAAAAAAAAAAAAAAATAAATATATATATATATATATATATGATCAGAAGACACCACAGCCAACCCAAAGCACTTATGGGCAAACCACTGATTTGCAATTCCAAACCACTTTTCCGCCCAAATCCTCCACTTATTATCTTATCTGATCTTCTCTGAGGGAATCCCCCAAACCATCTCAGCTTCAGAAAGCACCTCTCAAGCTGTGCTCTGAGCACTTCTTAACACTGAAGGTTTGTGTAAAATGCTGACAAACTAACAGCACTTTTATGCACCGTGGCCTTTTTTTTTTGTAGGATTTTTTGTTGTTTTTGTTGTTCTGGCAAGATTATCCTTATCAGACAACCAGGCTCTGCTCTCTTAAAGGTTGCCATACCCCACACGGACACACACTTTTACTGGCCACATGTTAATATCAGCATAAAATAAATGTTAAGGTG
>VWZN01014357.1:1527272-1543288 GCA_013396955.1 Regulus satrapa
AACAAAGACAGGGAACGGGAGCCTCAAGAGATGAAGCAGTGATTTCACATCAGCCTGCAGAGCTCTGGAGTGAGCAGCCATTGCCTTTGAAAACCAGGACCCTATTGAGAGAGCTTAAAGACGGGTGAAAAAATACTCAAGATCTCTGGAGGAAAAAAAAAAAAAAATAAATATATATATATATATATATATGATCAGAAGACACCACAGCCAACCCAAAGCACTTATGGGCAAACCACTGATTTGCAATTCCAAACCACTTTTCCGCCCAAATCCTCCACTTATTATCTTATCTGATCTTCTCTGAGGGAATCCCCCAAACCATCTCAGCTTCAGAAAGCACCTCTCAAGCTGTGCTCTGAGCACTTCTTAACACTGAAGGTTTGTGTAAAATGCTGACAAACTAACAGCACTTTTATGCACCGTGGCCTTTTTTTTTTGTAGGATTTTTTGTTGTTTTTGTTGTTCTGGCAAGATTATCCTTATCAGACAACCAGGCTCTGCTCTCTTAAAGGTTGCCATACCCCACACGGACACACACTTTTACTGGCCACATGTTAATATCAGCATAAAATAAATGTTAAGGTGCACGTGATCTGTGTGAACACCGTAACAAAAAAAAAAAAATGCTGCTTTACTGATGTTCAATAAATGCTTTTAAGCCAGCAACCAAGGGGTAATTCTGCTTGGCAGCTCAAAACCAGGCATGTTCTGCTGCAATGGTAAAAAAATACTGCTGAGAAACACCTCAGACCCACTGCATCACACCAACAGAGAGGTCATGTTGAAGCAGACTGAAGACATTGATCCTTTTTATTAGCAAAACGCCCTACATTAGATGACCTCAGCATTTCACAAGCATTATATTTAAATCCTCCAGCAGTCTCTTAACATGGCAACCTTTTCCCATTCCCACTTTGCAGAAGGAAGCACAAAGATGCGGAGGACATACATGGTGTAGGAACAGTCATGAAGTAACAAAGTCTCAAATTTCTGACAGCAAATTTCAATTTGCAGGCTTCACATTAATGCCCTTTGTCCAAAAATCTTTTCAGCTTAGATCAGTAGGAAAGTAAGAAGTTTCCTCCCTCTCCCCTTGTTATTTTGTCTTCTAGGAGGGAAAAAATAATTAAGAAAATACCTTCAATTTGGAATCAAAATCCTTTCAGCAAACAATTTTTGAGGAACACTGCATGGAAACGTACCTGTTTTAAGTGGGGATGTCAAAAGCCCCCAAAAAAAGTGTCACAGAATAATGATGCTTTTTTTGAACAATCAGTATCAGTCTGTTCCTGGCATTAATTTTGGAAATGGTATAGCTAATATGACAGCTATGATTTGGAGCCTTCAAAAGGCATAAGCTATTGGCATTTTAAATATATTACACACAAACACGCACGCACCCCTACACCCACACTAACTCTGCAGATTTGTTCTGCTCCTGTCTGCTGGCTCTTCTGCTTGTACTCCACAACAGATTGTTTCCTTCCCTCATCCCAGTTTTTTCCTAAGGGGGCTTTACATCAGGCACCCAAATAAAAAGGGCTCAAAGAGACCTGCATTACCACAGCAGAAGGGATCCTCTGCGACTCAATGGACACAATCAAGCCTTTCAATTAAACTATTACCCAAAAAAGGTGTGGGTGGCTTATTACCAAAGACAGCATTTACTTTAAAAAACGGAGAGTACCATTAGAAACACCTAATATAACTCTTATTAACTTATTTGAATCTAGTTGTGAGCACATTGGGTTTGTAAGTGTCTGCTAACATAGCATTCTGTTTGCCTAATTAAGTTTTCAGCAGGGGAAGCTATAGCTCTCACATTAATATAGGGAACTGAAAAAAAAATCACATATAAACCAACGCTGAGCTTGATTTACCTTTATTGTGTAAGGATTTGCTACGGGCTCTTCAACAACTGCTGACTAATTTTCCATCAAAAAAGCACAAATTCCCAATCCAGCCCAAGCGATGGGGATGACAGACTCATCCCAAATTATAAACCCTCCAGGCAATCCCTACAGCACTTCCAGGCCCTCTGGTTTTCCTCATCACTTTTTCCCTTTGCTAGCCCACGTTCTGAACCTTGAGCTTATTCCCCCAGCCGTGCTGCTAAGCAGTAACACTCTAGCTGGGGAGCATCAAGCGGAGGAAAATTACCATTAGCCAAAAAAAAATTAATCTTAAGAGGCTTAAAAGAAATCTCAGGGAATCAACTCCGATCTCCATGACAAATAATTAGCAAAATAAAGATAAAATACTGAAGCATCTCAGCTTTCCGCTACATTCCAAAGCGGCTTATTTTCTCCCTAAATTTTACTCTTGCTGCATTTAAAATGCTCGCTTGCAACTTCCAAAAAAAGAAGGGGGGGGGGATGAACCCCAAAAGCAAACAAAGACAGAGCGTGTTGCCCCAAAAGACAAGATTTCTGCCTGGCCAGTCCCTGTACCCAGCCCTGCTCCAGGCAGGGCCCCCAGCCCACGTCCCACGGGACCTGCTCATGGGGTGAGCGCTGCTGGAACAGGCCCATATTACAGCATTTATATAATTTACAAAATGGTTAAAAATCAGAATGTTTTTCCTTCTTGAAAAATAACACACTTAATGCTTTTCATCTGGCACATAAAATTTACAATACCTCCAGGAACATTTTCTTTGGTTAAATCAACACTATTGGAACTTTTTTAGCCTATAAGCATATTACAGCCCCAGCTTTTTATTGGTCTTTTTTTTTTTGGTTGTTGTTTTCACCCATTGTAATAAACTTTTCAGAACCAGAAACGATCAACAATAAAAAAAAACCATTCCCATGTCAAACCATTTTAACTACTGCTTTTAAAACAATAATAAAAAAGGCGGGGTTGAGGGAGCGGGCTGGGGAGCGGGAGGATTGGCTCCGAAGCTGACTCCGAGGGTAACTTATCTCGGGAGCAGCGAATGCCAGCAAAGCATCATCGGCGGGGCTGCTTGAGCCGCTCTCCGCAGCGCTGCTCCCGTGCAGATGGGAAAGGGCTCAGCTCACCACCGGGGCGAGCACGGCTCACGGAGCCGAGGAGAGGCCGAGCCGAGCCCAGCCCTCTTCCCCTGGCGGGGTTAAAACCAGAGGAGGGGTTTGTTTGGGCCGCCGCTGGAGCGGAGCATCCCGGGCCGAGGCGAGCGCGGAGCCGCTGCCTCCCTCCGCACCGCCCGCTCCTCATTAACCGGGCGGCGCTCCAAGTTCATCTGGGCCCCAGAGAAAGGCAATGCTTGTGTTTAGACCGCACAATACTGACATAACATTAACAGATTTACATATGCAAAACTGTGAAGCAACAGGCATTCCCCCTCAATTGACCCACAGCTTGTAGTGGCTGCCGAGTTATTCCCTGCTTAGGCTCCGTAACCAAGTGGGCGTCATGCGACTACCATCTGGGTACCACTTATTTAAAGCTGGCAGTCTCTCTGTAATAGGCAAGCTGGCAATAAGCAGGAAGGGAATAAATTGCATCATTTAGTTAACATCCACTTGCTTTGCGGCTGTTAAAAAACCCATGACTGAATAATAATTTGGTTATTTCTTTTGCCAGACAATGCTGTCAGCCAAAAGCGTTACTACGCATGCTGCAAAACGTCAGCTTGCAAAATTTCCACTTTAAAAATAAATTAAAGAAATTTGCAGTATAATGAGAGCTAAGAAGTTTTTTTTTTTTTTCCTAATGCTAGCAACTCAAAAGCAATCGAGCTCTAAAAATAAACATGCACTACGGTAGTCACCAGATTCTGCTTTTCCCTAAAATCTTCTTTGTTTTTATCAGCCACCCACCCCAGTCCATTAAATTTGCCAAACATCACCAGCCTGGCCCGTTACAAGCACAGGAACTGGGATTTGCTTGCAGGAATGCTCGTTAGATCCCAACACTTCTCCATTTCACGCTACCCAATGCCCTTCTCATCCTTTGCCTTAATTCACGGATTGTATCATTTCCTTCTGTCTGACAAGTGCTTTCACAAAAATCGCTATCAAAGAAAGTGGCTGAAACCAGAGACCACTGAAATAGGCTAGAACGTAGCCTTTGTTCAAAAAAACAAAACAAAACAAAACAAAACAAAAAAACAAAACAAAAAAACAAAACAAGGAGAAAACAAAGAGCTTTTGAAGTGGGTTTCTCTTTGGGGCTCTTTGGTTTGCAGGCAATTAAGCTACCAATAGTAATCAATTTTTTTGTACCAATTTGCTCGAAATATGGCTCATGCACACCTATCTCAACATCCATCTCTCCTCAGAACTGAAGGAAAAGCCCATGCTGAGTGCATATGAGCCCACACTGAAGAGATAACAAGACTTTGCATTATAGAATGGGAAAAGTCAGAAGAAATGTTTCCATTGGGATTAACGGCGAGGAAGGAGCCCAGAGCACAGTTCCCAGGTAAGAGCATCTCAGCATCCCCGCCTCCCACAAAACCAGGCTCGCTCCTCCCTCGTTAGAGTTTGAAGGGGCATCAGGGACTCTGAAGTGCAGAAACAAGACAGCCAACAGGGAGGGGAAAGCTGAGTTGGTCAGGAACTCGCTGCCAGCGTCAGGGATGGAGGAGAGGACGGCGGAGCAGAGCCAGGCTGAACATCCCTGCAGCTCCCACCCTGGGTATGGCACACAAACACCTCACAGAGGGCCACGGGGACACCCAAGGCAGACGGGACACAGCTGTCCTCCCCTCCCCGTCCCTGCCTTGTCTCCCTGCAGGGCTGGGGCGCTAGGGCAGAGCCCAGCAGGTGGAGGGCCCCATGGGCACTCGGCTGCTGATGGCAGGAACGCCCAAGAGCACGTGTGGATCCGGTGCAGGTGACCCCTTCCACAGCCCAGCAGCCGCACAGCGCAGCCCTGCTGCTACAGGAGCTGCAGCACTCAATCTCAAAATCCTTCCTGAGCTAACAAACACACACAATTGTTCACTTTAATAAAAAAAAAAAATTAAAAATCAACAAAAACCAGTAATTTAGAAAAGGAGCTTCTAACAGACTTCCACGGCACTGTCCAGCTCTTGCTGCTCCACCTGGTATGCTCAGCCAGCCCGAGGCAGGCAGGGAAACACAGGAGCCACAGCCCTCGCCAAGGTGGGACCACCACTCTGGAACAGAGCAGCCCTAAGGGCCATTGTAACAGCTTGCAGGCTTCACAAACAGGAACGAAAGTAAGAGGGAAGAGAAGTATTTTAGTTGGCACCAACCTGACAAGACAGTGTCCAATGAAGGGTGAGAGTAAAAAAGGGAACAGAAACCGAGGGCAGAGAGAAAAATCTGTCAGAGGAAGTGTGATGCCAGAAACTGTTCCAGGACCCCATGGCTGGATGCCAACTCAAAGCCTCCAAAAAAATAAGGCTAGAGAGCCCCTTAAACATTCCTGATTAAAAAATCTGAGGTTTGTCAAGTCATACTTGTGCTTGCTGTGCCTGCTCCACCACTCTCACCCAGAGGTCTCAGCTTGGAATACTTCTCTGGAGAGGAGATCCAAGGCATCCAGTAACTTTGGCAAGGAGAGACGTGCATCCCCTAAAGCATTTGTGTAACTCAGAGAGTGTTTGAAAAGCTCTGCAGTACTGAGCCTTAGCACTGCTAATTGTATCTACCATACCCAAGATCATCAACCCTGGAACGTTGTCACCCATGTGCTACATTACTGTATGGTCAATCTCCCTAATTATTCTTGAGTTATTTTTTCCAGTAGATCTACAAAATTATCAGCATAAATCTCAAAACATTTACCAGTCAACAAACTCAGCACAACAGACATAAGCTTGGCCCTGACAAATAAAAAGACTACGGAAAATGTATTTATTTGTAGCAAATGTCCTTTCCTATAACCATCAAATAGATTACAACTGCATTTCTTTCCTCGCACTGCACCCTGGGATCCAGGCATTTAACTAGCACACACTACAGTGCTAGATTAATCATAAATAGAATATATTTTTAAGTGCATTAATTATGTAACAGATGCTTCCAGGATTCCAATGGAGGTAATTTTTAAAATCCCAGCGTACAGTTTTATGAATCTGTGCGATTTCAAGGTTGTTTTTAATCTGCACTCAATACTACTCTTATTTAAAACCAAGAAGTAATCAACCACTGCCTAATCTTTTTTTTCTTTTCTTCCATTCAGGCTGGAAGACATATCCTACACTGTTGCCATCGGACACCCCAACTGGTGACAGAAGTTCCTCCTATTTCTTTGCCATGATGATGGATCTGAATAATGAGCTGTATGAATGCAAGAATTCTTCATTTCCCTTCCATAATTTCTCCTCCTCAGACTCATTCCTGCCATTCAGAAGTCTCGGTCTCCTCCTGCACATTCCCACTCTCGTAGCAGATGTGATTCAGGGCATGCAGCACACACGGAGGCCCCAACAGGGACAGTGGGGCACACACACAGCATGCTCAGGGTTTCCAAGCAGCCCTTCATTTATTGATGGGGAATACCATGAGCAGTTGGACTCAATGATCTTAGAGGTCTTTTCCAGCTTTAATGATCAGAATTCTGTGAAATCATTCTCACTGCTTTGAAAAATGGAATTAAATTGAGCTCACTTAGAGCTCTGCCATACTCGAGACAAATGGGGTTTACCTTACCTACCTTGATAATAACAAAAATGGCATATCCAGCTCCTGGCTACGATGCTATGGTGACAGGGACACGGGTGGGATGAGAGAGATCTCAGCAGCCTTTGATGGCTGCACTGGAGCACCCGGGGCACAGACACCACAGCCTCCACCTGGTGGATGAGAAGTTTGCTTTCCTTTGCATCTCTGCACATCTCCCAACTCTTGGATCAAGTCACACATCTCCTCACAGAGTTTCATCTCTGCATCTGTCTGCAGCACCGAGTTTGCCCTCGGAGGGGAATTTTTCCAGGCACTCACTGCATGTGCAGCCTGGGAAGGGGAAGAGCCCCTCCCCTGATAACACTGGCTCAGACTCTCCCTGCAACAATCCCTCCCTCTGGTCCAGGAGGTGAGGGGAACATACAGGAGCACACAGAGCAATTAGGGCCCCAAGCAGATGAGGTGTAGACACGTACGAATGAACAGTGAATAACCCTAATGCAAGGTGAGGGTTTTTTAGGAGTATGAGGACAGGAGGGGTGCAGCACCACAGCTCTGCTCACCTGCACATCAGCCACCCCCAGGGATATCCACACCTCAGGTCGGGCACAAACCAAGCAGGAACAAAAGGTGGCTAACAAGAATTTTATTCCTACTAAATGTTTTATTCTGGCTACTCCTTTCCAAAACTAGAGGCAATAATTAAAAGTGAGAGTTAACACTTTGATGCCTCGCTTTGCAGACTGCACGTTCCAATTCCTCAAAAAGGCAATGCAAAAACAGGCAGTGAACAGGCTGAAGTCATCTGGAGAGGACAGATGACTTTGTGCAACACCAGAAAGGCCCAAAGCAGGCAGCTGGGCTGGGTCTCACTTCCCTGGGCACAGTACAGCCAGTCTCCACCAGAGCCCAAGGACTCCACTGACAGTAAAAACCCAGTGGGTGCAGCCCTGGCCAGTGGGCACCTGGCCTCTCCTCACACCACTGAGGACTCTCCTCGCTCCAGCCTCCCCCAAAATGATCCACTGGCTCTGATGGGGCACGGAGAAGGCTCACCTCACCTCATCACCAGACACTGCTCACACAGAGAGGCTCAGGGGCAGTCAGGGACACCCTGCAACGCTGCTCCATGGTGTCAACCCTTCCCAAAGCACTCTGCTGATCCACCTGCATGGGAGCACAGGGACAGCAAAGGAAGAGCAGCTCTCAGGGGCTGGAGGGAGACCAACCCTGACCGACCCTGCTGTACCAACCCACGGCAGGGTACAGGGATCAGGTCCCTGCCAAACTGCAGCACGCCCTCGCCACCGTGATCCCCGTGGCACGGGAATGCCAACACCATGCCAGGTTATCGCAAGGTGATCAGACTCGTGGGCTGTACCTGCCTGGCTTGGCTCGAGCAAGGCTCCCTCGGGGCTCCTCAGCTTTCACTTCCTATTAATGTGCACCTGCACCCATATCAGCAGCAGTAAAAGCATAAACTGTGCTCAAAGCTTTACTCAAAGCCCACTGGAAGCCTGAGCTCAGCCAACAGACGGGCTCGCCAGCAGCCCTGCTGGTGACGCTGCCTGTGGCTGTCCCTGCACCGGAGCCACCAGGGCCACCCACGCTGCCGACAGCCCCAGCACAGCCATCCTGCACAGGCTGTGGGACAGACCCTGCTTGGGGTGAAGCTGCTCCTGAGCTCTGGCCACCTCTTTCCTTACCGGCTTGGCTCTCTAACTCCACAGGCTGGGCACAGCTTTATCTGAGCTTTATGTGCAGCTGCATTTGCTTAACGCACAGATAGGTTATTATAAAAAACAGGAAGAAACAGCAGCAGCCAGTAACCTGGGTATCTCAGTGCTCTCATCACAAATTCCCAGCCCCTGGACCAGCTCATTATTCACAATTCACAGGGAAGAAGGAAACCCAAAGACTACACCATGCCAGGACATGCACAGTAACAACTTCAGGACCTGGCACTAAGGGAGCAGCATCAAATTAACAAGTAAAGGAAATCCCACACTTGGCAGCTTTGGCAGGGTGGTCCCACCAGCAGGCACTGCTGGGAGCATGCCCCAGGGCAGCCAGGCAAGGAAGGATCCTCGGCCCAGACTGAGAGCACATCCAGACACAAAGCCTCTGGCAGAGGTCTCACGTTACAGCAAATGCAATCAAGTGGCCAAGGGGGTGGCCCTGACCCCTTCAGACCCTCCTCTGATCTCCAGAATCCAATGAGGATGTTCAAGTGGCAGAAAACATTTCTTTCCTGCCTAAGCTAGTTTTCTGCGGGTCCAGCTTCCCGTGCAGTCTCACCCTCTGGTCAGCTGAGGCGCAGGGGATGCAATGGGAAGCACAGCCAGGGACAAGCTGAGAGATCTGAATCCACTTAACTGCAAAGCGAGCCAAGCCCTCACTCTACAGGGCACCAAGCGCACTGTCAAGCAGTCAAACAGAAAGGAGCTTTCATCTGAGGGAAAAAAAAAAAACAGAGGCAAAGGCTTTCCAAGGAAACAATTCTCAGTTGATGCATGTCAGGAAGGTGTGAGCGCACCTGAGTCACGGCACACGTGTGGACCATTGTGATGCACTTGCAGATGTGTCCTCCTCCTCAATCTGCTGAGAGCATCCACCAGGCTGAGGCTGAAACGTGCGGAGGTGATTCAACGCCGAGGAACAGACAGACTAAGACACGCTGTTCTTAACACAGGGGCTGCACCTGACACCACTTTTATTTACTCAGGAAAGTTTTCTGCCCTGCATGACCTTCCCCTGCCAATTTACCCACGTGTTAAGCAGAATCTCCATCCCACCCTGGATGGTTCACTACAGTCTGACAAGTAGATAGTACTTCCAATATGGGCAGGCTTTTTTATTTTTCTTTTGGACCTATGAGAAATATAAGTTGGAAACTTGAATATTACTTGTTACCGGAAAAAGCTTTACATTTTCTCTGCGCTTATGGCATCAAGCAGGGAAAAAAAAAAACAACCCAAAACCATAAAAAAAATGGAAGGGGAAAAAAAAAATCTTCCAACCAGAATAAAAATATTTGTGCATAGCAAGAACCAAGTATTTCCATAAAGCTTTCAATAAAGGATAACTGCAGGCCAAACTTTGCCCATAGATACAGGCACATAACTCCAGCTAAAGTTACTGAGAGCTGCCCAAGTTTCTGAGAGGCCAGCTCAAGCAAACTCTGGTTCACGTCCAGAAGGACCGTGAGCTCAGGAGCTGAGGCCACATTCCCTGCTCTTTCGAGAGAGGCAGACGAGATCTGCTTCAAATCAGTGAAGAACTTCAGAGATGAGTCAAACCTGCAGGATTTGCTGCAATACTCGCTGCAAAAGAGGATGTGAGAACTGGCAAGTACGCTGTGTTTACTCACTGTGCCATCTAATTCTGGAAACTCGGGCTGAGATTCAGCGTTCGAGCACGACTCCAAGGGGTGGTGGGAAGATCCTGGCCCCGTTACAAAGCCACTCCTTGGGCTAAACTGGTGGTATCTGCTCAAACAGGGCCATGGGCTGACCCAGACAGAGGTTCTACAGCTGGCAGGAGAAGCCTCCTCAGGGCAGAGGCTGCACCACACCTGCCTCCAGCCCAGGGACGAGCCTCCGCAGGCACGGCGCACACGAGGAACAGAGATGCTCTGAAAATCATGCACTGCTTCAGTTAATGACACAGATTTACTCTGGGTGTTAGCCTGTTTTGCTAAAAAAAGCCAACCAGATTTTTTTTCTTTTTTCCTGGTGCAAACTGTCCTTTATAGAGACTATTAATAGCCCTCTTCCTTCAGTTTAAGCTCTACTTCTCTTCCTTGTTCTCCCACTGACTTAAAAGATAAGTTGCAAAACGAGATCTAATTTATCTCTATCTTTTGTCCTCATCCCTTCCCTCCTGTTACTGCCTGGACAGGCAGATTGTTCTGTAGGGAACCACTGCATGTGGCACAGAGTTTATATTTCCTGCAATTCTCACGTTTTTAAGCAGAAAATGAAAGATTTTACCCAGTTTATACTAAACAGATCCCCTCTGGTTCTGGCCTCATGCAATTAATTCTGCACAAAGAAATAACTTAGATAAAACACCTTGCTGTAAGCAGCAAACTCAAACAGCTGCAAATATTCCTCACTCTCAGACACCAGGGAAGACAACAGCAGTGGATAGTGGCTGCCAGGAGGTTATGCTGAAACAAGTGCATTTTTATTTTCCCCTTTAAATTACAAAAGATTATCATTTTACTCTGCAATGCCCCTTATTAATTTGAAGCTCTCCACATCAGAATTAAATACATCCTATCTACTCAAAATGAAGTGTATTATTTATCAGTAATATTTAATGACAAAAACCTGATAACTTTTTCCGATTATACCACTGATTTCCTCCAGTCATGCATCATTGGCTCTGCTGGTCATTAGCATTATCACAGTGCATAAACTCTGGCTTAGGCAGCAAGTTTGATAACAGAGCCAGACACCTATAGCTACCATTTTTCAGTTTGTTCAGATTTACTAGTTTACCTCTGTATGAGCGTGCCTCTATCTAATGGCATCGATTAAAATCCCTAAAAATCCTAGACAGTAAATTTCTATTTCCATGCAGCACACTTCTACACACTCAGAATTCCTCAGTAAATATAAAGCACTTGCTGCAAAATCAGATTTCCCCTTCAACTGGCTGCGGACCCTTTTCCTGAAAGACTATGCTCCAGCCAATCTGAAAAATAACTAGGAAATATTTAGCCTTCTCTGGCTGTTTAATGCCAGGAACACACTGGATAGGCTTAAGATATTTTAGTTTAATTCACAGGCAATGTTCCATTTTAACTTTTATGAAATGGTATTTTTGAATGCTACAGATACCGCTTTTAGAGAAGCGCAGGAAAAAAAAAAATCAGAACGGATGTACGTGGTACAAAATCAGCTGAAATATACCAAGATGGGTTTCTCCCATTCTCAGTTAAATCCTGTAAATAAAATTAAGGATTAGAAAGGCTTTCTGAGCAAGACCATTGTCCCTCCCACTACTGGCCTTCAGAAATCTCCAATGGATCATGCCAGAGAAAAACTTTAAAATACTTGTACAAACAATATTTTTTCTGTATGCTTCTGACATTCCTCTTTCAAAGCCCTTTAGGTATCAAGTAATTTATCATTGAAAAATACATTTTCTCTTTTCCAAACCTTCAACTTGGGAGCTTTACAAACCTCAGTAAATATTATCTGAACACACATGAACAGGCATATCATTACAAACTAACAAAAACAATTTATTACGAGCTATTTCAGAGGCACCTTCTCCCAGTATTCATTTAATTCAATGAGAGCAGGACAGAGCCCTTGACAACTTTCTGATTAAAATTAATTACTAAAGCTGTTAAGACATTCTTACTATCGCAAAACTTACTGAGAAAAATATCTCTTCTAAATCTGCTAATGCAGGTACAGGCCATGATGTTCGGCACAAACATCCTAAGAGATTCTTATATGTTACACACATTAATATTATAAGACTTTATTATTTAGCCAAACTGATTTTCTTTTCATTTTCCTTTTTCTTTTTCTTTTTTTTTTTAACTCAGTCCATCCAAAGAAGCTCCCATGATTTCAACAGGGGTATTCAGAGCCTAGGCCACATAACTGAAGCTAAATCTGCCAGTCTAATGGAAATACAACTATTTATGAAATTCACCCGAGGGGGAGGAATCACTTACAGTACACTGATCAACAGAGTTTGCAGGGCACTGTCTGAAGGAGCCCTGCTTGGGAAGGAGAGCTGCTGTTACGGAAGCAGAAAGTATCAATACTAACACAATTGGTGCCACTGGGTTATGCTATTTGCTGGGCAGAATCCATCTCCCGCACAGAACATTTCAGTTTGGGTGTAGTTTCAGTACCACTAACTGCAGCATTAGAAGTTGGGAGCGTTATACAAGAAACAGCAGTGATTTGATGAGGTTAATGCCAGATTCTGTGATTTGTTGAGGCAAAAAACGGACTGAACCCTGGCAGTGAGCTTGGGAGCACAGGACGCAGAAACGCTAACACAGCCCGCTGCTCCTCTCATCCAGGGGCTCCAATCTGATCCTTCAGAAATTAAAACAGTGAAAAACGCTGTCCTTCTCCTCCTCTGCCCACCTGCTGCTCGTCCTGCACGTGCATCGTCCCCAAAACACAGATTTGACTGACTGAGCACCAGCCAACATCAAAACCCTGCCAGGCACCTCCTGCCCTAGCCCTTCCCAAACCCAACGTTCAGAGCCACCCCACGATGCTCCACAGAACCCTGTACTGCATGGCTTTCAAGGGGATTTCTGCCACAGGAGGACAAGGAGGATTTACAAGACTGACTTTAATGGATTTTTTTTCTCTCCAGAGCAAGTACAAAACGTGGGAACTGGGCTGGACGAGCTGCCCGAGCGGCTAACAGAGATTTGTCATGAGGTTCATGGAAGACAGAGTTCATGACTCACTGTCAGTGAGCTCACTATTACAACATAAAAACTATTATTAAAAATAAAAATGCAAGCACCAAAAGGAACACTTCAAGAAGGTTTTAACTTCTTAATCCCAAAGAGGATACCCTTGAAATGAGGCTTGCAGCAGGCCCACTGGAAAAAAAAAATCCATAAAAGACAACCTTATTATCAAAAATCTATTGGAACAGCACATCTTACTTGAAACCCCCTCCCTATTTCTGCTCCCTTGGTATTCCCAGAAGTTTCTTAGGAAGAGGTGTCTCACTCACGCTCATCGCCCAGTTTTCCAGCAGCAGAAAACTTCACATTCGCTGTGCAACACACCAGGAAGATGCTTTTTAAAAGTGACATGGGTTCCTAAAGAAGTATCAGTTAATTACTTAATCCTCCTTAATGGAATGATCAACATCCTTTCAGCAAACAAGGCTGTGATGATTTAACGTTTTACTGCACTGGGAGAATTAACCCCACTCCTCTCCCGTCTGCTGCGACCGCTCGTTTCGTTAGAATCAGATCCATTTTTCACTTCTGCAGAGCAGCCCCTGCACCCAGGCGAGGAAAAAAACCACCAAGAGACAAAAATCTGCCTCAGTGTAATTCTGCCAAGGTGTTGCTCTGACCTCCAGACGGACAGAAAGGCAGGTGGCCCGGGCACCCAGGAAATCAAGGTACGAGGCAGCACAGAGAGCAACAAACCCCAGCGTGAGCCTGGAACAACTTCATCAGCATCCCAGGAACACCACTTCAAAAGGAACCAGGGAGGGATGTTTGAATCCCAGCTCAGACAGCTCCTGAATCCCTGAGAACCCCCGGCCGTCCTTCTGGCAAGAACAAAAGTCCTTTCAGGGTTCCACTGCTCACTGCAACCAGGCTCAGACAGAATTCTGCAGGCAAGTGTTGTGAAGGAAAGGGAATTCAGCATCGATTTTTGTGATCAGATGTTTAGTGGCTGCTCTGAACACTCCAGCAATCCCCCCCTCACCATTTTATCTTCCTTTATCACAAGCTTTTTAATAGAGACATGACATCCTGCTTACTGCTGGGCTCTCTCTATTTATCTCTCTCTTAACAACACTTTGGCATCATCGGCTCCGCTATCTAAATCAGCAATAGTGCACGTCCGGTCACATAAAACCGGAGAGGGCTTCCCAAGATGCCTTGGGAAGTCTGACTACTCCGGTTTACTCATGTGTTAATATGCCCCATCCGCTAATTAATGAACAAACAGCTTAGCCAGGCAGCTGGGGGAGGGACACCAACACGAAGGCTGCGGAGAACCCAAGGAAAGACACTTGACCCTAATTGTTAGCAACAAGATGACAAGACTGATCGGGAAGTACAGCTAAAACTCAGATCCAACATGAAAGGAAATGTCTGGCGAAGAGGGGAAAACTAACGATGCCATGGGAGGCTGCAGCCAACCTGCCACACTGTGCCACCTTCTGTCGGGCTGTCAGCACTCAGTGCCCAGCACCTGGCCTGGGCTCCTCAGCACCACGCTCCGTCACATCCCTCTCTTCATGCCCAAATCCTCATCCTCCTCCTGAGACCCTGCAGCTCCGGGGTGTACACCCCAGCCAGGAAAAACTAGGAGTTTGCTCCAACCCGTGACGGGGCGATGACAAAGCGCGGCTCACGCTGCTGCGCCTCCCCAGCAAAACCAGCTGCAGAATTCCAGCCAGTGGGGTTTTAGGAAGGGCCAAAGTTTGGCTGAAGTTTCAGACAGACCCAGTTTCACCTGAGGCAAAACATTCTTCATCTTCAAAACAGCCTGGACCACGTACCACAACAGATATGCCTGCAGGTGCACCAACAAGAGGGTGCTGCGCCCCGTATGCACTTTGGGAAACACTTCCATATAGAGCTCAAACCCTCGGAAAAAAAGGTTGTCAGCTCTTTCTACCTGAAAAATCAATTCAACTGAGAGTCACAGCAGTGCAGGAGATGCTGCAGCGCCGTGCTCTGGGACACACACCCAGGAGAAAGTTGACTCACAGATGGCACATCCAGCGCAGACACGCAGCGCATGCTGCGGAGCTCCAGTTTTCAATGCCCAGTTTTTAAATTCAGTGCCCAGTTTTTTACTTCAGTGCCTCTGAATTAAACTAACTTGGTGAGGAAACAGGTTCTCCTAATAGAAACACACCAGTGACAAGTATTGTACAGACAGGACCATTAGCAGTAAACAATACACAGGAGAATCACCAAATAAAACATACTGGGTATTTGTGTTGCTTTCCGAGACCACTGCAACTGAAAAGGAAATTTAAAAGGAAAAAACCCCACAATTTGTTTCAGAATAATACTCCCAGAAACACTGTAGCCTATCGGATCTATGTAAATATTTTACGATATGGGTTCCATTTCAGTAGATCTGTCAAGATATTTACAGGGCTTGACAGTATTTCTGCCTTTAATTAAATTTTCACACACATACTTTAATGTAATTTAAATAGATTATTAGTTGTCAGAATATAGTATAAATTTTGTTTACGATTTAGTTACTTTAAGTACTCACATTGAGGAAACTCATTTAACCCCCTGACTGAGGAGCATTAAGTGTTGAGATGAGACTTCTAAAGAGCTTCTACTGCCCTTTGCACTCTTGCAATAATCTTAAATTACTACAACTTAATTGCAATTTCAAGGCACTAAAATGGGGATGTTTTAAAAACAGCACCAGGAGGGTCAATGAGAGGAGAAAAATTATTTAGTCCTCCTCAGGTACCAGATGCCTCTTGGGGAGAAACTGATTTTGCCCATGCTCTTCTCTTTGCCCATTTTCCATAGAATCCCGACTTCATTTGCAGAATGACGCAGAACAAAAAGTCATCAAGATTATTCTGGATACTTGCCACATCCAAACAGCCATTAGACATAAGCCTGCTCACTTGCATGCATGCAAGAGACCCGTGCCAGGAGAACAGAAAGACAAAACCCTAGAGCGCATTTGCAGAGAAGGCTGCACA
>VWZN01014359.1:346-24656 GCA_013396955.1 Regulus satrapa
CCTCCTCAAATTTTTGTAAAGGATTCAAAGGAGGAGATAATATGATAATTAAATTCCCCAATTTCAGGTTTCCTGTTACTCTTTGTGGAATAGCTTATCTTGAATGATGGGTAAAGCTGAAAGCTCTTAATGCCTTTAGGATCTTCAGCAGTGGGGAGTGAGTTTTAATACCTCACTGGCTTCTGAAAGATACTTTTATTGAGTACTTTAAAAAAACTCAGAGTAGATAAGCCATCTTTAGCCAACTCTACTGTGGGGAGGGGGGGGAAGGGAAGAAAACAGAAAGCAGAAAATTAATACGTTAACAATATTTTTTTTTCTTGTGTATAAATTAATAAATTGAATTGATGTGANATACATCCTTCCTAAATAGGAAATGCTGTCAGGAGTCTTTAGAGATATATCTACCTGGTAAGTCATACACTGGCAAAAATTTTTCTGTGACACACGTACCTTGAAATATTTCTGAAGTCAAAGCAGAATTTTTAATACAGATTATTATTATTATTATTATTATTATTATTATTATTATTATTATTAAGAAGAAGAAGAAGAAGAAGAAGAACAATAATTCACAGAATTATTAAATTTTAAGGAGATAATTTTTAATAAGTAAAAGCCAGATGTAAACAACCTTTGACTGTGTGAAAGGTCTGTGCCTTTAGAGGCTGATAGAATACACATAGAAACACACCGTTTGAAGAAAAATTCCCTGCCTTTCCCAGCTGCAAAAAAAGACCATGGATCATGAGACCACCATTTGTTAGATACTGTTTTCCTGGCTGCTTTAAACGCCAAAAGTTACATAGCCAGTTATGACCACTCTAGAATGCAGCATCTGTATAATGGACTATGAACTGCTTGGCTCAAATGTCTCAACCCATGCAGTTATCTTCCAGTAAATGTTCCTATTAGAAGTTTGTCTTGATCCATGCTGCCATCTTTCCATTTAAACACAGGCCCTTCTGCTGATTTTAACCTCTTCAGCAATTTCCAGGTCATCCTGGAACATCCTGAACTGTTTGGATCAACCCGGCCATAGCTGTAATGCCTGATCTGTCTTGTTTGGATGCAGAGTATTTGCTGCAAATTTACAACCAACAGACAAAAGTAGGAATATCTATGTTGCAGCCAGTTCCATCTTAAAGATAATTAAAGTCAATTATCCTAAGTCAAATTTAAATTGGTTAAGTGAATCACCCAATAGGCTCCTACTTCTCTCTGTTTGCAATTTGGGAAGCTGAGTGTGCACAGGTCAGTTTTGTCAGGTGAGAGGGATTCCAAGCCATGACAATTCTGATGAATTACGTGCATGGTTTTACATTTTTCTTTACATGTTTACTTTTTTTTTCCCCTGAAAAATATCGGGAAGTCCTGATAAGTAGTTGCTCTTTTCCTTGTCCCACATGGACAACTGGCAGACCAGCTCTTGGAAATCTGTAACTTCCTCCCATGCCATCCACTAATGGCAATCACTACCCCAGTGACACATTCCTGAATCCATACTCTCTTTTGCTCCCTATCGGGAAGAAAACCTCTTTGTACTGTCATGTGAAAAAAACAGAGAGAGTAGGAGAAAGTTGGAAAGATGAAGACAAAGATGAAGACAGGAACATAGAGAAAAAGGAGCGATAGATGAGAATCATCGTGCAAGCACCAAACATCAACAAGTTCAATGCAACAAAGCTGGTGCAACGTTAGTGGGATATGTTTTGAGAAACTTACCAGCAGCCGCTTCATTAACAGTACATCCAGCAGTGACAACCCCTAAGCGTGTCTTCTTCCTCTGACATATTGCAAGTAGCTGATGACCTGGTTAAAGAAGTTGACACATCTTTCATTTTTGATTGGTGTAATTTCATTCATTCTGGTGGCTTTTATTAAGGAAGGCATGTCAGAGCAGAGCATCTAATTTTTCTAAGTTTTCTCCATTCAGGACAAGTATTTTTCCCCATTTGATAAATTTCAGGCATCTTTTTGATTAGATCTGACAGGATAGCAAAATTGCCAATCTGCAGGGGATGCAATTTAAAAGAAAATATAAGTGCTTTTGAGCTTATTCAACCCAAAGTCTGTGATGTTACCTGAAAGAGAGATGTTTCACAGATATTTGCACTTTCTAACTCTGGAGCCCTCCAGGCAGCTCTTCCTGGCAGCCTGTTCCAGGACCACTGATCTCAGAAGCTTGTCCAGCACCTCTGGGTGCTATGATTTTTGGGTTTGTTTGTTTTTTTGTTTTTTCCCCTGCAATGAGCCAAGGGAAGATCTTACAAATGGATTGTTTAGACTGTTCAGAAGAGACCAGAAAAAATTGCTGCTGAATAAGCTTTAATAGTGCTGAAGCAGGAGCTCAATAAATGGGTGCTAGGGAACTTGTTTTAACGACATATCTCATTTGCCCTCAAAACTCTGCAGCACTTCTAATACATGGTACAATAGGGTAACTGAAGAAATCAGAAAGAAACAAAAATGCTTTGTACTTTTGGTCCAGTTTCCCTCTCTCAACAATCAGCATGAGGTTTGTCATGACTTCAAAGGGAGAAGAAACAGGTCCCTTGTTTGAAGTTTCGCTTGCATGATTTTGAAGCATCCTACAATGGCTCAAATGCAAGATGAAAACTGAAGGGTTGAAAACCTCAATTAAAAAGAAAATCAACTACCTGAACCTCTAACTTTAAAGTCATAAAGAAAAGCTTTGGCTCTAAAGAATTTCTCTGAAAACCCTTCTGGGACAAATTATTGTAATTCTTAGCTTTGCACCAATAAGCCGTCACTTCCACTGGAAAGAAAGCAAAATAAAAGGAAATAATTTTCATCTTGATTGTGTTGATTCATCATAATTTAACAGTGAAAATAGAGAAAAAGGAAAAGGAAAAAATTCCCTAGCTGCTATAAGGGAGATCTGCTGCTGACTTCATCTTCTTTAGATCAAAGCAAAGAAAGAAGAGACTTATCTGAAGTACCCTAGTGAGGGTTCCTCTGAAATAAACAAGTGCCTCTGCAGGGAGAGAAAGATATTTTCTTCTTGCCTTTTGTTAATCACAATTCCCTAAAAGAGGAAAATAGAGGAAGGGAGACAGTGCTCTGGCATGCTGTTCTGTGCTCCTCTAGCCCAGCAGCAGTGTTTCATGCTGGATTACCCTGGCTGGCACAGGCTCTCCTGCTCTCTGCTTGGTTACGCTTATGGCTGAGGGAGTTCTCACTGGCTCCTTCAAGACTTTCCTTCTCCTTCTTCCTTCCATATCAGTGCAAAAAAGGATTCAGCAGAGAAGCGTGACCTGAACACAGGAACAGAAAACTGGCAAGGTTGGGAAATATTTTAACACATCTGTACTGACATTTTCTTCTTAGAGGTTACTGTATGGACTTTATGTGGGGAAGAAAAGACAGAAAAAGTTAACCAGGATAAATGGCTGATATTACTGAAGTCCTTGCAGGCATTGGCTTTGACATCAGAGAGGGTATCTCATCTGAAGGGCAAATCTGTTCATAATAGCTATCAGAGAGCTGATAAATAGCAACCAAGGTGACAAAACAATTATATAGTAATTTCCATATCCTTTGTGTTTATTTAGTAGCACATTTAATCATTTTGTAAACTATTGGTGCATCTGAGATAAGGAACACTGTATGGAGATAGATGAAGGGACAGTGATGATACATGTCAGCCTACCACATATACAGCAGTCAGCGTTAATCAATGAAAATGCTGCTATGATGAATCTGAAAAGATGCTCTTACAAATAGTCTTTCACTTTTCTTGAGAAATGTGTCATAACTTCCAATATTCCAGCTTGTCAAGGCATGACAGATGGAATGTCACTGCATTCTTAGTAACAGAGAAGGGCAATGGTTATGTTAAATAAAATCTGAACCACCATTCCTGATGCAAGTCCAGCGAGGACATATTATACACCCATCTTCTGTCGTTCTCTATTGCATCATCCTTCACTGAACCAGTCTCCACCTACTCTCCATGCTTAGAATCATCTGCTTTAAGCCCTGATTCCCCTGTATATACTTATTTTCTTTTCATGGGGAGCATTATGACTCTCAGGAAAAACCTCTGCTGGGTCCTGGCCCCCATTATTTTGGAGTGGTTGTTCTGTAGGAGGCTAAAACTAAACCAAAACTGCAGGTTCAGCTGCAGTGGAAATATGTTTGTGGTGGGAGAGGAAGAGGTGAGAGCAGTTGTGCCTGCATGCCATATAGTACATGTACTGTCTGCAGCTACAGGTTTCTAAGCCTGAAAATCCATGATTGCTCCCAGGATGTGCTAAACAGCAGCCCAAGAGGGAGATTTTCAGAGAAATTTGCTGAGAAGTTGCAGAGAAGCAAAAGGGAGACACATAAGGAATTTGCTGTTGAAGGTCAAGAAGACCTTCTGACTGGCTGAATGACTGGTTTACCAGCAAATAAAAACCACTGAGCAGGCATAAGAATAGGGAAACCTTGAGATTAACCTCTAATGACAAGAAGTAAGAGTTGGAATACATCTTCTTGCATTTACTTTTCCCAGGTGCAGTATATAGCATAGCCAAGAAAACAGTTCAACAAATGCTGCCATCCTTCATATTATTATTTCAAGTTAATTAAAAATTAAAATGTATGTCTTTTTTTACTACCTTTTTACTACCTTGCCTTTGTAGAGATCTTTCACTTCCTTTCACATCATTAGGAAGAAATCTCCAGCTTTCAAAAAATTCATTGTCAGACTCATTTTTGACAAATTATTTCCATTTCTTATTCACTACCATCTTGCAGATTATGCCTGAGACTTTACTAGCTTCTTGCCAGAAATTATCTCAGTTCCCCTTAGGCACCTTTGAGAATATCAGAGTAGAAGAAGTAGGTAAGATTATTTTATAAAATTTTTAGTTTATAAGAAAGGAAGAGTTGGGGAAGAGAATCTTTTAAAAAGGAATGGAAGTGTTATGCTGAGAAGAAAAGTGAAATATTATAAGTTTCCAGGGGGAAAAAAAAGGAAAGCATTGAAAAACTTCTAAGATTATGCAAATCTCTTGCTTCTGTTCCCTCCAAATTTGAAGGACATTTTTAAATGATGTGGAGGCGCACACAACTCTGAAAGCAGTTCCCAGAACACTCACTAGCACAATAATTGGTAGAACTGGGAAAGAGGCATCCCACCCTGTATGATTAAGGGCATGTGCTTCTGGCCCTAAGGATTTATAGTAATGAGGGTTTAAAGTGGAGTTTTGCCCCACCAATGCTTGTCCTTGGTGCTACATAAATAAGTAAGCCTCAGTGTTTCAAGCATAGGACTGTCATTTGAAGCATTAGGTGCTACCATACTGACCAAATTGTTTTCTTTGAAGACACTATTTTATACTTTAAATCAGTAAATCTAATAACTTCTTTTTCTAGAGCACTTAATCTTTCTCTAGGTCAGACTTATAAATTTTTAACTGCTTCTACCCTGTAGTCAGACTGGTAAATTTATAATTGCCTTTATGGTGCTCCACTATAGTCATCTCATGTATGACTGTACTGGTTTCTGCTGGTGTCATAAGCTTCTTTGTCTTAGTGTCATATAACATGGCTTTTCTAACCATCAATTCATAGGTTTCACTTTTCAGAACAACATAACCACAGAATTAAAGTTATCACCGTGTTTATTGTTGATATTAGATTGGTCTTCTATATAGCTGAATTCCTATTCCAGCAGAATTACAGCAAATAACATTTTCCCCTATGAAATATAAATAATACTTTTTGTGTTTTCTGAGGCTGAAGCCTTTCTATCCATGTTTCATCTCCTCTAATTTTAAGAATTTTCTCCTGAGAGATTGAGAATATCTGGGTTTTATATCAATCTATGTTTTATTCATTTCCACAAGCATTCAAGTTACTGCCTACAAACACTGCTGTCTTTTAATTGATCTTACAAAATCACCTGATAGCTATGGTGAGAAATAGCTCATATGATTTTGTCCCCATATCCTACACAGTATCAGAGAAGCCCCACTAACTGTTTTTTATCCAGAGTTTATTCCTAGTCATCCCTTTCTTCTTCTTTTTTTTTTTCTTGAGTGTATTTTTTTTTCCAATTCTGCATGATCTAACAATCTATTCTTTATTCTATACACCAAGAATAGGCCATCAGCCAAATTTGGCTCTCCTGGGAGGAAAACTCTGTCTATCTAGAAGGATAACATCTAGGTTTTATAGCACCTCCTTGAATTTATTATAAAAAAGCAATTATTTACGGTATCGTGTTAAAAAATCCCTTCTGTTATTTCAGAGTTTTAGGCAGCTCATTCCTACTCAACTTTAATTTGGTTCAAACATTTTCTCAGATAAAATTAACAAAGCACACAGATGCTTCTCCCTCTAACCTTCTGCCCCCAAAATATTTTTCTCCTTTTCGTCCATATCTTAAGATAAAAAGCTTCATGTCTTGCCATTGAAGACAATAGATCTCCATAATGTTTCAAGTCTCATTTGAGAGCAAAATGCAATTTGAGATCTTTTCTAGCACAGCAGTCTGACAGGGGCAGAGATATTCTGTTTCTTTCAACCCATTCCAATGAGAAATCTCACGCTACAGCATGCAAGCCTACTGCAAAGCAAAGTCAGGACAGACAGCATCTTGTTTCTGCTAATCATTTCTTTACTGTTTTGAAGGTGGTTGAACTCCTTTTGATAAATGTTCATTATAGAAGAGATTATGTTTAGATAAAACCTTTTTCTTTATGTCATGTTTTTTCCAAGAAAATGAAAACATGAAAATCTATTTTGTCAACTCACTCTTTTGCATAATATTTTTAAAGTAAAGTAGTAGATAAACAGACAAACAAGGTGGAGGGCAGAAATGGGTATGGAAAAAACTCAGCTTTGTAAAATCTCAACTGACAATCTCTGGTTTATAAGAAACCATTTTCTAGACTTGTAGAATTTAAAAGTTGAATCTTTCCAATCATTTCCCCCTATTATATTTTACTATATCTGAGAATTTTCTCTGGACCTTAAGCAATAAATGAGGTATTTCTCATTTTTTGTTTAATTTCTAATGAGATATATCCTTCAGCCTTTCTAAATGCAAATCATATTTGTTATATAAGAAAAGCTCATTCTGCAGTCAAAATAACCTGAAAGACAGGCCAGGTATTATTATAAAATTACTTCATTTTACTGGAAATAGTTACGCCTGGAAAGTCAAGAATAGAATTTGTCAAGAAAATCACTCTATTCCTAGGTCTGTGACAAAGATATATATTTTGCCTTTTAAAAAAGCCTTTTCAACTAAAAGGTGTGTGATGTCAGTAAGAGACTTAGAAGAAAAACATTAGAAATTCAAACCAAATTGGCATTTGCAGAGCATTTTTGTGCCCTGGAAAATGAAGAATGCTGAGTTCCCCAGTCAGCTGATGGTCCAGAAGGAGGTGAGCCAGTCCATGAGATATCCTGTCTGAAAGAACAAGCTGTCCAGAGCAGTAGGGTGAATTAGGCCATGGTCAGCACTGTGCTAACTCCTCTACCCTTGGGACTGGTGCTGGCACCTGCAGAGCAGTGTTCTGCAGAGAGTGGAGGCATTCCTTAGCTTGCAGCTGCCTTGGAAATGCTACACGATGCTTTCTCTGTGTGCCAACCTACCTCTAGAGCCGCTGTCTTTTGAAATACATTTGTTCAGCTATCTAACTTGAATACCTGAACCTTGATGTGATGCCACAACTCTAGTAAAGTCCCAATTCACTTCAAATTATATATACATTCCTGAGTTTTAACATTTCTTTCAGCAAATGCACCACTTGAAAATGGATGTTAAACCAGAAAGACACAAGCCAAACCTACAGATTTCATATCTCAATGGAAATGTTTCACCTAATTCTGTGTTCCTCCTGGCACATATGCATGTCTTAGCAATATTCAGACCTTTTCTTGAATTTCTGTTTTGACTAAGGAGAATATCACAGAATTTGTTTTGGAAATCTGAGGATATATCTGACACAGGAAGCAGCAGCTCCACCCTACACAAGTGTTCCTCAGTCTTCTTAAAGTTCCCCTCTCCCTTCCTTAAAAAAAAAAAAAATTAAAAAAAAAAAAAATCACAGGACCAAATAAGCAAAGTAAATTTACATAAAGATATATTAAGAGTTCCATCTACCAATTATTGTGTCTGCAGCTTCTACAAATGAGTCAGTATCAAGTAGAACTCTGCAACTACAAAATGTGGAAGTTGTTGTGATGTGTGAGAATGGATGTACCCCGCCAGGCTCCTGGCAAGGTTCCACACTGGCCAGGCTCTGCAGGCGTCCCTGGACAGGAGGACGTTGTCCACTGCCGTATTTAGCCTGCCAGTGGGTGTCAAATCTGTGATGTTCCCTTGGCTTATTTGCAGGCTGTTAGAGTGATGCACTAAGGATACATGATTTCTCTTCAGCAGCCAATCTCATTCTTACCCAGAAGGACTGTATGGAGGATTTGGGGTAACTGTTGCATCCCCCTGAAGTTACCTTTCATTTTTCTTTCAGTGAGTCTGTGTACTCACTCTAGCATACCAACTAAGTTTTTAGGACATGTAAAGTCTCTTCCAAGGAAAGAATGATCCTAGGGTGCTTTTCTTATCAATTTTTTCTACTTGCTAAATTGTAGCAGCTCTTTATATCCTGCATGGTAAAACAATTTTGCAGGACCATAGTTTCTTCCTTTGACACTTACAAATCCAGATATCACTTTTCTCCTTCTGTTTTCCTCAAGGCACCAAGGCCTCATATAGCCAGCTTGGTTCTATATTCCAAAGACTAAAAAGTCTGTAATTCAAAATAGTCAGAGAAGAAAAGAACAAGAAGAAAAGTCAACAAGAGAGTGTTGTTGGACAGTAGGTGCAAAAAGGTCTGATATAATGGCATTTCATTTTTCTTCTCTCCCTAGTCATCTGTGCATTTTCTATAAAACTAAAGTGCTTTGTGCCTCCTCCCACTAGTATGGCGTAAAATAGAGTACAGGTCTGAGACATGGAGTTATTTAAAACCTCTGAGCCTGAAAGATCAATTCATTCTTGTCTGTTTTGAAAACCATATTTTGTAGGAAAGATGGAAAATGTTCCATTCTTACAATAAAGACAGGAATCAAGGGGAATATTTGCTACCATTCTCTGGGCTTTCCTTGTCAGGTGAAGAAACACAAGCCACAGAGTTTATGAACAAATTGAGAAAGATAAACTATTCTTCACTCTTTTCCCATAGACTATCCTCTGGCTTTAGCATATGGCCAGGATATCACACAGAACAACAGCTTCTTAATATAGATTAGGAACAGCACTGAGCCAACTGCAGTTTCAAATCCATCTGCCCATGTAAAAATAGTTTCTCACTGGGATCTTCCTTCTAATGCTGAATTATTTCTGCCCACAAGCCCCTTCTTCCCAAATAACTTACGAAACAATTCACTTAAATTAAAAACAAACAGAAAAAAAAAAAAAAAAACAAAAAAAAACAAAAAAAAAAAAAACCAAACCCACCACAACAAAAAAAAACAAAAAAAAAACAAAGGGCTCACGCTACCCAGTGTCTCTACAGTGGCTTGTCATTAGGCATAAGGCTCACAGTCCTCCGAGGTCCTGTCAGGATAACTTTATATTGTTTATTGTCGTTGTGTTGGTTCTGCATTCTGTGAATATCCATATGCAAGCTTTCTCCTGTAATCAGATTTATCAGAGCAGACTAGTGTCTATGCAGATTCCCTCTGTAGTCTGTACATTCAGCATCTTTGCAAAAATCTTTAGCACTCCCTGGACCTGCATCCACTGGGTGATTTCCTAATTTTACTTTGTTGCCTGTCCAAGATTTCTGTTTTTAAGGGGGAAAAAATTGAGCTAGTTTTTTAGGGTGCTGAGGGTTTTTCCTCAATCTGACTGCTTTTTTGTTCTGTGGGGTTTTTTTACCTAGTTTTCCTGTTACTGTTCACAGACTTCTGATATTTTTACTCAAAATTTCTTTTTACGTAGTAATAAAAATAAATCCATCATATTTTCAACCTCTTCTAATCATTATCAGCTCAAAACTAACTACATTTCATCCCAACAGAAACAAGAGTTCTTCAGGAATTTGTTTTAAGTTTAAATGTTTTTTCTCTAAATTGTCTGATGAAAACATTACTCATATTTGTAAAAGGGAGTGAGGGTGTGGGATTAGACAGTTTAATATGACTGCTTTCTCTTTTGCATTTTGAATTCAACATTGCAGATCAGGCACTGCACTGCAGCATGCTTCCCAAAACTCACAGGAGCCCAGCTCTCATTTCTCTTGTTTTTGCTGTCTATTGGTTTAACTCTATGCAAGCCTAAGAGATTATAGCAATAAGAGCTTGAGATGACTCATTAGAGAATCAGGTCTATATTAATTTGATTTTTGCAAATCCAAATCTTTTCATAACTCAGTTCAAAGCATTCAGAATTGTTTCTAGCTATTCTTCCAGATTATTCCCTTCAGTTTGGAGCCTGCTGTTGAAGTACCTTCCTTGTACATAACCCATCCCCCTTCTGTGCTCTTGCTGCACTTTAGGTAGCTGCTTATCATATACATCACTCTCAGAATGGAGAAAAACTTTTTGGACAGGCAGAAATGGAGCTGTATAAACTGAAGTGGCTGTATGATGTTTCTTACTCATAGGTGAGTAACTATAAGGAAATTGAGACCAAAATCAAATACTACATTAACAAGTTAACAGCCTATGTAAATCATAGCTAGCCATCACCCATTTAATCAGGAGTATCTATTACAGAAACCTTGGACTCAAAAAAAAAAAAAAAAAAGAAGGTTAGAAATGAATCAGAGGCTCAAAGTACTTTTTGGAAATAGAATAATTGTCTAGATACACATTACAGATGCATCAAAGAAGGATGAGATTTATGTTTTCCATTAGCTGTTGAAATGGTCCATTAGCTGTTCTTGGTCCCCAACAGGAAAACTTGTTAGTAAATAAAGGTAAATTGCTGTAGTCTGTAGCTTGCTTTACTCTTCACTGAGTAAAAAACGGGCTGGATGGCTAAACCCAGAGAGTGGTGCTGAATGGAGTTCTTACCAGCTGGTGGCTGGTAACAAGTGATGCTCCCCAGAGTGCAATATTTGGGCCAGCTTTGTTCAATATCTTTATCAACGGTCTGGAGGAGAGGATCACCCTTGATCAAGTCAGTTTGCAGGTGGCATCGAGCTGGGTTGGGCCATTGATCTGATGGAAGGTAGGAAGGCTCTGCAGAGGGATGTGAACAGACTGGGTTCATGGGCTGAGGGCAGTGGCATGAGGTTCAAAAATTCAAAGGGCTGTGTTCTGCCCTTGGGTCACATAAGCCCCCTGCAGCACTACAGGCTAGGGGAAAAGTGGCTGGAGAGTTGCCCAGTGGAAAAGGACCTGCAGGGGTTGGCTGACAGCAAGTGAACAAGAGCCAGTGTGAGCTCAGGTGGCCAGGAAGGCCAATGGCCTTATGTCAACAATAGTGTGCCAGCAGGACCAGGGCAGTGATTGTCCCTCTGTACTTGGCACCGATGAGGCCACACCTTGTATCCTGTGTTCAGCTCTGAGCCCCTCAGGACAAGAAAGACACTGAGGGGCTGCAGCATGTCCAGAGAAGGGCAGCAGAGCTGGTGAAGTGTCTGGAGCACAAGTCCTGTGAGGAGCAGCCGAGGGAGCTGGGGATGTTTAACCTGGAGAAAAGAGGTGGCCTTTCTGCTCTCTACAGCCATCCTAAAAGTAGGCTGTAGCCAGGTGAGGGCTGGTCTCTTCTCCCAGGCAAACAGCGACAGGACAAGAGGCACTGTTCTCAAGCTGACCAGGGAAGGTTTATATATGATATTAGGAAAAATTTTTTCATCCAAAATTTGCCATGCACTGAAACAGGTTTCCAAGGAAGGTTAGGTCACCAGCCTTAGAGGTATTTAAAAGACATGCAGATGTGACTATAAGGAACATGGTTCAGTGGTGGAATGGGCAGTGATGGGTCAATTATTTGACTTGGTGATCTTAAAAGGCCTTTTTTTAAATAATTCAATTATTTTTATTCTGTCTTTTATTTTAACAGTTTGTAGCTAATAATAAGCTTTGAAATGATATTTTGTTGAAAAATATTAACTAAAACAATTATTAAACTTTCTTCATATTGGGGACATGTCCTGAGATACATGACAAGGCATCATGCAATTCACAAGACAATGAATGTTGTAAAAGGGTTTCCATCTGCTCTGTGAGGGTTCTTTTCTGTTCAGACTTAAAGTGTTCATCTCAACTTCTGCTTCTTGGTCTAAGTAGTTAGCAGACATTTTAAATGAGCTGACAATGGAAGACAGTTTCCATTTACTCTACCCTTCTCCATAAGAACTGAAATGCAGAGGATTCCTGGTGACAATGTAGATCTAAAATACACTCCAATAAAAGGTATCAAATAAAAAATGTCCAGGGTTTTCCAATATCCCCTCAAAAGAAATGAACACATAATAATTTTAGCCTCACTTCCCCAAAAAATGAGAATAAACAATCATGTGGCCTGTGTGTAACATACCAGACCATCCTTTCACCTGGTAACTACAGACTGCAGTTACCTATATTAAAAAGAAATTACTTTGGGGATAAAACCAGGGAGACATTTTATTCCTACAAGTGTGAGAAAATAGGGACTCCTCAATTTGATGGCATTGATGTTAAGTGCAGCAGTAATGAGGCATACATTACTTATTTTTTTTTTACCATAAGCATTTATATAACAGTAAGAGTGGAATATTTGTTATTGGAATATTCCACAGTAAAAAGAGCTGAAAATGTACTTAGATATGTACATGCTTGGCAAAGAGAAGATTTAACAGAAGAACAAATATTTGGTGGACACAGCCAGGATGGGATGAAAAAACCCTGGCATGCAGGTTGTTAACTGTATTGCTACTGGACTCAACTGGAGCCACCTTTTAGAGGCTTCAATCCCATGGAGTCTCCTGGGCTGCACTTAGTGAGTCGTAAAAGAGAATTTAGGAGAGCCATTTACTTAGGAAAAACAAGGTAAAGCAAAGAGACAATAAGTCTTTCCTTAAAGCTTTTTGATATGGACTCTGCTATATTTTACAGAATTACAGAACAGTTGAGGTTTGAAGGGAACTCTGGAGATCATCTGGTCCAAGCCCTCTGCTGAAAGAGGGTCACTTAGACCTGGCTGCCGAGGACCATGTCCAGGCAGGTTAGGAATATCTGCAAGGATGGACACTCTACAACTTCTCTGGGCAGCCTGTGTGACCTGGAGGAGTTATTTCTTAGCTTATATGCAGATTCTGAAAAGCACATCCAAATTTTCTCTCCAAGGATGATATAAGGAGGTTTGTGGTTTATTCATCAATAGTTAAAAAATATGTAAACTATACTATAAAAATGTAGTTTTTACCCAAGCTGATAATATACAATCATTTTGACCAGCCTTTCAGTATTTTCCATCATATTCACTCAATTATACACTTTTTGCCACTTATCTAGTCAACCAGTAATTTTTTAGATACTCATCTTTCTCCTTAGTTATTAAATACAGCCATTAATGAAAGATTTGCCAGAATAAAAAGTGAACAATTACTGCTCTGGACAAAAGCTAACAAGACCATTTCTTAAACAGCTAGAATAAAGTACATGGGAACTGTAAATGCCAGTCTTCTGCAAAATAAAGATAATTACATACAGCAAGATATGCATCCTTGCCCATTTTTAATAGGAGTCTGAAAGAGTAATAAAAAGCTTATGCTTTTCATTTAGGTTCTTACACCATTCATTTTCCTTCTTTTGGTGCATTTTCTCACAGTGAGGCAGCTCACCCTCTACCTCACCAGCTGCAGTGCTGGCACTAAGTAGGGAGAACCTTCCACTCCAACATCCACCCAGCCTGATTCCAGCTCCGTTTCATCTTTCTCCTCCTCTTTGTGTCTCCAAGCATTCATAATACCTCTTACTCCTGGGGCTATCTGCATGTTCTGGTTGCTTGGAAACCATTCCTGAATGGCTACAGAGGATTTTAAAAAATTGTCTTCGATAATTCTCCCACGTCTTTTCTCATAGTGGAGTACTGTTTTAAGCACTGTTAGCAATTCTTTTTAACTTTCTTTTTCATCATGTTTAATGTGGCTCTTAGGTTGTTCTCTGATTTTACAAACACCATACTTAACTTTTTTTTTTTTTTCCCCTGTCCTTTTCTTTCATCTTTATGGTCCAATGTAACTTTAAGTGCCACAATTCTGTAGCATCCTTCTGATGCAGAGCAACTGAAAAAGTCATCACAGCCAGAGCCCTGGAAACGGGATTTGTCTGAAGGTACAATGCCAAATCACAAAGGTCTAGTCCTAAATATGTCATAAGAGAAAAGAAAGGAAAAAAAAAAATGCTGCTCCCTTTATCCATGCTAAATCGATGATGCCATCAAATGCAGAGAACTGCAGAGCCCTCCCAGGCACTTCTGAGGCTGCAAAAAAAGAAGTGTGATGAGGTTTTACCAGATTAACACCTTTATAAAGATCAAAGGCTAAAATAGGTAGCAGATCCATTGTGAGAACGGAAATAAGAGCAGAAAAAAGGCAAAAAGGCTCTTTGTCTTCACAACGACTTAAATGGCCAGAGCATAAGTCACCAATAGCCCTGTTGCTGCACTTTGCTTTTTTTATGGATACCATAAAAAAAAGCTTATTTTATGCTGTATATTGATTTTTAATCTTCTGATACAAAATAACCAGTGTTAAATGTTCAGCATGGGATCTTGTAATACATTTTATTAAATCTGTGGACAGAGTTAATATTTTCAAAAAGACAATATATTTGTTTCACTTTTTTGGAACTCTTGAATCTATACACACATTTCCTATTATTCCCTGGGTCAAATATAAAATTTATTACATCCTTTTGCACTACTAATGTGTGTCTGTGTCTTATGGATATTCTAGCTGACTATCTAAAAAATTCTATGAAGAAGAAAGCAATAACTCTCTGTGAATAACTGGCTTTTTTGATTGTCCTACATAACCTGAATCACAAATAAACTCTTTGGTAGCTGAGCAAATAACTGCCCAGTTAAAATGGCTGTGAAAATGTTTCTGGTTAAAATCAAGAAAAGTGACTATTCATTTGTCAGTTGTGCACCTTCCTTATCATCCTAGCCTGGAGTCTGATCTTTCCCAGCCTCCTGACACAGGTCATTCTGTGATGCTCTATATTTGTAAGAGCTGAAGGATCTGCAGATCGACAGACCTGTGTGAAGGTTCATGAAAACACCTAGTTGTGCTAGTGCAAGTCAGGGCTAGAACTCTGTCTCTTTAATGAACACCAAGATACAGAATTCATTTGTTATTTTTCTCATCTGTGTTTTATGGTATTCCAAAACCAAAACTACTGTGTCAGCTGAAGCTTCAAGAGCTCAGATTTCAGATTTAGTTAATTATTTATAAATAGTTTGAAAAATGAAGCTATTAGTGTTAAAACAAGCAGTGTGTTTGACACCCCTCAGTAGAATTACCGAGTCTGTATTCCTGGAGCTGCTGAAGGCAGCTATGTCTTCAAGCAAAGACACAGCATGATGAACCCTCACAAAGGATCTCCCAGACTTCACTTTTGTTAGTATGATTTCCATCCTGCAAGGTCTGCTTCCACAAGCTACAGAAGAGAGAATGTGACTCTTCTTTCCTTCCCCTGGAAAGTCACATAGGTCTTGCACTGCAGAAGAGCAGGGAACAGCCTAGCCCTTGATACAGGGGAATGTCCTTCTCCCTGACATCTGAATACAAAAATCTCAGCTCTTATTTCTACCACTCTTCAAATTATTTTATTCCTGCATCATACCCCTAACTGAAAAGCAATGTTTACAAGCAGCATACATTCAGGCTTTTAAATTGGTACATAAGGAGCAGTTTAAGTATGGTGAACTCTTCAATAGATCTGAGAAATTTCAATGGTCACCTTGTTGTTTTGGCTTAGTCCTGTAATCCTACTACTTCTCTTACTTTTTCTGCTAGCATTTTAAAGGGCAGATAAATGCTTACATCTCAGTGTCCTATATGCTGGGGAAGGAGAGAGGGAGAGAAAACCATTTATTTTGCTGCCTTTATTCCCATGAGAACGATTAATCACGTGGGAGTAGAACAACAAGTTCTGCTAGGCACACAGAATCTGCTTATGAGACATCTCTGCATGCTCTCGAGGTTTCATTAGCTTTAAGTGGATTTTTTCCACTCCTCCAGATCATTGTTATTTCAAAACCAAATTTATTAAAACTAGGGAAAGATGCATCCCTTCAAGTATGTCAACTTCAAACTCAAGCACATAATGTACTATATGTACTTTTTCTATTATTAAAGTATGCATCAGTTACAACAATGGGTTTATGGCAAACTCTCTTTTCCTGCTGTAGGGAATGTTAATAATTAGTGTGATTTCTGTCATCCTTCTAAGACTCCTCTGAAACAGGAGTTATTATGGAGAAAGAATTTTTCTATACAGGCTGTCTTGCAAAAATAACCAGTTCTGTGCTTGTCATACGATCGTCTAGAGAGAGAATAACACAATAGCTACACCCAATGGCAACTTCACTAACAGCTAGTGTTCAAAGAAAACTAGGATTTTCTTACCAGGAACTCAATCAACAAGGGTAAATATGAATATTTAGGCTCGTTTTAACAGGTTTTTTTTTTTTTTTTAATAAAAATAAATGTATTTTTAATGGTGATACATTGAGTAATCTTTGATATTCTTTTTTTTCTTGAAATTTATTTTTTAATGCACAACAGTGTTGCACTTTTGCCTGGTTTATTATTTTCACTCAGACTAACATAAAAAATTGAACCACTTCTTCATCTCCTTACCAGATTCTCGAGCTTTAAAACATCTAGTCCATTGCTGTGACAAAAGTAGCTTTCAGATTATTAACCACAGGAATTGATGCTATGTTACATTCTGAGTTTGCAAAGAAAACTGAAAGTGATGCTCTAACATGCATAAAATGTCTCCAGTTCTGTAGAACATCATGTTAGCCTCTGAGACTATAGAAACTAATAAAAATTTAAAAAAANAAAAAAAAAAAAAAAAAAAAAAAAAAAAAAAAAAAAAAAAAAAAAAAAAGGGAGCCCAGTTTTTGGCTTGTGAATTTTATTAGGACAAACATTTTTTTTTCCTACTGCAACATGAGAACACTTTCATGGAAGTTTAAAATTTCCATTTTGCTTTAAAAATAATGAAAAAACATATTACATAGTTGCCCAGTAGGTACAGAATTATACAATGAGTAGAAAAAAGTACATTTGGGAGCATTGATACTAATTGAACCAGACCTAGGAAAAATAAAGTGAAGAAAATCATAGTCTGAAATTTTAGAGTCAACAGTGCATGGGACACAAATTGACATCATGAAATGAATGTCAAAGAAACACCTGAGAAATAGAAAGAAATAAAATTATGGACTTGTAACCAATGTTTCTGGTGAAAAGTAGAGACCTCCATACTATGATTTTTTTTTTTTAATTTTATTTTTGCGTCACTCATATTTCAAGTTTCATGAGTTTTGCCTCAGAAAAAGTGGCAAAATATTGAATTTCAGTTAAGTTTCACTCCTATGAATTTTGGGGTAATTCCTCTAAAATTTAAGAAATGAAAGGTTAGAATTTGAGAATCCTTATAATTTCTGAACTTGAATAGTCCATAGATGCATTTTCCAGTCCCTTCTGCTCTAGTGTGAGTGAAAAGGGATTAATGAGCTGCATCGTGCTTACAGAGAGATGAAATTCAATGGATAACTGATACCTGCTCCCTGCTCCCCTGAGCAGTTCCGTAGCATGTCACAAAAACAACAGTAATGTTCCTTCTAGACACCCAAGAAGATTTGATCCTTCTCAGGATCAAAGACCTCAAGATATAATAAAATATAAGAGCAGATAAGGTGCAAGGGGATCTTAGGTATGAGATTAGCCAATTTGCTTCCCCTATTCCACTACTCTAGGAAGAACCCTGTGAGATGTCAAGAAAACCAAAAGGACACAGAATGACTGAGCACAAGTCATCCCTCAAATACACCAACCTGTTATCTCAGCTTCAGCTAAGAAGGCTTAGAGAGGCAGAAAAGCCTCTGCTAAAACCATGTGGCTATCCTCCTTTAAAAACTACCTTCATTATCCTAAAAAAAAAAAACCCAACCAAACGAAAAAAACCCTTCATCATTGCCTATGGAAATAAAACACTCTCACTTCTTCAAGGCATCTTTCCACACTCAGCCTACATATTTGTTCAAACCTTGGAAATGCTCTTTGGTTTCATAGCTGGAAATTCAACCCAACTGAAAATTCACCATGTGGAAAACTTAAGTCCAAAGTTATTTGCTTATTAGCAGAAATGCTTTTAGTGAGAATCTTGTAGATTGTAGTATTTAACCATATGTAAGAGCCTCCCACACAACATTCCTCAATCAAAGTTCTGCTAAAACTAGTTATGCTGATTGCAATTTGCTTAAAGGACGGTTAAAGGTTGCTGGAAGTACGCCAGTGTGTCTATTGCTGGAATATATGCATTAAAAGACCAATGTCAGGAAAAATACAACAGAGAAACTACAAATATAAAAAAGATGTGATCTCAAATCTCTACTTTAGCATAAAAATTATAGCATAAACAGTGTATTAATTTCACTGCATACAGTAAAACACTTGTTGCACAGAAAGATCCCTGAAAAAGCAGGTTTTTTTCCTGAGATTTATCACCAGTGTTAGCAGACACCTAGCAAGGATGGCTCCTCCTCACACAGCAGTGTCCTCATAAACAAAAGAAGCAACTTGGCTCTGCGGAGCACATGTGTTCCCCATGTTGGCAGCAGCTCTTCTTTGGCGTTTGTCATTTATCGAGAAAAAATGGGAGGAGTCTCTGGTGAGACTGGTGACACCTCATTGCCTCTGTTTTAAATGCAGAGCACCCAGTCACTGCTCTGGCCAGCACAGTTTCACTTCAGGCTCTTTCAGATCCTTAATACAGAATTCATGCAGAGAGAAAAAGAAAAAAATAAAAAATTAAAACAATCCTTTTGAAGGAGAGCTGGCAGGGTTTTAGATTTAGCTCATCCGTCCAAGCTGATACTTGCCTTCCCTATAAAGATGCTGATGCCTTAGCAGCAAAATAACTTCAGCATTCAAAAGAGCAGAAAGGGCTCTGAGCCGACTCTGTAGAAGTTTCCCTGCAAAGACACTGCTGTGGTAAGTCCATGTCATAGTCCTTTTCACACTGAAATGAATTAACTCACAGAAGCACTGTGTTTAGACAATCAGCTCCAACAAATCAAAATGCTCCATTCTTGCACTTACTGAAGACAAGAGAAGAATTACCACTAGCTTTGAGACAGGAATTTTTTGATTTATCAAATTTAAATATCAGTTTATACATGCAGTTTAGCATATTGACTATGACTAACCCATTTGCTGACTTGGGGAACTAATGGGCATACCCTGGTTTTGCCTCTTTTCCTCCTTTACTTCCCTGCACGCCTCCAGATTCATCCTGGGAACCAAAGGCCCATTGTTTCAATTTTTTGGCAAGCCTTCTTTACGGTGTAAAGTTCTTCTGGACTGAGATCACAGTCTGAGACCAATGTTTCTCTTGAGTTGCAGCAATCCATGGGCATGAAGGGTGTCTTACAAGCACGTGAATGACCACTCCATAACCCAAATATCTGACTTTTTATAGCTGGCTTCACCCAGCAAGGGCCACAACAGATAATGGCAGGGTTGAAAAGTGTATAAGAGGACAGGACTAAAAGCAGGGAAGACACTGAGATAGGCTTGATGTTGTGTGTCCACTGTAGGAAGGAAGTTTTTGGGACAGCTCACAGGCACATATGGATGGGATTTTTTCCTCCTCAGCATATAACACAGGCTGATTTTTGTAGCACTCCTCAATCAAGAGTAAAATAACATTTCTTTGGTAAAAATTGTGGAGGGTTCACATTTAGCCACTTAATTCATTCACTTAAAAGGGTAATTAATTCACAGATATCACCACTTCCTTCAGGCTACTTTTTAGCATGAAACTAATATAACTGGTACCCTCAAATAAGCAAAATCGTTTCTCTGAACTGTTTTATTTTTAAGTTGGTAGCAGAGGAATAGACAGACATCTGAGTAAACCCCACACATCCCTGCTGGCTGTTTGGTCAGCCTCATTTCACTGTTTGTGTTTGCGCCTGGCTGCTGCAGGATGTAACACCTCAGTTTGTCTGGAAAGTGAGCAAGCATTCAGAGCACATTACTCACAGGCCACAGCTCCTGGCAAAGTCACCTTCACGCCACATAACTTGCAGGTAGGAAACACTGCACAGGGACTGCAGCTTAAGAGGGAAGTCCCCAAAACCACTTGCCCCTACTCCTGCACTGTCTTGTAGATAACTACCAGGACAAGATTCTACTTGAACGTAAGTGGCTCATGAACTGTGTCCTGTTTGTTGTCAGGATAATAAAGACATTACAGCCTCATGGTTTAATTTCATCCCTATCACATAATGCAACAAATGGCCAAATTTTCTCTTCTGAGGCTACTTTCTCCCTGTGCTCCTTGTACAACCAAGGGAGAAGGATGCTCCTATATTTAGCTATGAGTTCAGACTCCTTCTGTACCTGATTTATTCAGTCTCCTCTGATTATAAGGAGAGGTCAGTGAGATTAGCTCCACAAAATTAATAGCTTTTGCAAAGACTCCTTTAACATGCTTTGTTTATTACTGAGCTCAACAATTCACTGTGAAGTGAACATTCATTCCAGAAAGACATCTGTTCTTGGATTGAAGGCACTACAGATAAGATTATCTGATATCTTTGTCTCAGCCAGTCACCCTCACTTTTCTTTCTAGTCCTTCCAGAAAAAATAGGGCATGCAAAAATACTTTGGAGAAACAGTACCCTGGAGTGCCTTGAACATAAGGGATCACTTTCAGAGGCTCAGATGGGATGAGTCTACCTCAAACAATGCTGAATACACCACTGTTTCACTGCTTTCATTATCCTTCAAATTTTTTTTTTCACCTGGTTGAAGGATTTTCCTGATAGCCAGAGAGTCACAAGCAAGTAAAATATTATCTTTCAATAAAAGAGAGAGACAGAGATGCTTCTAGCCTGTGTATCTGTACAGACATACTCATAAACATAAAAAACATATCTTACAGTCTCATAAATGTGAAAGTTTAAAATGTCAATACATTTTAAAAATAAATCTCATGATTTGCAGACCTTCCTAATCTTTGAGCAGTTTAGGTTGACAACACAGTAAATAGCAGCTTCTGGCCAAAAACATAAGGCAAATTTTAAAACTTGATGCAAAATGACACAAAAGATAAATAAAGATGACCTTAAACTTCTGTCAAAAAGTTCATAAACAAGATAAGCTGTTCAGGAAAAAGGTGTCACATTTGAAATATCTGCTTATGCCATAAACCAATCTTTCAGATCAACCAGACAGATTAGGGAAGAGCAGTAATACATATCCACTATCTGCCCCAGTGGAATGAAAAGAGAAATACAAGTCTTTGTCTACAGTTTCAGAAGAAACTCCAAACCTACAGTCTGCACAGCAGGTGAAAGACAAGGATTTAAGTTTGGGCTGAGTCTTTAACAAAGTCATCAAGTCATTATCATGACCTAAAGCTTCTTGCAGTCAAGTTCTCTTGGCAGTGAACCATTCTTGTTGACAGCTCATTTCCAGAATCACTCCACCTGGAGCTCTAGGCTCTTCTCTCAACCCAAACATTATCCTTAACACAAACCCTAAATCAACCAAGTAGACTACCCTCTTTCAAACCCACACTTTCTATATTATTTCTACTATGCCATCTTTGTGCAGACCAGGTGTATAGATTTTGGGAAGGAGCTGGGAAAGCAAACTACAGTATGTCTGGGCTCAGCTTCCTATTTCAATTGCCTCATGATAGTTACTTTTCATACACCTGCCATTGGCTTCTTCCTGGTACTTATACTGCCCTCTTCAGCAGATCTTATATGTCTCCTTCAGTAGTCGTGTATGATGTAACCCATCAAGTTTTCAATTTCAAAGGTGTGTCAGACCAGAAGGCCAGCAATGTACATCCAGGTGCTCAGAGAATTTAAGACAACAGGACAAGCTTAAAAGTTTATTTATATAAATATAAATAGCTCATCCTGAGAAAGTAGGCACAGGGGAAGTCTGCTCTTTGAAAGCAAATAATTAGATTTAAAAGAAGTCTTTATTTAGAAGAATTCAGTATTTTTTTCTCTTTTATTTAGTATAGATTTTTTAATAATTACCATGCACCTAGAGTGTTTTTTCTGGACTTTTCCTTTGAATAAGGTAATTAAAAGGTATTTAGAAATTAAGAAAGTGACCCTAGAAGCCCAAACTTTGACATGGTCATCACATACACAGAATAAAAATGTGTTTCCCATTAAGTGTTTTCATCTACCACCTGCAATGAATGATAAGACGTGAAAGAAAGTGAAGAAGACATTGCCTTCCCATATGCAAAGCACTGATGATTCAGATGTTTACTTTAGTTGCTAATACCAAATCATTACCTCGAATCCCTACAGAATTATATTTTTAATTGATGTACTGGGTCTATTTGAGATGGGGTTAATTTTATTTATAGCAGCCTGTATTTTGATTCTGCGATTTCAGCAGTGTCAATAACCCACCCATGTTTTAGCTATATCTGAGCAGTGTTTGCTCAAGGCTGCCTCTATTTCCCACTTTGCTCCCCCAGTGAGTAGGCTGGAAGCTGACCCAGATTGACCAATATGATATTGAGTGTCATGCTCAGAAATAAAAATTGAGGGGTGGATGGTTTAGGGAAGCTAGTCATTGCTTGGAAACTGGCTGGGAATTAATCTACCTGTGGGAAGCAGTGAGTGACTGCCTTTATATTACTAATTTGGTTTTTATTTCTTTTGGCTCTAAGTTTTTTTATCTCTCTTTATGTCACCCTATGAATTTTCTCACTTTCTGTCTTCCCTATCCCTCACTTCTGTCATCCCCTATCCCACTGTGGGAGCTAAGCTTCCAGCCAAGGCTGAAACACTGTCATTGGAATGAATTTGAGTCAGGGGAAAACCTTGCTCCTTCACAATATGCCTACACAACTATGCTTTTTGCCTTCAAAAGAGGTTAGAAATTGTACAAAAGTTTAAAAGTTCTGATTTGCTTATGTTCACATGCACTTGCTGAATGCAGGAACATGACCTCAACTACTGTAGCAGACAATCTGACACTGCATGGACTTGTGTACAACATGAATCCAAAGACATGAGCAAATATTATGTACTCTGTGCTGATCTCAGGCTACCGTGGGTATAGAAAGTTGAAGAAAAGCTTCTAAAATATTCCAGTCACCTCACATGGACTGTTGTCTATAGTAAATGCTTTGATGCTCCATAGTAGGGGAACTCTGGTATGACCACATCCTTGGAAAGACAGGATATCATGACTAGACCATGCCAACAGCACCTACAGTAGAGTTCCTCTGGTTCCAGTGCACCCACATGGTCTTGGTGGCATTGGTTCTACTGCTGCCTTCACCCCGGGCTGTGTGATGAATCCAAGCAGGTCACATCGCCCGCCTTTGCTGCTTGCAGCCACAAGCAGGGGCCACTGTACACTGCTTGGATGCCTAAAAGTGTCCTGGGAGCCCATCCAGGAACACCTGCTGTGCATTTATGGCAGATGGCAATGCCCTGGCTGGAGGGGTAGCCGCCAAGCTGGCAGCACTGGCTGAGACGCCCCAACACCAGGGTGTAACCTTGCTCTGCTCTTGCAAGGATGTTTCTACTCACAGAGTAAGGAGAAGAAATTAAACATAAGGGCCACGTACAAGTGTTGCTTTTCCTGTGGTGCTGTAACAGGGATTTACAGCCCAGCTCTGTAAGACCTGTGGAGAAGGGCTCTGGGCTCAGCTCGACATTAAGGAAGGATGGGCTCATGTTGCTATGGCCATCACTGCACATGAAGAAGATTTTGCTCCTTCTTCTATGCATGAGCTGCAGGAAAATAAAAACCAAAAGAAATAAAATATTTAAAAAAGAAAACCCAACAGATCTGAATTTACTGACAGCTGGGTGCAGAGGCTCTTTAACCACTTTTATCTTGACCCTCGGTGCCTAAACTGTTTCATTTACGTGGTCCTTAGTTTATGACCACAAATGACCGCTCAGAGCTCGGGGCTTTTCCCTTCTCCGTGGTCGATGCTTCTCCGCAGACAAGCGCAGCAACAGCAACATCTAGTGGCAAGTGGGTGTCTGCAGCAGAGCAGAAGCCACCTCCCAGCTCTGGGAAGTCTAAACCAGGCACAAACGGTCAAG
>VWZN01014359.1:24743-56422 GCA_013396955.1 Regulus satrapa
ATGTATATATGTATATATATATATATATGTGTATATATATATATGTGTATATATATATATATATATATATACTAGTCTTAACTCATTCTTTGTTTCACATGACTAACACTCATTACTTCAAACACCAACTGATTTGATGACAATATGTTTATATCCTATTTAGTATGCTTAGATTTTACACATCAGAACCATAAAAGCAGAATTTCAAGGGAAATTATGCATGCAATTATGGTTTTGTTAAGTACTCAGGCAGTGAACAATAGAATGCCTTAAGCATTAGAGAAACATTATTGTAAAATAAGACATTCAGTTCTCCTGCAAGGACAGGATTCTACCTTGTCTTTCCTATGCAAGATTTTAAAAAAACCCATTTTTCTCTTTTTCCCTTCTGACACAAATCCTGGGTTTCATATGTCAAACAAGCATTGTTCAAGATAGATGATTTTCTAGTTAAGACATGCACTTAATCTACATCTCCTCATTGCCATTGTACTGTGTCTAGCTGAGATAGAGTTAATTTTCCTCACAGCAGCCCACATAGTGCTCTGTTATAAATCTGTTTCCAAACCAGTGTTGATAACACAGGTACATTTTGGCTATTGCTGAACAGTAGTTGCACAGCACCAGAGCATTCTTTGTTTCTCTCTCTGACCCCATATTGAGTAATCTTGGGGTTGGCAAGGGGCTGGGAGAGGACATAGCAGGTACACAGCTGACCCAAACTGACCAGAGGATTATCCCTATCATGAAACTTCATGCTCGGTGGTAAGATCTGTGGGCAGTCTTTCCAAGACAGCTGCTGCTGAGGGAGTTGGTGGGCATCAGTCTGCCTGTGGGAAGTGATGAGGGATTGCCTTGGAGGTTTTTCTGTTGTCTGTTTGTTTGTTTGTTTTTTATTTGGTTGGTTGGTTGGTTGGTTGGTTGGTTGGTTGGTTGGTTGGTTGGGTGGCTGGTTTTTGTGGGATTTTTTTTCCTTACCTCTTTCTTTCACTTGTTAAACTGTCTTTATAATGATCCCAAAGGTCTTTCTTGCTTTTCGTCATTAAATTGTCTCACACTGCTGGGGGCAGGGAGTGAGCATGCAGTGGGTCTGTTGTATCATGTATGTTGTATGCTGTCAGTGTAACCCACCACAAGCAAGCTTCTTTTGCCTGATATCCTGTTCTAAATATGCATATTACACTGTGTCCAGAACAACCAAGTGTGATATTTCACATATTGCTGTGATATTGCTGTGAAGTTCCTAAGTTTAACTGTATACTAAAGAACATACAGCAACATTTTTCATATCAACTTACCCAGAACATTTCCGGTGTCTTGGCTTCTTGATTGACTTATCTCTGGATACTGCCTTATCCTTGAATTGATTACTTACAACCAAAGTCTCCACCCCCAGAATTATCACAACAAAGCTCAGTCTGGACTTGTGCTCTGCCAAGTCCATTCCTCATCCATGATGCTATTTCCGTGAAGTACATTTTATAAAGGTAAGAAGAACCATAGAAAAAGGGCATCTTTCCCCTCTATTCAGTTTCTGGTTAGAGAAAAACTGTGTTCCTCTTGAAATCTGCTATATGTAGGCAATGCATATACAGAAATCCAGTGCTTAAATCCTAAGGAGGACACACAACGAGTATGTTTATTGCTCTAATAGATCAATACTGCTAACCCTGTTCAGGCCTTGTGTAAATGCTGTTCTACACCCTACCTCCAATGTGTGTCACAAACGGTAGCAAAGGAAGGAGACAATTCATTTGCTGGGTTCTTTTTTTCCTTTTTTAATTTTTTTTTTTTAATTTCCTCTATCAACTATCATTCATTCCTATGCTTTAGGACAGAGGACAGAATTACAGGTTCAAAAGGGGCTCATCACAAGGAGTTAGAATTTTCTCTGTGCTACATCAGTCCACAGGGAATGTGAGAAACTGGGAACTCACGACAATGAACAGCTTTATTTTACAGGATGCAAACAGACTATAAATTGAAAATTTTCTTTGTCAAGTACTGTGTTAAAGTTGAAAAGAGTAGGGATAAAATATGAAGCAGAGACTGTGAAGAGAAAAGGAAGTATAATCTCTCTTTTGAAGATTTTTTTTATAGGTAATTTCTTATGGAGTACATGTTAATTTCTTTTCCCACTCTCAGACAAACAATTCATATGTGTCCAACAGTCGGTGTTTCTACTGACAATGTATCAGCTTACCAGAGGGATGATTGCCTTAAATAAAACCTAGGTGGATGGCATATTTCATTTTCTCACTTATGCATGCAAGATGAGAGAAGAAAGAAGAGAGAATTATTTCCTTCCTTAAACAACATTGTAGGGTTTTCCAGTCCTCTTGACTTGAATCACTCCAAAGCCAGCTGCCTCCAGGAGCTTGCTGTACTCTGCTGCTGTTCGCTCTTTCCCTTCTGTCTGGACCAACATATTCATCGAATAGAGTTGGGTTTCTACAGGCCCACTTTTATCTTCATTCAGAAGCGATTCAACCAGCAGCACTCCACCACCTAGTGGAGAGAAGAGAAAGAAAACACACCCTGAGCAATGAAAAGCAGTCTCTACATTAAGTCATATTTCAGCATCACAGAATACAATGAAAGAGCCAAAGCATCAGAGCATGTCTTTGCTCAGCTATGAATCTACTTGGTCCCAGAGTGGAAGCGGGTGCTATCACTGGGATGGACATTTCCCATTTTCCCCAGATGAAATTTACAGGACCTTACTGATTTTGCTCAGAAGATGATTCTGTAGGCAGTACTTTCAAAGCTCCTAGGATTCAATATAATGTTTAATGGGATTTTTTTCTATGATGTATACAGTTGTCTAAGAGCACAGTGTTGTGGCACATATCTGATATTCCTTCTGAGAGAAGTTATTTTTAAAATAAAATACCACAAATTATTTAAGTATTAATCCTTTTTGAGAAAAATGTCTTTCAAAGAGCTCACACAATTTTCTCATAAAAAAAGGCACCAACATTGGTAGACATTAGGTATCCGCTCTGTTAAATTTCATTATCTTGTACAAAAATAACATTAAAAGGACGGCAGCTGAACCTGAAGCACAAAGACAGTGCAGGGTCTCTCCCCTTGGAGATGGCTGAACTTCATCAGAGTCACGTATAGAGCCCCCACAGCCAGACATGCAGACACAGAGTTCATGGGAGCAAAGAGACAAAGACTAATGGAAGTGAACTGTGTCACCTCCAGCCTAATGGTAACATTCTTAGTGGCCCCCAGCATCTACACACTGGGAATCACAACTTTGGCACTTATAATGTGAAAGGAGTCACTGCAGACTAGCCTTTTTGGCTTCCTCTTTCCAAATTTAGAAAGATGGGAAATTCAAAACAGAGCCACCAAACCAGGCACTGGGAAAGCATTGATGGAGCCCACAAGGGAGCCATATGACTCATGAATCCTGGCAGTGCTCAGCAGCACTGGGATGGCAGTGTAAGAGTCTGCAGAGAGTCTCTCAACATAATGGCACTGACTGAAGGGAAAGTCTGACACTAGAAAAATGTATCTACCAGGCACGAGAAAAAGCCACAGCTCCCATGTAAGTAAGGGGATAAACCACTACTCACACAAATGAGACAGTAGAAAAAAACACTGAGCTTCCTAAAGCTCTCATCATTCTCACATTCCTCTTTTTAACCCAACCAAGACAGTAAAATGGTCCTTTTACTGCTTACCAGATTCTGACATATGTCCTGTTTTCCAATGTCATACCTATCATATATTTTAGGGGTTATTTTTTCTTTTCATCATTTGTAAAAGGCAGTTCAGAGGCTTGTTAAGGAAGATCTATTTTCAGACATATCCCAGGTCATAGATCTGTCTGAAAGGTAAAAGACATAATGCAGCAAGAACATCTCTGCCACATTAACTCTACAGACTTCTGGCCAGTCATGAATTTCAGCATTTTTATTCAGCATTATTTTTATAAAATTGGTAAATATTTGTTTTTATATCCTTCTTATATTGTGGAGCCCAACGCTACACACAATTCTCAAAGTGGAACTTACCTACCCTGAGTATAGCAGGCCAACCACATTTTCAGCACCTCAGTTACCTGTGCTCAATACACCCAAAGAAGCAATAACCCATTTTGGCCACCACAGCAGATTGGTAGTTCCTATTGAGCTTATCATCAACCAAAACCCCCAGACCCCTTCCTGCAGAGCTACAGTCAAGCCCCAGTACCCAATCTATAATTGGATTGCACTATCCCAAGGGCAGAATTTGGAATTTCATATGGTTGGTTCATATGGTTCACATCCTAAAATTTCATATTGTGAAATTGGTTGGTGATTGTGCAGTGATATAATCTATCAAGATAACTCTGTGGGTCCTTTCTGCCCTCAAGGGATACAATGCTTCCTCCTTACTTAGCATCTTGAGCTACCTAGTTTAGCATCATTGGCAAACAACTTGGTGACATCCATTAGAGGGAAGAGTCTTTTATCTTCAGTTAGAACATAGCTGAGATGACTTTTCAAAAACATGACAGGAATGTGAATTTCGAAATCACTATGGATTGTTAATGAGAAAAATTCAAACTGAAATTGAATGGAAGAATTTTATGCAAATGCACATACACACAGGAAAACAGCATCAGCAAACATTAAGGAAATTGAAACTGTTCCCTGTCTGCCTTAATGATATACTTTCTGGGAGAAAATAATTATAAGACACTCTGTATTCACAGTCCCTTCCATCTGAAGGGACATAATATACAAATGTTATCAAACTTAGCCATCTGCATGGCAAATAAGGAAAGGGAAGAAAATAGTTGAAAAATCTTGTTCTTTGCATGATATAACAGAGGGGTGAAAGACAATTGAAGTCAGCCCTCTGTTTCTCAAACTTCAAGAACTGAAAGTGGGAAGAAATCCCACCACAGAAGAAACCTGCCACATTTAAAGCAGTCAGAAAGCAAGCCCTCATGCATAAACCACTACATTTTTAAAACTTCATGCAGAGACAAGGTTTACTCAACCAAGTCTCCAAAGGTCAGTGGGGTCTCAATAAATGTTAGGTCCATCCTGAGGGCCAGATCTGCCTTAGTTGTTTGTTGGGTTTTTTCCTTTAGATTTCTATCATGGCTATTAAAGTTCAAAGTCAGTTTATATTATGCTGTTTTATTATGAACTATTTTATTCTAAGAGAAGAATGTCCCTGAGCATTTCAGTCTTAGAAATCTATATAAGACTGAGTTTTACTTCTTCCCATGGGGTCTAAAAATCCACTGATGTATTTCACAATGATTTGAGAACAGTCGAGGTCTTCATTCGAATCCATCTTTCAGGACTGAGACACAGATTTCCTGGCTCTCTTAATTTAAATAAGCTTCTTTCTTTCAGACACAGAGTACACCAGCTGATCCACATAATCTTATTGCTTCTGAGAAACACACTGGTTACAAAACGTGTTTGCTGAGTTATTTGGCTTTGATGTGTTCTTTTATCAGGTTCAGCTGTTTCTTCAATCATCAAGTATAAGGCTAAAGAAGCAGTGTGGATTAAAGCTTGTACTGCCAGTTCATCAGTCAGCATCAGGCTGGTACCTCAGAATCACTTGAAAGCTTGTAACAAGCAAAACAGGAATCAGTACAGAAGAATAACAAGAACCTGAGCTCAGCGTGATGAACCTGAGTTCATAAAACAAAGCAGAATCTTACTTTAGGTTTGTTCAAAAGCATAGATTCTCCACTGAACTGGCTTTTGATGTGGGAAGGCTTCACAAAGAGAAACAGAAGATAGCAAGGGATAGAGTGCAATATAGAAGAAAACTTCTATTGATCTGGCATGCAGCTCAGCCAGAAAGTGCATGAAACAGCAGCTTGAAAAACATGATCAGTACATTTTCCCTCACCTTTTCTCTATTCCATTAGGCTGGTTCCTCCCCTACCCACCTTGATTCATCCATTTCCTGCCTTTGGCACTTTCTTTAAATACTCCAAGTTTCCCACAAAGTCCCACAGTAATTATCACAAGCCCACTTTAACTTCCCATGGTGTTTTCACTCTGATCCTTTTATTTCCACCCTTCTTCTCAGCTGAAAATATTTGGCAGAACTTCGTGGTTTTTTATGCATCCTCCAGTGGTCATCCTCTAAGTGGACAGGCAGTTGTAAAATTTGTCACTGTACTTCTCATTGCCTGTTTGCTAGCTTTTGTACCTGATTGTGCTTGATTGCTGCTTTTGTTTCTTGCCTTTGTGAGGCTGAAGAGCCTTTAACTATCTTTATCAAAACATATATATCCTTAATATTCTGAACATTCAAAATGTCCTACTGTCTACAGTTCAGAAACAGTATCTGTTGCCCAGCTTCTAATACTATAGGTTTATTGTGTGATCAAAATGCTAGTCTTAAACATACAAAAGTCAGAGCAAATTCCAAACTCTAGAAAAATATACAATTCCTCATTCTGGACAACATAGCTCAGAATCTGTGAAACTTGCATTTAACAAGATACCATTTTTAATTTTTTCATGTTTTTAATAAGCATTGAGAACAGTTTCGTTACAGCTATGGCATCCTTAGCATTCCTATCACAGCTTGGAACACTAGCCATCCTTTTGTACTATAAATGCAGAAAGAAGAAATCAGCAAGGCGTAACACAGGCACTGCTTCATTTATCACAAAGAATGTTTATGGGTTTAAGACTGTATTCCATTTCAAAAAAGCATTACCTGTTTTAAAGGTATGAGATACAGCACAGACTAAAGGCATAATATGTAACCTTCTGGTGGCATGAGTCTTAAGTCATTCTCAAATCTTAAACTGAGATATTGGAGAAAAACAGAAAGTTTTATGTGCTTTAAGTCAGCTCCTGACAACCTGATTGCACTAATATGTAAAATTAAGACCTATTTCCTATTTTAAGAGATCTGTTTCACCCTGTAACAATGAAATCACTTTTATCAAGCCTGGACATGTATACTGTGCCATTTCAGAAGCTGCACGGTGGGAGAACACCCAGTTCTGAAAAGGCTGATCTACTGGCAGCCTTGCAGAAGACATTATTCTTGGGGACTCTGTGTCTTGGATTAGCCACGTCGGCTCTGCTGGGCCTCGCACTTAAGGTCTGAAAAACTCATTTGGTATTAAGTTAATCTGTATCCCATAAAATATTTGAGGAAGATAAGCTGCATGTGGATCAAGGGGTGGAATGCACTGATCCTAAGCAGGAGGTTTTTGTACCTCCAGGAATCAGTGCCCCCCGTGGCAGCTGCCATGCTGCATGTCCAGGCAATCTCAGGCCTGTGCTGTGCCACAAATGTCCCCTTTAACCATGCAGCAACAAGTTCTTGTGAGAATGGTCTCTTTCTTGTAAGAACATAATAACCCAAACGACCCAAAAAGAGGACTTCCTTCCATGGACAGTGTCTGTATAACGTACTGTGGGAAAATCCAACAGGGTTCCATCAGTGATGGATGGAGCACGGGCATAGGTGCCCAGCATCTGAAGCAACATCAATATTGACTTGCTATCTATACTCCGTATCTTTCTTATTAAAACAGTTGCTTTATCAAGCCATTTGTTGCAGGCCTTCCTTACCAAGCTGCAGAAATCACCGCTGCCTTCAGTGTAGAGCATTCTCCATAACCCTGAGGGAGCTTCATTCAAAATGTTGCTTCATTCAAAGTGTTGCCGATAATAAGAATGTAATAAGGCTTTCTTGAAGGACTCAAGCATTAAAAGGGAGAGCTGTGGAGAATTTTGGGGGGAAAAACCAAACACTTTATAGAAGCACACACATCTGTGGACAGGTCCCCAATGCCTCAAGGGTTCTCTAGAGCAGGGCAGTGGAAGAAAGGAGAGCTGAACTTTGGAGCCAGAAAGGAGACTGCAGTGTGGGTCCTACTGTCCCACTGTGGTTCTGCAGCCAGAGATACCATAGGACAATTTCCCACCCTTCTGCCCTCCATTTGAGGTCTCCTTTGGCGAAATGTTTCCAGGCAGCATTCAGCCCCCCGCCTGTGCCTGATGCTGCTGCAATGGGGCTGTGTCTTTCTAAGCAGAGGTTCCTTACTCTGCATCTCCCCTGGCTTTTTTCTTGCTTTGTTACTGTTTTTTTGGGGTTTTTTTGTTAAATTTGAAGTACCATTTTCCTAATGCTCAGTGCTCTGTTTCTTTAATGACCCATGACTATCAATGAGTTCTGAGAAGTGGCAGCTACTAGCTTCCAGTTAGCACCTTGAGATGGCAAATTTCCTGGCTTTTCCTGCCCTCTACTGTTTCATGCAACTCCCAGGCCATCAGGCCAAGGCCCTGCTGGAAGTTTCTGTCCTCCCGGATAGAGCAGCCTGGGGAACAGCTGACTTCATTCAGCACAGCCAAGCGCAGCCAGTTTCAGCTCACAGACTATGTTTCCTGACCTGGGCATTCTTCTGCTCTGGGCTGATTCCCTCCAACTATGGCCAGGTTTCATTCATTATTCCATATTGGAACTAGAAAATTTATCTCAGTCTATATGGCAAAAAACAAAACAAAACAAAAACAATCAATCAAACAAACAAACAAAATAAAAACCTCTGTGGAAGGGGTAAAGAACTCTATTGGCAGAACCATCTGCTCCAAACAGAAAACCTCCCTCATGCAGTACAATAAAAGGGCATGAACTTGGGAACAACTTTCATTACTCAAAACATGAGTAACTTGAAAACCTCCATCTTATTTCCTTTGTTCCTGCACAAGCTTTTTAAAAGTTAACATATCCAAGGACAAGCAAAAAACATGGACAGGAAACCTTAAGTAGAGCAAGGTGTCATCAGAAATGTCTGTTGGAACATGGAAACTATAAAACAAGCAGGGTTTTTATTTGCCTGCATGTAAGAAAGAACTTGTTTCAGGTTCTCTTCACAGTGTTTGTTATTTAGAAGGGGAAAAAAAAAAAAAAAGAAAAAAGAACAAAGAAAAAAAAACCCAAACAAACAAAACAAAACAAAAACTCCCAAAAACTCAATATTCCAATCATGCAAGCTGTCCCACCATGCTTCTGTAATTGCAATGATAATGAATCCTTATATCTCGTGTGTACTGAGGCTACTTTCTCTCTGTCCTCCTCCTACAGTCATGAGTGGGAGGCTCCTGTAGATGGCTACTGAGTGAACTATATCAGGCTCCCCTAGTATCCAGCTTAATGGGAAAATGCAATTACTGTTCCAGAAAAAACTGCAGAGTGACTTTTTGGTGCCTTTTCCAAATGTTTCTCACTTCAGTAATGTGTTATCTGCTTCCAAGAACTGCATGGCTAATGGTAGACTGTGTTTGATCAAATGATTTAAAGAAATAGCAGGAGGCATACAGTAAGAACTACCCAAGTACATAACAGAATGACTTGGCTGCATCATCTTTCTACCTGTTTGGTAATAAGAATCCCTGGGCTTCAACCAGTTAGTAAGATACAACACTTTTTCATAATTGAAACCAAAGTCTAGAGGAAATAAAAAATTAATATAATTTTTTCATGCAAAACACCCCAAGGCTCAGATAAGGTTTCTCCAGGGACACTGGAGAAAAGATCACAAGGAGATATAATTTGGTCTGGTTTTATTATATCAATATCTCAGGAATAAAAAAGTAGGCAAGAAAGCTCAGTACAGGGATTAGTTTTATTTTGCAGGAACTCAAGTACAAATTCAGCTCTGATTTTGTCAGATACAGTGTTAAAATTAGAGACTGATACAAGCTGAAGCAGATACACTACACATTTCTTTTGTGGATTGTTTCTTGTGGAACAGGTGTTGATTTCTTTCTTTCCCTCCCAGATCCAAAGGCAAGGCAGATCAGGCTGCCAGATTTGCAATGCATGCAATGTTGAAGATCTGTTATTAATGAGTCTTCTGACAATGTATCTATTTACAAAAAAGTTAGCAGCCTCAACTGAAAGCTAAGTGGATCATTGCCCCCTAAGAAGAGAATAGCACATTTTTCAACTTTTTCTGTCTCGTTACATACATAAATCATGTACTACTCTTTCCTTCCTAAAACAGCATCGTAGAGTTTTCCAGTCCTCTTGACTTGAATCACTCCAAAGCCAGCTGCCTCCAGGAGCTTGCTGTACTCTGCTGCTGTTCGCTCTTTCCCTTCTGTCTGGACCAACATATTCATCGAATAGAGTTGGGTTTCTACAGGCCCACTTTTATCTTCATTCAGAAGCGATTCAACCAGCAGCACTCCACCACCTAGTGGAGAGAAGAGAAAGAAAACACACCCTGAGCAATGAAAAGTTGAGCTATTTTTGAGCTGTTACTAGGATAGGTCCTAACCTTACATTCAGGAAGAAGCAGTCTCTACATTAAGTCATATTTCAGCATCACAGAAGACAATAAAAGAGCCAAAGCATCAGAGCATGTCTTTGCTCAGCTATATTCGTACCAATATCCCAGAGTGGAAGGGGGTACTATGGCTGGGATGGAAATTTCCTGTTTTCCCTAGATGAAATTTACATGCCCTTACTGATTTTGCTCTGTAGGCAGTGCTTTTGAAACTCTGAGGCTTCATTGGGATTTACTTATTGGGATTTTTTCTATGATGTATACATCTATCTAAACAATACCCAAAATTCTCAATCCTTACACACTTTATGCCTTGAAAGAGGAGTCCCTGTAGAGGAGATAAAAACTGGAAGCCAAAGAGACCTTAGACCAGGTGCAGTTTGTCTCAGCTGCACACGGCTGGCTCAGGGGAAGCAAAGGACTAAAGCAAGAAACTTCTGCACTGAAAATCTGCCACCCAAACTGAGCATCGAGACTTTTTTACTTCACATTGCTGCTAGGTAAGAGTTTTTCTGCTCTTCAAGAGTTCACACCTACCAGGTTTACAAGCATTGTAGATTTTTGCCAGCAGTTGTTTGCATTTGTCATCATCCCAATCATGCAGTATCTTGGATAAAATGTACAGTTCAGCTTCAGGTATTGAATCATTAAAGAAGTCTCCTGTAAAGCAATAATACATGCATTATACAAATCCCCACAACACTGAGTTATGCAAATATTTTCAGTTCTGTCCAATTCCAAGCTTGCAATGTCCTTCAGACATATCAGAAAGGAATGGAGTTACCAGGTAAAAGTTCTCTGTTGTACTGCATAGGGAATTTTGCTCTTGATCAGTCTCAAGAAGATCTGAAACATTTAAAGGCAATAACTCATCCTGAAACAGACTGATGCACAAGAAAGCATTTGAGATTAGGTTTTCTGCAGTGACAGAAATTCAAATTCATAAGGCACTAAGGAGATAGGTTCACATGGTTTCTGTCATGAGAAAGAAGAAAAGAATACTGCCTTCTCTAAGGAAGTTTTCAAAGATCTTTGGTAATCACAGAGTTACTTCATAACTGCATAGGTAAGAAAACACCTCCTAGCACTTTGTTATTCCTTTTGTTTAGAACCTGGTGTATTGCATTTAGATTTTTTTTCAGCATTTTACTTTGTCATTTCTTCTCCCCTTTTGTTGCATCTTTTTTTTTATACTCTCCCTTCTCTCCTCAAGGCTTCTTTTCTATCCCTGAGCTTTGAGCAATATTAAGCACTTTCAGCTCTTTGAAGACTTTTGTAAACATTAAAAAGGAGATCTCCCTATACTCATTTTCCTCATAGATTGTACAAAGACTGTGCAGGATCAGTGGCCTGGGCAAGGGGAATAGGAGCTAGCTCACCCACTTTCATGGCCTAAAATATCTTAGGACTTGAAGATCAGTTGTGAACAGAGAAGGAAAAACCCTTGTTCAGAGCAGGCCTGGCATCCCCCACATCTGCCAGGAGGTTTGCACAGGACAAAAGAGGAATGTTAGGAAAATTTGTAACAAAGCATGGCAGATTTCAAAATTGCAGGACGTTTGATTGTTTGTTTTTTCTGGTTTGTTGGGGTTTTTTGTTTTTTTTGGTTTTTTTTTTTTTTTTTTTTTTTTTTTTTTTTTTTTTTTTTTTTTTTTTTAAAAAATAAAATAGTTNCCTTTGGGGACAGTAAAAGAAGGTCAGTACTGAAACAAGCCCAACCTGTTCAGTGACACCCCAGTGAAAGTATACAGGCAATGGGGCATTCATCCTCATGGAAACTTGCAATGTACATTTGCACTCCAGGTGCTGCTGAGAGGGAAGAGGAGGAGCAGGAGAAGCCACTGTCTCCATGTGTTCTGCAAGAAGGTGTTGGGGTGCTGGGGGCCCCAGGCATGTGGGTCAGCCCCAGCCTGTTCCACACTTATACTCCCTCCTAGCCAGACCAGCTGCCAGTGCTGGAAGGTGAAAAATGGAAAACAGTCACTAAACCAGGCTCTGGGGAAGAAGTGAGGTTGGTCAGGGGGAGCCTGCCTCACCCCATGAATCCTGGCAGTGCTCAGCAATGCTGGGACAGCAGGGTGCTGCAGTATAAGAGACAGTAGGCAGTACCTCAACAACAGTGACTGAAGGGGAGGAAGGAAAGAGTCTAGCGCTGGAAGAATGCATCAAGCAAGGCATGAAAAAATGCTAAAGCAGCCACATCCACAAGGGGATGGATGACTATTTCCATAAGTCAGACTGTAGAGAAAAGTATTCAGGTTCCTAATGCTCTCATGACTCTCAAATTTCTGGTTTTAACCCAACCAAATCAGTAAAATGCTCCTTATATTGCTATGTCCTACTTTCCATTGTTGCCCATCATATAACAGAGTTGTTTTCTTCTACAGGGTGTATAAAAGACAGTTCAGAAGCTCATTAAAGAAGATCTTCTGGCACTCACCTCCCAGGTCATAGATCTGTGTGAAAGGGGAAAGGTCAAATGCAGCAAGAACATCTCTGCCACATATACTCCATACTGAGTTCTGACCAGCCATGAATTTCAGCATTTCTTCATTAGATCTAGCAATGCAAGCAGAGACAGCACAGAGAGAGGGTTTGTGCCACATCCTCAGTGATTCCTATCATATAACTGCTGCTACAGTTTAAGCAGTTTTAGCTTAAACAAAAGTTTCTGGTTTTATTGACACAGCGTATGTCCTCTTTGCATATAAACCTACCTTGAATATTGCTGTATCAGGAGGGTACAGCTATGAATTCATGTATTTAAATAGGGAATTAAAACTAGTGAAATCCAACAGTGTATTTTGCTGCTCATTCTCAGAATTTCCAAGGAGTTTTTTTACCCTTCAACTACCATTGCCTCTGTCAGAGATCTGTGATGTCTTTCAGATTAGGATATCATATACTTATATTCAAAATATCAGACAGTGTCCTGACAGTAATTTATATCATTGAGAAATAAAAACATTGCATGATGCTGATGAGAGGAATTCTCACATCATCATATTTAATTGTCCTGAGCCATAATTAAAAACATTTGTTTTATCCACAACAAGAAGAATAAATTTTCTATAAATATTCTAATGATTACCTGTACATTGCTCCAAAAGGATCTTTAGATGAAACGCCAAAAGCTCTTTCATATTGGTTTCTTCCTTCTCTAAAATAGCAATTGAAAAAGCCTATGAGAGTGCTGATATATTTCTCAACCTCTCACAAGACTGACTGGCTCTTTTCAGGGTGAGGTGGAACGGCACTTTGAACAAACTGATCTTGTGCGTGACATCCACAATAGGAAGGTTGGAACTAGATGATTTTTAGAGCCTCTTTCAACCCAAACCACTCTAGGATCCTGTGATTTATGGGAATACATCTGAAGCAAAGGTACAAGACTGGTGCAACCATCACTATGTAGGGTCATCATTTGCATGGAGTGGAACAAGTGAGACTCCAGATCCATCTTAAACTGTTCCTATAAAACTTTGCAACTGAAGGATTCTTGAGCACCATTACTCACTATTCATTTTGTTGATGCCATGTCCAGTAAGAACCAGTGTAATGATAAAGTGCTTTACTGAAGGTGAAACAAAGAAATCTGATTTCTAAATCGTCTCTATAATAACAATGAAAATAGGAATATATGCAAGTGGAATACAGGGTGGGGGGAAAAGTGCACTTATTAACAGCTGAATTACTGTTGCTTTTAATTTCTGAGAACCAGCCAGCATCTTTATTGAGGTCTTCCCCAGAAACCCACCACTCAGAGCAGTGACACAGATGTTTGCAAAGCACCAGACAGCACACAACACTCCTCCTTACCTCACAGCATCAGCCAGGTACTGCCAGCACAAGTAGACTGTGTTGGAATAATACATCATAATATGATACTGAGACTTTGGACTTGATTTTGTAAGGTAGATGTTGGAAATTTCTGTGTTCCTGTAGAGGGCTAAAGGGTAAAATAAACATATTTACTAACATATATGATATAACACCTTGCCAAGTTTATTGTACAGCTTGGTGCTTATCACTTAAAGATGCCTATACAGCCAAAGACATAACCACATTACTTCTACCACCAAATCTTTCCACTGCAAGAAGCGGTGGGTGAGGGCTGCTGAAATCTGAGTTCTCCCATTCCATTTAGGTAAACATTATCTCCCTATGCTTAACTCCAGCACCAAACATTTCTTTTAAGGAGAGAAGAAAAAAAAAAAGCCTTATAAGTGTTAGCATTTACATATAGGCTTCTGATCTCAGAGAAAGCTTTCAGTGTGCTCTATTTAAGTGAGAAGTCTTTGCAGACAAGTCTTTTTTCTGAGCAACAAGGTCAGCAGGTGGTAGGAAAGTCTCCAAAACAGCAGGCCAGCCACACCTACTCTCTCTCCCTCAGTTCACTAGGGCAGGACCTTCTGCAGGCAGAAGAATGCCTAAAGGACTCCAAGAAATCTCCCCCACTCCCTCCAATGCATCTGCAGAGGCATCACTCACCCACGGGACCAGAATATCAAAGGAATATAAAAGATAGATTCTGCTCTCCCCAGACTCATTGGGAAACAACTATATTCCCCAAAACAGAGCATGCCAACACAAGTCAGAACAAGGGGCACAATTTATGGGATTCTAGCTAGTCCTGACCAGCTGTCTGATAGCCAGAGAGTCTTTCTGTCCTAGTGGATTCCATGATTCTGATGTAAGGAAAAACATCACCTCTCACTTCTGATCAACAACCTAACAAAATAGTTCACATAATGGCAAAAACCCTAAGAAAAACAAAACCTGTTTTAAATCATACTGTTATCATCCACCCTGGTATTTTTAAAAATACCATTATTTAATTTAATTTAAATTAAATTAATTTAATTTAAATACCACTACAGGTATTTTTAAAACCCTGCCCATACCCCAGAGATTTCTTGAGACAAGCTCCACAGAAATCCTAAATATCTTCTCCAAGGTCACATGAGGCTCTTGCACAAAGATGACTAGGGATATAGAGCCCTGCACTCTATTTCACTTTATACCTTATACTGTATTTCACTGTTTCACTTCATACCTGTGATCACACTGACATTTGCCTCTTCTCCTTCAGCTGAAGAGTGACTCCTAAGAGTGGTTCTCTCCTTCTTCCAGCTACATTAACTGACTTAACATTTGGTATCACCTTTGCCCACACAGCTTACCTCACTTTCAAAACCATCAGAGGTTTAAGTCTTTCAACTTAGAAAAGGAATGGGAATTTCTCTGCCTTTATTACCTCCTTCTTGTGTCATTTCTACTGCCAAGAGCTTCAATCCCACACAGGCATCCAGCAGTCTTTTCATCCCTATGGTGCTGGCACCCAGATGTGTAGCAATGGCATCTGAAGACAGAGGCTTTCCTGACTCCAGAAGATCAAACACCCCCAACTCACAGGCAGTGAACATAACCTGGGGGTAGGGAAAGATGGGACTGATGGATTAGCTGAAAGCACAAAGCCTACTGTATTTCACAAGCTGCTTAATTAGGGAAAATATAAATTCAATATTATTTATTTCAGATAAACTTGTATTTCATATAAACAAGTCAAATTATTAAATTCTATCTGAGCACCAATGTACCATACTATGCATGCAATGCACTCATTGGTCTTTTTTCTTTTTCCTTTTCCAGTGAAGTCAGCCAATACTTTTTGGCTCCCAAAAGCCCACATTTAGAGACCAGATTTTGTGTATAAATATTCCTGCCTCTTCCTTCATTTAGGAACACATTCTTACAATCTCTGGGAAAGAAGAGAGGCAAGACTGGGTGCTGGTGCTTGCTCTCTGTTTATTTAGATCCTTTAAAGGTTGATCCTTTAGCTAAGGACCTAACACATGCTTCAGTGAACCCTGGAGACTCTCTCATGCCTTGCAATAGGGGGAATATCCCATTCTATGGATCTTGTTTTCAGGGACTGATGTGAACGACTACAGTGGTCTTCCAGGAGCAGGGAGTTTCCTCTCATCCAGAAGAACTGCTTCGTTCAACCCAACAAAATTGCCCAATCTTTCCACAAAGTTGTGTAACTTCTCCAGCAACACCCGTCAACCTTCAGACAGACATAGTTAACCATATATTAAAAAAAACCAAACCAAAACAAAACCAAACCAAAAAAACCCTAACCAAAACAAAAACAACAACCAAACAAAAAACCCAAACAAACAAACAAACAAAAAAAAACAACAGCCGTCTTTTTTCTAGCTATATATAGTCAACTTTACCAGTATTAGCCTATTACTCTAGTCACATAAACACTCCTGAAACAAAGTAATAAAGACATTTTAAAGTAATAAAGACAATTTTATTGGCTGCCTACAATGATTTGAGCTACAGTGATTCCTGTACAATGAAGCTCCTTTTATTCTGAGTAAGAACACGGCTTAAACAAAGTTTGTTTCTTAAAAACATAGTACTAACAGTGTTAATTTAGAAAGCACTGGGTACTTCTTTTTTCTCACAAAGTGATTTTGCATTATCTATTTTTCCTCTCTTTATTGTCAACTCTGCCTTTAAGGAGCTTAAGGTACAGCAGCATTTGCACAGCCCAAAGAGCATTCCTTCTGTTACCATGTAGGCCAGAGGTATAACAAGGGACAATAGGAAAGTCAAGTAGCAAATGAGGAAAAAATCATCCACTGCACTAGATATTGTCATTTCACACCCATGTGCTTAAGCAAATAACATCAGCAAATAAGAAGAGTGGAATTATTAGTTTTGACCTTGTGCCTTAAAAATATGTTTCAATAAGTCATACCAGTGCTTTCATCTCTTCCAAAGACTTACATTCAGGATCTAAAGAGAAATTCCTGAATATTTTTGCCTGCATACTCTTTCTAAGAGTTATATTTCTTACCTTTGAGATTAAAAATCCATTGCTGTATTGCACGATGATTCGAGGATAGTCAAGGTCTTCTGTGGAACCCATCTTCCTTCTGGACTGAGACACAAATTTCCTAGCTCTCTTAATTTAAATAAGCTTCTTTTCACCAGACACAAAGCACACCAGCTGATCCACATAATCTTATTGCTTCTGAGAAACACACTGGTTACAAAACGTGTTTGCTGAGTTATTTGGTTTTGATGGGTCTTTCTACCTTGTTCAGCTGTTTGATTGGATCTTCCATCATCAAGTATAAGGCTAAAGAAGCAGTGTGGATTAAAGCTTGTATTGCCAGTTCATCAATCAGCAGCACACTGGTACCTCAGAAACACTTCAAAGTTTGTAACAAGCAAAACAGGAATCAGTACAGAAGAATAACAAGAACCTGAGCTCAGCGTGATGAACCTGAGTTCATAAAACAAAGCAGAATCATACTTGGGACTTGAAACTTGCTGTGGGCACAGTCCAAGGGACCCTGGGCTGGCAGTAGGGCACACCACATCCCTCAGTGCTGAAGCAGCAATTCCAAAGAGAAGCTGTAAGAATCTGTTGCTATTTTCTCACCGTGACTAGTTTGCTATGATGATGATCACTCAGGTAAAGCCTACCAGGAATTCAACCTACATTTGTTACTTTTCTGTATTTTGCAGGGGTGTCCCACCCACCCTTGGCTTAGAAAGGAATACCGGTTTGGTAGCAGCACCTCAGCAGGGGTGTCCTACTTGTGCTTTGCCATGTTTTGACAGAGCAGGGTGTGAGGGACAACAATACATTTTACATTTACCCTGCAGCAGGATACTAGAGTCTTCCTCCCCCTCTCTGCAAAACTAACCATGGGTAGCAGAAGGCCCTTGGGAAGAAACAATTAAATGACTGCAAAGTGCAAGATGGGGTATGGATTTCCACTGCACACAGGATGTACCTCAGAGGTTTTCATCAGAGAAATAAAGCCCTGGATTACTTTCCTGAAATCTCACTGCCTCACTATTCATTTCTCTAACATCTTGCCCATCTCACCTTAGGGTAGATGGGGCAACACTCAGGTGATGAAAGAGTGCTTTCATCAAGGAAAAGACTCAGATTTTATAACACACTTTTAGTGACCCTTCAGGAAACAATGTTAAATTAAACCTTATTTAGGTAATACACTGAAGACAAAATGTTACAAACCAGCATTTCTTCAGTGGCAGTTTTGCTTCAGGTTCCACTGTATAATTCTTCCCCCCATCTGTGTTTCCCACTCAGATCCTTCCATTTTAGCCAGCAGATGTTCTATTTCTTTTAGCCAGTAGTGAAATGACAACTTTCTTTGAGAGTTAGTTATTGAAGTTAGTCAAGCAAGTGTAACGGTTACCAGTCTTTTTCCCCTCTGTGTGCAAACTCAGTACCTGTTCTCAGGTCCTAACACCATGCTTCCCCGAGTTACCAGAGTACTAGGAATGACCATTACAAGAATTACAGCAAACACCAAATTGCAGAAACATGCATTTGTTCCTGCAAACATGAATTGCAGAACCACTCCTCCTGACAAACACAGCCTATAAATATAGAGCTATTGTCTTGTTATTGCACCAGATTCAGTATTCAGTACAGATTAGACATTAATATTCTGTGTATTTAGTATGTGCAGGCTGGACACCCCAGCACCAGCACACCTCTGACAAAGTAACTGTGAATCTGTGCAGCTTGCATTTAACAAGACACTGAAGGTTTCAAATACATGGGTATATTCATAATGGAAACCTTCCCCTGCATATGCAATAAGCTGTCAGCAGAGTTCATTTATTTGGACAAATCTAGATCTGCTTCTGGTGAACACACTACAGTTTTGCCAGCTCTCTGACTTCATTCCAAAGACAGCTCTGTAGAAAGGAGAAAGTTTAAAAAAGTCGCACTAAGTCTCCATCTGCATGGGTAACCAAGTCAACTTATTTCCCTCAATACCATTCCCTCTCCTCCAATGAAAACAGAGAATTGTACATAATCACACATCACCAGCCAAAGATAACTATTGTTAGTCAAAAAGATTAAAAAGTTGCATGAAAATAAACATATTTATTTTCTAAAGACCAATTCTACCTGCTATTGAGAAACTGGTGCAATTTCATGCAAGCTTAAGGATTTCCCACTCCTGGGAATGTAATAGCTATTCAGGCCCAGGCCATAAATGCCCTTCACTTAAGGCAAAGTTATATGGTACATGAGTGTCCACTAATAAAATGGCCACAGGGTGATTAAATACACTTGAAATTCCTTTTCGATTTTGACTAAATCTCTCCGTTGAAGGTATCAGTTATAAACATCTAATGGGATTACTACCAGTAGTGAGATGTAGGGGAGGAGGCTTGCAGATAACCTATACCAGATTGAAAAAAGCCACATGCAGTGTATAGCTGTTTCCAAGCAAATTGTTAGTGAGGCTTAAAGTTTAAGCTCCTTTTAAGCTAGAAATGCATTCATGAAGATGAAATTGCAACTACTTGCCTTCTCTGAAAACCCTATCAAGATTTCTCTCATAGGGCTTGGAACACATGCTGGCCAAAGCCGTTATTTCACCATCACAGTACTATTTCACTGATGCATTTTTCTTTGCCTAAATGACTTACTACAGTCAAATGCCACACGAAAAACAATTATGTCATTTTTGCATAACATTTTAATGTAAGAAATCATCCACGAACAAAGGAGATTTAGTAAAATGAATGTGTCATTCACGTGTAAAATGAGTGAGAAATGGCAGATGTCACTATCTTCTCACATGAAACCTTTCTTAAAAAAAACTACAAATCCCAGCAATGTTTCAATGAGTTTCAAAATGCCAGTAAGGAAACAAATGTGTCTTGCTATCATGACTAAGTCTCTAAGTATACCGAGCTTGTAACACATGCCCCGGAAGGACACTAAGATAAGTTTGTGACCTTTTTTTTTAACAGTCCTAAAAAACCCAAGACAGCATCATACTTTTTCTTTAAAATAGAATATCAAGTTATCAAGTTTAAAATTCTCCTTCTCTTCTTTGTAGATTCTAATTATTTTCATATTTTACAATAGATGCTTTTTCCTAGTAACATGACAATTATTTTCATCACTTTTGACACAAACCAATTTTATCTTTTTCCTGTTTTCATGACGTATACTAATGGCAAACACTTGGAGTGGTTGGGAAAATCTGTATATCCAGCTCACTTCCTAAGCAAACTCTCCCTTCTCTTTAGATTCAGTTACTGTAAAAACTCTGAAAACATATTTTAAAGTGCATCTCAGGCAATCCAGAGTTGTTCTCGGTTCTTGCTGACTGCAAATAACCTCTCAACAAATAATTCAACTAAATAGTCATTAAGATTTCTATTAGAGGCAAGTTCCAGCACTAAACATTTCCTGAGGATAGCCAGCTACACCAGCTAGAAGTGGGAGATGCAGAAACTTTAGAGAGAGTGAGTGAGTGAGAGATAGATAGATAGATAGATAGATAGATAGATAGATAGATAGATAGAGACAGAGACACAGAGACACAGATAGAGATAGAGATAGATAGAGATAGAGATAGAGAGATGCAAACAGAAAACCAAGATGGATAGCAGCTGAGGCAGGCTCTGATTTCAGAATTACTTGTGTTCTGTCAAGCATTACAAAAGAAAATTGTGGTTACACAACTGCCTTAAACAGGTCATTTTACAGGCTTGGGTTAGCTGGAGATGGCAGAAACACCTTCCTTCCCAGGGGAGGTGGTGAATAAATTCCTCATTTTGCTTTGCTTGTGCATGCAGCTCTTTATATTGTGTCTTTATATTGTGTTTACCTTGATTCATGAGTTTTCTCACTTTTACCCTCACAATTCTCTATCCCATCTCACCAGGAGTGTGTGAACAGCTGCACAGAGCCAAGTTGCCAGCTGCTATAAATCACAGCAGCAAGCCACGTGAAATGAACAGAAACGATTTTTCCAGGCCTTCCCTTTTAAAGGAAAGGTAGAAAGTAACAGACACCACTAGGCAATTCCTCAGAGTATTGATGAACACATGTCCGGGATCATATGCAGAACTGCAGGGAAAAGCTGAAAGTGATCAATTCTTGTTCAGACACTTTGCTTGGAGTGCCTTCCCTTCATGTTATCCAAACAGTCCAATATCACAGACAGCATGCCTGAACATCTCATGCAGAGCAAATAGAGCTCACCTGGCAGGTGTCAGAGTGCACATGCAGCTAGATTAGTTATCAGTTAGAGAGCATTTCCAATCAGCCTTAGTCCTTCAAAAAATTCATAACATATGCTATATGGCAAAGTATTAGCCTGAGTTAACCTATGGAGTTTTTTGGGGTTTTTATTTTTTGGTTTTTTGGGTTTTTTTTGTTTTTTTGTCAGGCAGCAGGTAGCTCAGGAAGTACAGTGTGTGAGGGGGAACCAGACCAAATTATTTTTCTGTGCTGTGACTAAAGAAGAAAGGATGGTGGTGCATATTCCTTCAAACAAGGCTCAAAATCCCAGGATCAGATTCATATAGGATATACACGATTGATTCATTCTGTGCACCCAATTCTGAAGAATCAACAGCAACTAGATTGAGGCTTTATACAAACACTAGAGACAACTCTAAATTTACTGTGAAGCAGCAAAAGATACCTTCTGCAAATATGTTCATTAGACTTGGGAAAGGCCAGATCAATAGAATACAATGTAAGCGTACTGAAATGGATGCTGTATCCAGAATAACCAAACCTCAAAAGCAGGATACCGGATCAAGACACTGGCAGTACATAATAAACACAAATTTGATCTGTATGGTAATATAAGATAACAGTGGCCAATTTTGCTCACGTATTTATAAATGAAGGTATTTGCCAAACTGGTTGGTTTAATTGCTGTCTTACATAGAATCTCTAGCTCTGCTATCAAACATGAGCAGCCACAATAATCTGTTATGCAATCCTATACAAGAACTGTCCTAAAGCTGGTGAAAAATCCGGGTAGTCCTGATCACCAGTCGACTCTCACTAGTTTGTCTTTATAGCCTTGTGGCACTGATAGGACCTTGCGTTCACAATTTTGGGAACGACTGCAAAAATTTCCCTTTTCTCAGTCAGCTTTAACGATTATGCTTCCATGTAACATAACAAATATTTTTTTAATACACAGACATAATTATGCCTATGTCTTTATTTTAGGACGCTGAATAGGTTACAAAGGTGGAGCCAATTAGAAACAGGATTTGGATATGGTTACTTCCCTATTGCTTCCCGAGCCACCTTGTGCAGGCTGAGGCCAGGAGATAAAAAGAAAACTGCAGGTCAAAAGGCTGGTACGAGCAGAGGCTCATTAGCCCTCAGACAGATACAAGAGGAGACATTCCTCAAGGATAAGGACAGGACTATGCAGTAACACTTTCCATAGCAACAGGAACTTAGATTTCTTAGCCCTTTGAGACTCCTGCTCTTCTTTGGGCACCACTCCTGGTTGCCAATGCCAACAGCTGTGATGAGGCAGCAGCACACACAGAGAGCACACGTACCAGTTCCTGCCCAGACAAGGGAGCTCAACAGCTCTGGCCCACAAACTTCCTACCCTCTTCAGCTCACACCTTGCTGAAAGCATCTGTGATTAGCAGGGTTCACCTCCTCCAACAGGAACAGGTGACGTGCTCCCTTGTATCACTAGATGATCGGTACACTTCAAAACCCTACAAATCCTCAAGAGCAAAGTGGGCTCTCACTTGACCCTGTCCTTTTGGCAAGGATATAAAGGACACATTGTGGTGTCAGAAGTGAAATCTCTCCTGGAGCTGAGTGCAATGACTGGGGTGCATTCTCACAACTGAGAAAACTCTCCTCCTGCCTCATCATGTTAAGAACAATCAAGAATGACAGCAGAACACTGGAATAAACACTGGGCATTTCCTGGGACTCAGTAAACGAAATAGGGCTCAGAGGTCTCTTTCCCTGCTGCCTAGGTTTTCCAGCAGGCATGAACACAGGGCTGTAGCATGCAGTTGCCCAATCCATGTAATAGGATTTACACCCTGCATTTATACCACACCAATCATGCTGCCTGGGGAAATTTTTCCACTAGCCAAGGGAAAATCCTACCAATTAAGAGAGAACCTGAGTTTTCCCCGGCAACAAAGCCTGATTTTAAACTAAGCTTAAACTGACAGGTATGGCTGCCTGACACAGAGCAAGCAGCTGTGTGAGTTTCTTGGCTTTGCAAGGGAAGAACTCCAGATTTTTGAATAAGCACACAGAAGAAACAATGCCCACCCTTGAGCAGACAGCAACCCTGTAACTGATGTGCCCCAGGACAGGGTGAACCCTCCCGGCTGACAGGCCACACTGAAACCCATGCTCAACTAGCCATCCATCACACGCCCCAGCTCCCTTCCTGCAGGGCTGCTCTCCAGGGTCTGATTCCCCAGTCTGTGTTCTCAGAGTTGCCCCATCCCAGCTGCAGAATGCAGCACTTGCCCTTCATACGGCTGGTGACTGCCCAGCCCTCTGATCTGTCTGTGCCTTTGAGGGACACAACAGCTCCTCACGATTTCGTGTTGTCAGTGTCTTACCTTTTCTGTCCACAGCTAGTAACTACAAAGATTTCAGCAGCATGGTCTAGTAAGAAACAAACCCACATGGATTCTGAATGTAAAGCAGACAAAGCCAGTCAGCTCAGATCCAGCTGAGCTGCAGCACTAATGTGCTTCTCAGACACTCCAGGAAATGGATGCACTTCGATTTCATGCATCAGAGTGAGCAAAATGGCATCTGAAGGCTGTAGTTAAAGAGCACATGTGCTGCGGGATTAAGAGCTGATGTAGCTGTAACATAACAGGACCATCTAGAGAAGAAGCTGAACTTCATTATTCAAATGTGCTGAGTGATGCTTTCAACAAACATATTCTTAACTCAACACTTCTGCAGATTTTAATATGCTGACACATGAAAACAGCAACTTCAGTTCACTGGAAACAGTTTTCTTTTTAATTTTACCATAAAAATGCAAAATAAACTCTTTCACTGTAACATTATAGCTTTTAATATTCCTGAGCTGCATTTTAAAAGCAAAAGTATTCTTAAATGGATTTAACAAGAGACACTGCAGCCTTACTTTTCAACAACACGAGTAAAAATAATTTAGCAAGAAGGCCCCTTTTTCAAGACAATGTTCAGCTCTTTATGTACCTGAAAAAATGTTTCAAGTAGCCCTATGCCACCGGAAATAATTACAAAGCCAAATATGTCAACAAAATAGCAGAACAACTTTCAACCATTTTACCACTGCTTGTTACTTCCTACACCAGGTGTGCCTCTCCTACATGGAAAGTATTATACAAAGGCATTACATACCAGAATAATTTGGGCCACAAAGCTTGGTATCATACAGACATATGAAGGAATCAAAGCAGTTTAAAAGGTATCCTGCTGCATAACTTGATAGTCAGTTTTAAGAAAAAATATGAAAGTCCTGCTATCCACCTCAATCAATAAAAACTCTACTTTGTTAAACATTATTTCATTAAATGCACCAGGAAACACTTTAAATCAAATCTGTATGTAATAGCTTGTCACCTCTGAAGTTCCTATAACTGGCACCCATGTATTGCTTAAGCCAAATTAGGTGGTAAAAACTAAATACACTAAAATTAAGGTTTAGAAAACTGAAACTGAAGAAAACAGACTGGCTTTTAGCACTTAAGGAACTTGAGCACAAGCACAGGTGATTATACCTACATTGTGGTAGAAACCTAGAAAGAGACAACAAAGGAAGGAAGGTCAAAAAAAATCAGGCATCTCTTTTCTTGACTTTGGGGACTAGAACTGGCTGAAACAACATTGTTTTCTACAGCAGTCACACCGATGAGGTCTGGTTTCCAATTTTGTGGCCCTTTGGTGCTACCATAGCCTTTCAAAGGAGCCAAGGCCTCCGCTACCCACTCCGGGTGCTCCTTTGCTGACTCAGTGATCACCTCCGGTGCCTTCGCCTCCTGCTCGCACTTCTGCGACTGCGACTCCTTTCTCTCCTGTCCCGCCTCCGCTCCCTACTGCGCGTTCTTCTGTAACGGGACCGTCTGGGGCTGGCACTCCTTCGCCGGGGACTGCGGCTTCGGCGAGGGCTGTAACTCCTGCTCGAGTGTCTGTGATACCTCCTGTCTTTCCGATGCTTTTCACCCCGGTAACTCACATCTCTCCTGTGTCTGCTGCTCTCCCGCCTACCCTTACTCTCATCGCTGTTTATGCTGCTACATGAACGGCTCTTTCTTCTCCTTGGCTCTGTTCCACGTTTGTCCTGCTCACAGCGCAAGTCCTTCTTGCAAGTGTTCTGGTCACAGCCAGAGAGGCTCTTCTGGTCCTGGTTATTATTGGTGGGAACACATGAAAGTACCCCCGAACCTCCTTTGTCAGAACACCTCTCAGAGTTTGTAGTATGAAGACTCTGACCTTCTTTGACATGAACTTGGTCATGTACGTTACCATTTAAGTACTTGCATTGAGTGTTTACACTTTCAGGGGACGCTACTCCTACTTGAGAGCCAGGAGCCAGTTTGCCTGTGACAGCCTGTCCTGAGGTAGAAGTGATGCAGCTGGATGACACAGTGTGGGGAACAGCACCAGAGTTCTTCAGCAGGTCAGCCTGAGATGCTTCGGTTTCTTCTTTGTTTTGATTAACTGCATCCATTTTCTTGCTCAGAAGATTGTTCAGTAGTTTCTCCCTCAGTTCCTTTTCTTTTCTCTGCAACCCCAGTGCTCTCTCTTTTTCCTCTTCCACACGTTTAAGCTCAGCCTCCTGGAGCCTTCGTCTCTCCTCTAGCTGCTGTAGACAAATCTTTTCCTCATTCTGCTCTTGCTCCAAAAGCTTTACTGTCTGAAAGGCAGTCAAAGGGAAGAGTAAATAAAAAATACCTGCTCATGCTTCCAAGTTACATAACACAAAGGCAGCAATATGGCAAGAAAATAAAATCTAACCAACAGAAATTAACCAACCAAAACTAAAATGGTGTTTCCTTTTTAAAGGGGAAAAAATATCAAAACCAATCAACCAACAAACCCACTAATCCAAAACTGCTGTAAGTTGAAACACTACTTGTCCACAATTCTTGAGAGGAAGTTTTGTCTTCATGGCTCCTCAATATAACAAAAGTAACAACATGTGAAATCCGCAGTATTTAAATACATTTATCAGGGTCAAAACTTGAAGGTTTCAGTCAAATTTAAAACTTAAAAATTTAGTCAAATTGAAAATGTTTTAAATTTTATTGAGAAGAACTTCTTTTAGATGATTGCCATGTGTGGCTCGTAGATTACTTCACAATGAATCCTCAAAACCAGCAAGTAATTAAATGGACAAATATTATGTAGAAACTGATTGTCATTTTGTCACCCACTTTAAAAACTCATGATTTGAAAGGTTCAGACTTTATTCTGACCTAGTCAAGTGGCTTAGTATAGACCTCAGAATTCTCTAAATGAAAGAAACATATTTTTATCACACAACCTTTCTATTCCAGAGCTACAAAATTAAAAAGCCCGCAAAAGGCATTTCTCCCTTCTCTTCTAGTACGTATCTGTTCAGAGGTTCAAAAACACTCCTGAAGAGCACTGGCTTCAAGAAAAAAACCTGTGCTTTTCCATACAGCTTTTAATTTCTACAGAAAATATTTCACGTACGGTACATTCTAATTTAGTTTTATCTAAGTCTTAAGCGTCAGTGTCTCAGTGAAAAAAACAATACTGTTAGAGAAACAGGATCTAACTTTTGAAACTTCTGCTGACAGTACTTTTCCTACAGAAGAAACATTCTGCATATTTCAAACACTGACTAATGAAACTTCAATCTCCAAAACTGCAAAGAACAGTGAAGAGAACTGCTGCGAGGCAGATGGGAAACAGCATCCCAAAATGAGAAAAGCAGTCTTGCATCTTATCCTCTGTGATTAGCTCACTTCATCAGGCTCACACATTCTTTTACTGGATTTGAGAAAACCTGACAATTAATTTACAGCTAAGAAACGCTATTCACGACTATAGATTCCAGTTCACTTTCCATTTGCCTACAAGTCTGTATCACAGCAAGAGAGAAATACTGTTTAATTGTGCTTTTCTGGTCTAAGGAATAGCAGCTGCACAAGTAGTAAACCTGGTGTTTAAAGAACAGTGCTCCCCACCTCCTCTCAAGCCAATAAAGGGCTTTGCTCTGTTGCACTCTTCATAAGCTTCTGAAATAAATATTGAAGTTACCTTTGCTCTGCTTAGCAGTTCTGCAATTAATCTAATGGACTGAAGATTTCTCTGAGCTAACAGGAGCTTCCTTTCTTCTAGCTTTATCTTCTCTTGAAGTTTTCTCTGTTCTTCAGCTTGAAGCTTTTCAAGTTGCTTTTTGTTCCGCCGAATTTCACGATCTTTCTGTTTCTGTTCTCTCTTGCGCAACTTCTCTTCTCTTTTTCTCTCTCTCTCATATTCTTCAAGCTCTCTTTGCTTCCTAAAAAGATAAATATTTTTGCCTTATCTAGGCAAAGCACGATTTCAAACTTCTACTGTATGTACCGCACATTTTATACTTCAAGTAAATTTTTAAGTTTTTCAAGTAAAAACTAAATATGCTATGTTGATGAAGAACAAAAGTAGAAAACTGAACACTTTAACTCTTACTTGTGACAGCAAACAGCCATTTTCTGTCTCTTTTTAACAAGCTGGAATTCAAAGAAAAAAAATGGCTACAACAAAGAATTGTTTTTTGAACTCCTTTGACCAGAGACAATAACAAACAATGCATGAGGCAGCTGGGCAGAGAATTATCGCAGCAAGAAGAAAAATACCAAGCTAATGAATGTGTGCAGCAGTGGTGGGTTTTATTTCTGTGATTAGCACAAAATTGTAGCTTCTGTTAAAGGCCAAGAGTCCCTGAAACTAGGTGTCTAATGGCAAGATTTTTAGGAAATTGAGTATTTTGCAGGTTTAATATTTTGAACTGAACATAAGCATAAGTGGTAAACTAAATAACCACACTCAGCTTTAAGTGCTTCACTTTAGCTACAGTAAAGTTGTGTTTAGTTATTTTCTGTATTTTAATGCTGATAGGAAGTTTTGTTATGCCTGATTGTTAAAACTGTAACTGAACAATAAGTGATAAATACCTTTCTTCTTCTTTTTGTTTTTCCTCAGCTTCTTTCTCTTTACGTTTTTGTTCTTCTCTCTGCTTCTCAAGCTCTTGAAGCTTTTGCCTTTCAAGTTGACGCTTCTTAATTGATGCATCACTGAGGTGTTTTGTTGAGTCAAAAGAAACCTTTACACAATATAATTGAAAACAGTTTTACGGAAACAGAAAAAAAAAAATCAAAAATTACAACCTGACAATTTTAACTTAGACATTGGTGTAAGTACAATCAGGTGTGCAAAACTTTTTTCAAAAGAAAGGGAACTTCTCTATGCAGCCATAGAAAGCACCACTTACTGTAATCAGGTAGTTGAGTACTAAATGTCTGCACACATGCAGCAAAATCAGATACCACTTCATACTTCTATGTCTCACAACCAAAAATAAACCCCAGAGTGGCTGAGGCTCTGTCTGTCCAATGTTTTCAGTGTGTCAGAATGGGCACACACAGAAGTCTTAATTAATGCATGCTGTTTGGGACTGTACAGCACTATGTAGAAATAGGTTTAAATAAAGGCCTTCCTTTCTGTCTACAGCTGTGATCCTTAAATTCAGCAGAAGACATAATTCTACAGCATTCAGCACCCAGTTCAAGCCTTCCCACCAGTTCTAAAACCAAGATTCCCAAACTGAGGTACACTGGGCAGAAGATCCCGAGTCATGGGAACAGAAAGAAGACACAAACATTTGAAAAAATGAGGCTTCAGAGGCACTCAGGATATATGAACACACCTTGGTCATGCCCAGCTGCGTGCTGGAACAGGACACCAGCAGACACCACAGCCTGGTGTCCTAATCTCCAATTCTGAGTGCAGGCAGGCAGGGATCTATAACATATTTCCACAGACCCAGGGTCATGAACCATGGGGCAGAGAACAAGGAGCACATCCTCTGCAATTTAATCTGCTCAGGCTTTATGCAAAATTATGTTTCACCAACAGGCTGAGAGGACAAATGGGTACAAACAGACAAGGTGAGGTGACCTTGTATGACAGAGAGCTGCTGTCCTGACAGGGCAGCTGCCAGGAAGGAATGACTCTTCTCACACAGCCAAACCAAATTCGGGAACCCTGATCCCCTGCATGCAAGTGACAGTTTGAATTTCACCAGGTCAGGGCACAGTTTCTATTCCACAACTTGACAAGCTCCGATAACAAGATAAAAGTCTACATTATTTTACTTACACGGACTAAACTACAATTTGAATAAACATCTGCATGTTCCCACATTGCAAGAAGGAACACTCAAGGTATTCTTCTGAAATACACTCCCTGGTTTGATGAATGACTACTGAGCATACCAAAATATACCCACAAACATTCCACTCAACCGATATGCAAATGCACGGACCACCTCCAAACATAGTAAGTTTTCTTACGGCTATTCCTTAAGAGACACTACATCTGAACAGACTGCCTTGCTCCTTCCTGCCATAACTACAACATAACGTTGTAATTTATAAGACAACGAGGTTACAGAAAATTACTTGTGGAAAACTAAACCTTTTAGTTCTGACCTTTGACTGCTAGACCTCGTTATCAATGATGGGACCAAATACAGAGACTGTGAAATGTCTCCCTAGAGGGAACACATGAGGGAATAATGCACCTTACAGTCAAACTTCTGGTGAAATACATCTGAACTTATTCAGAAATTTTAAGTGAAATCACTATTTATAAACTCATTTATTTTCTAAAGCAATTTAGAAAATCGTGTTCAAAAACTTGAGCCTTCCATCAGCAGTTCTCATTTCTAGAACCACCCTGCTACGGAAAAAAGCAAAACCCCTGCCATCACTTTAGACACGCAGTCTAACAACACATTTTCCTACCAACCTTTCCCTTTAAAGGCTGTACAACGTCTGTCCCATAAAGCAACATTACTGCTGTCATCACTAAGGCCTACAGACAAAGGTTTCACGGGCTATGGAAATAACATTTAGCTGCCCTCGGTCTCTCACGTGGGCTCTCAGACAAAAGGCTGCAGCCTCTCACCTTGATATTGCAAGCCACTGCTTTGCCATCGTCGCCCTTGTACATGAGCTTCATCCCCCGCAGGGCATTCATGGCCTCGATGAACCCTGCATACTCTCGGTACTGAACATAAGCCTCGAAGTTTAAGTGGCCTCCGAAGCTGAAAGTGTGAAAATTCCTGCCAGTCATCTCCTCTCTGTAAGGGTCCAGCATGGGTATGTCCACATTACGGATTTCTCCAAACTTCTGGAAAACTTTAATAAGGACTTCTTCGCTTGGCTTTTCCGAGCCAGTCTCCTTTGCTGCAAACCACTTACAAGGCAAACCCTCCAAGTGAATAGTGTCCGGCCTTTCCCCGGGCAGGGTTTCGTTCATATCTTTCGCGTCGCGGAAAAATGAGTCCCAGTCGTGTCTGGTAGGAAAGTCAATCTTGTACTCTGCAGCACGCACTTTTAAAATGTCAGAGAAGCCGCTCAGCTTTATTGTTTTGCCATCAAGGCACGCCAGAAAAGATTTAACCAAGCTTTTGTTCTCGACCTCTCCTTCAAACCGAATGAAATCCATTGTGCTCTTAGAAATCCGCAGAGTGGAAAACTGATGAGTTTGCACCATCCCCTTCAGTCTTTCCATCACTTCCCAGTTCGAAATGGATTTTCCCGGTTGTTTCAGCTGAGGGAGTGCCACACTGATGGTCATTTTTGTAATGGGTTTAAGGTACAACCCACAGGGTGCACAGAGCTCTACAGCTTCTGAAGTATCATGAACTATTGTTGCAGCAGCCATAACAAAGAAAAAGCATAGGATAAAAAAATAAAAGATGCAAGTTTAAGTTGCAGGCCAACAGTAGTCAAATAAAATAGCCCTTATCCATAAATAATTTAATTCTTTGGCGATTTAACCATTCCCAAGTTAAAACGATGTCTCTTAACACAAGAGCGAATTAGATAATTACAACCGAGTAGCACAGACATCTTAAATTACTTTACAACCACTAGAGCCTATAAGTAATTAAATCTCAGGCCTCTGAATAGAAAACTAGGAGCTGATGACAGTCTTAGGAATACATGAAGCTGGTATGTGATTGCTCAGAAAGCAGCTACCCTTTCTCAGGAGGGAAGGGACTGGCGGCGCGATGTCACACCGCTCCCAAATCTACTTAACAACCAGTGAACCCCAGCAGGCTGGCGCCGAGGCGGCTCTCACGTTCTCCGGAAGGAAGACCTGGAAAGTGTCTGCAACGAGAGAAAAACGTCCCTTTTATTTGAAAGCCCGAAGCCCCGCCGCCCCTCCCTGCTGGGCAGCAGCACCGATCCCACCGGAGCCAGCGGCCACGGCCGACAGCTGCCCCGGCGGGGCGGAGCCCGGGCGGCGGGGTGG
>VWZN01014359.1:63126-73489 GCA_013396955.1 Regulus satrapa
TTTTTTTTTTTTTTTTAATAATTTCAGAGGGAGGATCACAGGACCTTCATTATTCATGGGCTTCTTCAGGTGAGGTAGGAAGTCTAAATTCATTTCCCATTTCAGCCCAGAGGGAAACAAGCCCATGACCAGAATTATCAGGGCATATTTTTACGACATAGTCAGAATAGTATGTTCTTAACACAGAAGCCATTGTTCACTGTTGCAAACCTGAGGTATTTCATTTCTAGCAAATTCTACTTTTCAGTCCAGGCACTGGGCACCAGAAGTGTGGTAGTGTTTATTAAATGATGAGTTTAAAAGATAAAGGAAAATTGAGTTAGCAGCTCAACTCCCCAGTGTGCAAAATTTGTTGTGATGTCTGTTGTTCAGCCACCAGTTACCTCGGTGCATGAATCTAGTGAGGGATATTTTAAAACCTGTGATAATGAGGTCTAAGTCCATGGTGGATGGTTTCTTGGGGAGATTTTCATTTGTATACAATGTTTTTCAATTCTTTTCACAATGGCTTAAACTTTTTCAGGTATTTTATTTCAGACAAAAGTCCAGGTGTCATGCTGGACTCAGGGATGTCAAAGACAACCACATCTGCTGATCTGTCTGCGAAGCATTTCCTATGAGCCCTTTCCCATGGAAAAGACCAGTGGTTGATTAGGCCAACCTAATTGATTTTGTCAGTGGTCCTGGGGATTCTAACTCCATGCCTTTTCCTTCTCCATCCAGAATCAGGCAGAAGTCACTACGTCAGGTTAAAACATTATCATTTGCACCAATCTGCTTGGAATCTCTGCTGCAGCTTAAGTACCACAAGCAAAAGAAGGAAAAGTTAGTGTTTGTTTACCTGTGCTGCCTTCATGTACAGTCCAGCTTGTTTAACTGTGGGAGCTGGAACACATGCCACACTTCAGTCTGCTGCACCCAACACTCATAAGTGCACTGAATTATATGTTGAGCAATTGGGGGCAATGTTTCTGCATGTGACTTTGATTTTTACACTGCTGCCAGATTCAAAATCACATCAAGCACTAAAGTAGATCTCTCACTAAAGAGAAACAGCAGAAAGACAAAACTTATGTTGCTCTTTCCCCATCTCCCTCTCACCTCTTCTCTATGCGGAACGTTGGTTGCAAATTTTGATGTTTCACCAAAGCAAGGAAAATTCCTTGTAAAGAGCAGTGATTTTTATAAAGGTTTCTGTACACAAAGCATGTTGCTCTCATTGTTGACTTTTATCTATAATCTAAAAACCTCAAGGGTTCAAGCAGTGTGCTCCAGATTAACTAGGCTCTCACAGCAACAGGTGAAAAAAGGTGTATCTGACTTATGATAAAACAAGAATCATAGAATATCCTGAGTTGGAAGGGACCCACAGGGATCTTTAAAGTCCAACTCTTCCACAAGTCTCAAGAGTCACACCTTGTGCCTGAGAACATTGTCCAAAGGCTTCCTGAACTCTGGCAAGCTTGGTGCTGTGACTGCTTCCCTGGGGAACCTGTTCCAGTGCCCCACTGTAGTGAAATACAGCCAAAGCACAAAGAATGCAAAGATAACTACGGTATAACACTTGGCTTATGTCGATAATGTCCAAGAAAGAAAAAAATATTCATGTTCAGAACTGAAGTTTCACCTTGACGGTCACTAACAGGAGAACAGCCTAATACAGAAAAAACGGAATGTAACTTAAATTGAATAACTAAACCTCAAGAGGCATAAGGAGTGCTAGGCATGGGGGCTGTAGCATAGGCTCTAGCCCAATGAAAGAGAGAAGGACAAGCTGCAAATAAAACATTGCTAAGTATTAATAATTCAGGAATTAGGAATTAATTACTAATTGTGGGAAATTATTAGTAGCACCACTATTTTTTTACCAGGTACTTCTAATTTTCATCAAGAGAAATACACCTGAAACTAACATAGAGCTTTTGACTCTATATTAAGTACACTGAATATGTACTGGTTTTAACCATCAGACTTTCTGACTTCTGCTTCTTAGAAAGCCCCAGCTTGCTTTGCACTTCTGAGTCTTTTTACCTCTGATGTTTTCAGGTTCTTGTATTTCTTGTTTGTGAGAACAAAGCCATGCTGGACATATGGATTTTGTTGTTGTTGTTGTTTTAATTTTTACTAATTTTATGAAAGCTGTTATATATATTACTACTGCGATCTATTTTGCATCTATCTTCTACTGCTTAATATATGATGTTTCCTTAGAAGAGCTCATGTGAAATGATCCCTCTGCTAAGGTACAAGGTAATAATTTCTTTCAGCATCCCTGCTAGAACTCAAAGGGGACAGCCTTTTCCCAGTCTCAGACATTTGCACCTGTCACAGAAGATCCTTACCTGATCTCTTTAGCATGGGGCACTACTACCAGTGCAGAGAAGTTCTCTGGTTTAAAAAATTAGTAAAACAAATACAAACACTATCATTAGGGAGAAGCTTTAGCATAGAAATGGACTCTACAGGAACAACAGAGGTCTAAGGATCCTGTATGCATTGCTGGCATCACCTAATGTGATGTCTTTGTTACTTGTCTCCAAAACAGTGTCTGTACCCCAAGTGCAGGTGGAACTCAGTGGAGTGCAGCAAGAATATGTTTTTTTTACCATTAACAAATAAAATAAAAATATGAGCTTTTAAAGCAGTGTTTCTTTATCTAATCCTTTTTAATTCCTATTTCTTTTATGTTGTATAATGTACATAATATGTTATTACAGCAGTACATCTATGTAACTTACTTATAAATAAACATGCATATATTAGAGGGTTAATTTTTTTTTTTTTTTTTTTTCTTTTTACTTGAGTTGCACGATCAAAGAAAAATGATCAAAGAAGACAAAGAAGAACATGTGTCATATTGGAACCATCCTGCACTGGACATTTGCCTGATGAGCTGCAGAGCATGAGCCTTGGTACAGATTAGGACTCCTCATGTGGCTAGCCTCAAGTAGCACTATTGAAACAGGTTACCTGTTTTTTCCAGTGTGGAAAATTAATCTTCTGGGTGAGTAGTAGGGACAGATCAGGCTGCTAATATGGCGACAACATATTGCTTCCCTCATACTCATCTTTGTCTTCTTCTTGGTTATTAATATTTTTAGAAATTCTTTGCAATTTTCCTTTTTTTGAAGGGAAGGTGCATGTAGATTGGAATTTCAGTGTTGCAAACCATATGTCAGCTATGGAAAAATGCCTCTGATGGTGACTCCAGAATTTGTGATGCAAGGTAAGTGAAACAGCTTTACAGTGCTGCATGAGTAACAAAAAAGGTTTTTGAACTGGAATATTTTAGCAAATATTCTAAAATAGCTTTGTCAGTGATTAAAAGAAAAGAAGAAGTCAGTGTAATAGTATAACAGATGTTTGTGCTGGAATCCTACATCAGAAAGGCATTCAGTAAGAAGAGAGTGAAGAAATTAAATGTATGTTAAAAAACAGGTGAGACAATAATTTATTTATTTAGAATTTAAAAAGTCATTAGGAGCAAAATTATGTCTTTCCACAGTTTTTTTGACTGACAGGAGTCTTTGATTTGTGGTACTATTTGTTCAATATTTGTAGTTTGAAAAGATTGAGTTTGGCTAAACTGGAGAAGAAGAATGTTTGGAGGGCTTAGGTAGGAAGGAACTCATTATCTCTGTTCAGGGTGAGTTAAGCAGGAGTTCCAAGCTTCAGACTGAGCAGAGAGTCACATCTGGAACTTTTTTTTTCTTTTTTCTCATTTAAACGTAGCATTTGAACAAATTACCTGAAAAAATTATATTCCCCATAATTCTCTCTAAGAAAATGTTAGATAAACATTTAATGTCAGAAATTGAACTGGTTCTGCCATAGGGAAAGACATGAAAAAATAAAAGACCCCTTCCAGCCCTATTTGTTTTGTGAAACTGTGGCTGCTATTTATTAATATTGTTTTGAGTTATACAAGGCTGTATCTGGGTTTTGGTCTATCCTTGCTCTATCTGTCAGTGAAACAAATTCCAGAAGGGTAAACCCCTGCACCCCCCAAAAATATTTTACCCAAAGTCCCATGGATTGTAAGTGATGCAGTGGGGTTTTTTTGTTTTTTTTTGTTTTTTTGGGTTTTTTTGTGTGTGTGTGTTTGTTTGTTTGTTTGTTTTTGTTTGGGTTTTTTTTCTGTATTGATTGTGTAATTATCTAAAGCTGTACTGTAACAAGCCACATTTTCTTGAAAATGTCTGTGTGGAATTTAGGCTTGACCACAGTTAAATAAAGTTGTGAAAGAATCCCTGTTGAAGGCAATAGCTCTTTTATGAAAAGAGGGTTTCATTGTTTTATCAAATTATCTAGTTAACTTATTTAGCTAACTATGTATTTTGCTCTTGCTCAATTGCTTAATTCCACTTGTGTTTTAGGATGTCACGTACTTTACATATGTAAATCTCAGGATAAAGGCTTCCGTTTTCAGAACCACTTTTGTAATTTAAGAGCTTGAGTCAGATTTTGCCTTCTGAAGTCACTTAGGCTTCATAAAGAAGTATTTTCCTGAGTGTCATTTTCAAAAGACCTGCTAGTGTTAAACGTGGGCGAGGTGCCTGCAACACCAGAAGTGGGTAGGACGAGGACTATGTGACAACAAAACCCAAAATGCTCAGTGTATTCTGCTTGTTCTTCACGATTTTGCTGCAGAGAGAGGAGCTGCTCTTGTCCTCCTGCATGCATATTAATTCAGCAAGCCACTGAGAGGGAAAGTCAGATTAGGGTGATGAGAACAAAGGAAAGATGGGTGAGATGTGGATGCTGGAGGGACAGTGGAGTGAGTACAGGGAGATGATCTGTGCTGGTGTTGACACAATATAGTCAGCTGCTTGATGTGGGGAGAAAATTGGCTTTTCTGTGGGAAGCTCTCACTCTCCTGGAAAGACATGTGTGGCTTTAAACATTGTGAAGACATTATGGAATTAATATTCACTGCATGCAGAGCTTATGACTACTCAGGTTGACAATATATAGAGCTTCTCAAGGATTTCAGATAAAGAAATCAATTCTAGCTAGGCAAAAGTTTCTTTCTAAAGAGAAAGGCTAGTACAGAAGTGGGTTTTTTTGTCGCTGTTTTTCTTGTGAAGCACTTAATGTAAAAAAGTCTGGTTTCTGTCTTCACTCCACTGTTTTCCTCACAGGACAGTTATTGGATAATTTAGGATAAACCCCAGGGAGCCAGTGAAAAAGTCCAATGGTTTCAATTGGTTTTTATATTACTTTTTTTAGAGGGATAACATATTATAAGGAAATTTATACCTTCTGTAAAAACCCCCATTAAAACAGAGCCTGGTGCCTTATAGATTTTGCCCTCCACTTCTGTTTGATCTGACACCAGAGCTAGGGTGTTCATAGCACAGCCTATACCTATACCTCTCTGGTGAAAGGGTAGATCCTAATGAGAAATGTCCAAAATACTTCCTTTTCTGTTCAGCTGTGCTCATTTAACCATGTGCTTTCATCTTCATGCACTCACAGAGTAGCTGTATTCTGGGGGGTTTTTTCCTCAGTTCTGTGCCCTGATTTTTATTTAGGAAATTACTGAAACCTGTAAAACCAAGTATGTTCACAAATGACAGTAACATAAATAAAAGAGCATCCTTTCTGCTTCCACTGTTCTCTAAGGATGTCACAGCCACTGTGGGGAGGGCTGCCCCACAGGAGCAAGCCAGGAGTGGTCCTGAGGCTGGCAGGGCCAGGGCCATGCCCGCCTGGGGCAGGTGAATCCATCAGCACCCAGCAAGGGAGCAGGGATAAGACAGAGATGGTGATCATGGCCAGCCCAGAGCCTTGCCTCATCTGGCAGGGCCCCAGTGATGGTGCAGGCACAAAGCCCAGTGGGGGCAGTAGGTGATGGCCAGCAGGTACAGGCTGGGCACAGACTGTGGTGTAGCTTAGGAAAGGGCCACAGCTGAGATCTGGGCGTGGATGCACTTCCCAAGGTAATGGGAGCTGTAAAGCTACTCCAGTGATACCCCTGACCCTTTCTGCCCTGACTCTCCCAGCAGTGTGAACCCAGCCAGGCTGCAGAACCAGGGGCAGCAGCCCCAGCTTGGGAGAATTTGGGCTCAAAGTAAAGCTGGACTGATTTTTTTCTTGGATCACTGGGAAATGCTGTTGTATTACCTGAAGGGTTTTCTTGGAAGCATATTGCATTATCAGCAAAGTCTCTGGGTTCCAAACAGCCGTCTCTGGGTCCTGGAGCATGAGGCCAGCAGTGTGAAAAAGCTTTAGGGTCCAGTGAGGACCAGTGTGGCCAAGGTCTGAGAAGACTGCACTGGGGGTGGAGGCTTCAATGTGTTTGTGCAGCAGACAAGGGACATACTCAGTAAAATCCTTGAGGGTTTGAACTTTCAGAATCATCCAGCTCCTGGAGGAAAGGTATCACCCAAGGCATGTTTCCTCAGAGGAAATATAATTTCTTAGAATCTTTGGTTTGTGAGAAATGAAGGGAAAAAAGCAATATCATTGTGTGTATAGTTTTGTTCTGACTCAGACAAAACCCAAATTTTAAGAGCACCTGAACTTCCCAGAAACCTCTGAACACTTTCTGATCATTTCTGGAGGAAAGCTTGCTCTGCCACTTACCATTTTGTTCTTTAGAAGAGTAAGAATTGATTTCTGCACAAGTCCTTTTCAGGAAGCATGTTGTACTCTTGTGGTTGTAACTGAACTTCACAGCACATAAGTATTGCAGATTAATTAAAAAAAACCAAATCAACTTTCACAGCAGAGAAAGAGAGAAGCAAAGATGCAAAGCAGAGAAGAGAGAGGAATCTAAATCTATAATGAGGCAGAAAAAATTGGAGCAGGTAAAAGCCTTGAATGCTTAAATCAAGCTTATTTACATTTACTTCATACAGTCACAAAGATAATGACTTTTTAAAAAATTGTGCTATAGACTGACTGGTATTAGGAAGAGATAAAAGTAGACAGTTTTAAATCTCTCTCTTCAGACAGTGGTTAGACCATAACAGAAATGTAAGTTGATAATAGTGTGGCTTATTTATATTTCAATACAAAATTTCAATGTGCTACCTGATATTTCAGTGTGAAAAAATACTGCTATGAATATAGCAGTCAAGAGCATGCCAATGAGCTTCATACCACTTATTTTAGATGTTAAAGTCTCTTTCCAGGCAGTGATGTAGCTCATGTTGCACTCAGGTAAAAGATCTAATATGAACAATGAAAAGTTTTTCCGTTTCTCATCAGAGAAGCTTTTGGATTTTTTAATGTATTTATCCCTACCATATACAGGCAAGTGTAGGGATGTTTGGATGAAATCTTCTGCGGAGAAACAGATGCATTGCCAAAACCACATCAATATAAAAGTCTTAATGGATTCCAGGAACTGGTCTCTATAGCCTGTCTGACCCCTCCTAAGTGGCTTTTCCTTCAGGCAGTTTGCCACAGGGATGGGGTTCTAGCCTCAGGTGGATACAACAGAATAAAAATTAATGTAATATTGTTCCTAGTGATATCCTACAGTGAGAAAACAACTTTGTAACCATGTAAGTGCAATTTCATTTATGGATTGAGATTGTGGCCATGCAATAACATGAAAGCCAATAGCTTTCACCTTTTATATGCCCTCATGTTCATATGTACAGTGGAAACTACCTGTCCTATGTACATGGTAGGAAATAAATCCTGCATTAAACACGTTGGTTGAGCATTGATCTTATTAAATTGTGACATGTCCTTGCTTTGAACAGCTTGAAATTGGTTCTGTGCTAGTGAAACTCCTCAGAGATAAAGATGGCTTGATGTTTGGTAGTAAACTCTCTTGGTAGTAAAACAAAGTTGTGGCTGCAATTTAGAGACAAGTCATGAGCTATCCATAGAGGTCAAAGACCCCTTTACTAAGACACAAGGATAGGAAAAGGGAATCAATGAATAATTCACAATCCAGGACTTCAATTTTTCCTGCCTTCTTGTATAGGTGATGCAAAGTCCATTTTTCAAAGTCTGTTTGTGAAACAGCTGAAAAAATGCTCATAGTCCTTACTGCTGCAGAATGCATAGCAAAAGGAAATACAGATGCTTTTTTTTGTTTTGTGTTGTATTTATGAGTTTAAAGTTCAGCATAAAATCTGCATGAAGCCATGACATTGACATGAAAATACTTAAGGCACCTGGTCTGAGTCAGAGTAAAAAAGTGCATTTCTTCAGAGGTGTCTTGGGTGTTTTACTACTGTTACTGGAGTGCTAATATGGGAATGAGCTTTCAGTTACAACCCTCTACTTGGGGCTGAGAAACCTGGCAATTCAGTCATACAGCAGAGCTGTGGCATTAAACATGTTCTTCCTGCCCTGTTTTGGTAGCAATTCCCTAGAAGTGAACAGCAGGGATTTTCAGCAGGTGCCACTGCCCCAGGAATCCAAAACTGAGCCAGCAGCACCTCTTGTTATGATCCTGCTCAACCCGAGGCAGCTCTCCGACCTGTTGAGATGAGAGAGTTGCCTCTCTGCCTTTCAATGTCAGGCACCTGCATCCAAAGATCTCCTCTGACGTGAAGCCAAGGCATCTGCACTGAGCCCTTGGGCCTGGTAGAGTCCCAGGAGCTCTGAGGTAGGTGCAAGGGTTTCGCTTTCAGCATCTGAAAACTCTTGTCACTCCTTAGCTGAGTGTTAGGCTCTTATTTTAAAATGGCTTTGTCCATGTTATGTTAAGGCTTTGTATGTGTGCTGATCCTTTGCAGCATTTGTGAATTGGACTGGCCCCTTTTGAAGTTGTTCTTTGGGCAGTACTGAAATTTGAGGACTGTATTGTGGGCCATTGCTTCTTGGACTTTAACATTTTTCATATAAATTTTTTTAAAAGCTTCTTTTAATTATACTTCAGGGTGAAACTATCAGGGCTCATCAGTTTTTTTCCTCACTTCCTCTCATTTGTATCAAATCTCAAAACAACCCAAAGAATCCCCCTAAAATTAGATTTATTGAGAATATCTTCTGACCTTCTGCCTGTGCCTCACTATTTATCTCCTGCCTTCAAAATTACCAGATTTTCCTACAGCTCGTGGCCCCTCAGCCCTGAGGATCAGCTGTATCCAGAAAGGGATGACAGACACTTGGGAGGAATGAGTCAAATGGAAAGTAAGTCAAATGCTCAGTATAGATGAGTAAACAGTCTTATTGGGGAGTTCAGAAAGGAGATGGAAGGCCAAGGATTGAAGATAACCCTTTTGATTTCTGAAAAAAATTGTTAAGATGGGGGGAGGGGGAAGGAGAGGAAGAGGGGAAGGGCATGCTAATAAAAATAATTGTGAGTACAAGTGGAAGAAAGAGAGAGAGTACTACTGGATGTCAGAGCTCACCTCCTACTCTGGGACTTCAGATATACATATTTTCATCCCTGGCTGTATTCTGTCAGTCTTGATATTTGCTGACCAAACCTCAAAACTTTTCCATTCTTATAACACCAGTGTTCCTGCTCATGGCTGATAAACCCAAACTTTTCAACTCTGAATCATCAACTGAAACTTTTATCTCAGGACTGAATGCATGTTCATGTATTCAGGGAAAAGGGGAAAGAAAGTAGATGGACACAGCGTAAAAAAGCTATTAATTATATCAATAGTTTCTTTCTTGTTTATTTCCTTCATGATTACTTTACACTGTTTCTTGAAAAATGGAATACAGCTTCAAAGAGCAGGGTAGAAACAGATTTGCAAGGATTATTTCTTAGGGTTGATTTCTGCTTAAAAATAAACAAAACAAAACAACAAAACAAAAAAATAAAACAACCTCCCAACCAATAACAACAACCACACACACACACACACAATCAAAAACAACAACAAAACCAATCCAAAACAAAGAACCTCTCAAATCTCCAGAGTTTGGAGGAGTCAAGGTCCTGCTGGAGGTACCGCGGTAATCAGGGATGGAAACACCTGTGCTGTCGTGGCACCACCTGGCAGATCCTGCTCGTCCCTGCAGCTGACAAATCCCTCATGTGTGATGGCAATTCCCCTGCCAGTTTGTTTGTTTGTTTGGTTGGTTGGTTTGTTTTGTTTTTCATTTTGCCCACAGCTGGTCTTTCAGTGGAGCCCAGACACAGCCGTACCTCACTCCATGATCGGGCACAGGCATCGCCAAGTCTTCAAATCTTTGTCCCATCGTCCGGCTCTTCTCCAGATTTCAGAAGGATGGGGCACGGGTGAGGTCAAGCGTACTGCAGGCTCCTGCCCTTGCAATTTGAGTCTGATTATCTGCAGATACTGAGCCCAAACTGTGCATAGTCTTGTGTGCAGGCACAAGAGAAATGAAATTGTGGGGCATTAATGAAGCTCCTGCTCTAATGAGCAGTATCAACAAAACCTTTTTTTTTTTTTTTTTTTTTTTTTTTTTTGCA
>VWZN01014359.1:95845-122759 GCA_013396955.1 Regulus satrapa
TAGGGTATTTTTGCTTTTGGAAACTTGCTGGGAAGGCATGGGTTCCAACAGAAATCAAGTGGAAAAGGGCAAGCTTAAACATGTCCATTTTCCAGCCTATGACCTGTAGAGTTTCTTGGCAGCTGGGGCTGATTTCCTGTCTTCAGCTTGTTGACTTCCACCGTCACTCTAGTAGGATCTTTCAGCTAAAAAAGCAACCAGGGGAACCTGCTGATGAAATTCTGGCTCTCAAGATCTTCAGTTGTTTATTTATTCAGGTTGCTAGAACAGTAACCTTCCTGAGATAAATGGGAATTGTGAGCATTTCATCGTGGAAGGAAAATACAAGATATTTTCATAAGGGATACCTTCCATTCCCCTCAATCACGTCTCTGCAAAGCTGCTGATCTCAGTTACACCATGTTTAAATCCTCATTGTACTGATCAGAGCCATTGAGGTCTTTAGAAATAATCCCTAGTTAGTCAAAAAGTTTGCAACCTATCCATGATTGTAGCTACCAGAAGTTGGCTGCTAGCACATGAATGTGAGAATGAGTTAAACGGAAGCAAGACTAAACACTACCTTGCACATTGCATATATCTCTTATCAGCCTGATCAGAGAAAATCACTGGAGCCCAATCTTTCACATGAAGATGTGCCTTCTTGGTCACCAATTTTTCCTATGGAGCATAAACATATATTTAACACCTCTAAGAAGATGAAGAATTAAGTTTCCTGTTACATGTCTGGCTTTTGCAACCTCAGCAATTCTCACAGTGCAGATACATAATCTTAAAATCTGGTCTTGGTGGATAAAATAGCCTCAGAAACTCATTACTGAGGTATTTTATGGTGAAACGCATGTTAAATGTTTGAAATTTAGAACTATAGATACTTGTGAAAATTACTTTTTGAGCTTTTGAAATGCAATATTTCCACCAACAGCTTTTTTCTGAGAAACTAACAGGACATGTCACAGTTTTTCATGATATAGTAGGCTGTTAGGTTTCTTCAACTCCCATGTCTGTTTCTGCTTATGTTTGTGGGTTAAGTACATAATTACCCCCATATGAGGGGAGCAGAGATCATAACCAGTATGGATATCAGTAACAAATATGATCTGTCTACCCTGGGCTCGGAAATGCACCTCTCAGTTTTCACTGCTGCAGTACTGCAAAAGCCAACTGCAAATTCTCACAGCAGTGCCTAGGAATCACTTTGTTAAATGTGGAACACCAGCATGTGGAAAGACTATTGCTATGCCAGTTAGCAGCAGGAGAACAGAGAGAGAAAGGAATCAATGGTATTACAGAAAATGAGTTCCTTTGATTGTGCTTATTTTTCTGACTGCTCTAACTTGTCTTTGGGACTACTGTAGTCATGAGTGTTAAAGGAAAACAAGGTGGTCAGAAACAGAGTTATTTAGGTTGGAGGAGACTCTCAAGGTCATCAGGTCCTACCCTTAACCCAGCATTGCCAAGTCTGCCACTAAACCATGTCCTGAAGTGTCATATCTACACATCTTTTAAATACCTCCATGCATGGTGACTCCACCATTTCCCTGAGCAGCCTGTTCCAATACCTGACAACCCTTACTGTGAAGGAATTTTCCTATTATTCAATCTAAACCTCACTTGGTGCAACCTGAGGACATTTCCTTTTTTCCTATCAGTTGTTACTTGGGAGAAGAGACCAACACCCACATGGCTCCAACCTCCTTTCAGGTGTTTATAGAGAGCAAAAAGATCCCCTCTTTTCTTCAGACTCAACACTCCCAGCATCCCCAGCTGTTCTTAGTAAGACTTGTTCTCTAGACTCCATTGTCATTCTCTGTACAGCCTCCAGCACCTCAATGTCTTTTTTGCAGTAAGAAGCCCAAAACTGAAAATCTTTGGCATCTTCAAAAGCTCATGCGGTCACCTGGAGATTTGACTTTCTCAGATCTGGAATAAAAATCTCAGTGTTGCAGTTTGCCATTACCAATGATTCTGTGGTTCACACTAACATGCTACAGGAGCTGTAAATTCTCCCCTGCCCACACCTGTCACAGCAAAGTAAAAAAAATCACCCCCTTTATGTATCATCAGCTTAAACTTTTCTGGTAAATCTGAAGAAAACAAGCAGAGATATATTCACAAAGAACCAGCTAGAAATTCAAAGTGTGCCAAGTGTTAGAAATAAAGCCATGCTTTGTATATTAAAGATATTTTGGTGTCCAGCCATGGGTCCAAGAAAACTGAATGCTAAATGCTTTAACTTCCTTCAATGGAAGATGAATATATGGTTCATTCATAAACTGGATCTGTTGGGTCAAGGAGGATTTGGTGTAAGATTTGCAGACCAATATTTTTATCCAAAAGAAATACTTTGTCTTCTATTCTGAGCTACGTTTGCCTTATTTTGACCCCAGACAGAAAAAAAGGAGTGGGTGTAAGGTATTTTAAACAGTTAGGATGAAACGGTGACACTGCCCCATAAAGGGAGATAACACAAATATGTGTGGACCCAGAGGCTCTGGGTACAAAATCCTAGTCGATTTTCTTACTGTGAGTAACAATGGATTAATAGATATTGAATATTATCCTTATTGCCATTGCACACATCTGCAAACTTCTCCTGAGTTATGGACATTATAAACAGAAAACTATATGCAGTTGCACTAATCAGGGAAAGGAGCTAAACAAAATTAGGTGGAATTATAAATGTCTGAATTCCAAGCTTTCATCCAGTTGGACAAATAATTTATGCAATGCTCAGAAACTTAGTTAATCTCGGGACTTTCACCCTTTATCAGACAATTCACATTTTTTGAGAGAGAGAGAGAAGAAATATGGGCTCATGTATATTGACCGAAGATCCTTTTCAAACAAAGCTGGACAGCATCTGGGCTCAGTAGCTCTTTGGGTTTTATTAACATTCTTGCTTCTCTGTTAATGATAAAGTGAACAAGTGTTTGATACTGGTTCTGCCTGGCAGTTTCCCAGGACTCCAACATTCCCTTCTGAATTCTCCCGTATCCCATCCTTCCCCTACAGATGAAGCTACATGCTCACCCACAGACTTCATTTGTCTGATAAGAAAGTGTACTGAAATACCAGAGTCTCACTTCTTAGCCCAAGCAGCCTGCTCAGTTTCTGTGAATAGCATTCATTGCCTGACTCAGAAATAATTGCCCCGCCCAGCATCTCAGTGCAGGTTATCTGTTATCTTCACCATGCTCCACAGAGCCCTGGCCTTCACCTTCCATTTCTGCAGCCCAGTGTCACTGTGCCCTTTACTTTCTTCTGGGAGGAAGACAATAGATTCAGGCTAAGCTTTCTGCATTATTGTCTCAATGGTCTCCTGCTCCTCCTCCAGAGAAACTTGCTGTAGAGACTTGTGGGGGCTTATTTCCTTTTTTGAAATCTGAGCCAAAGCTTAAGTCTCTTGATGTGCAGCCATCAAAGGCATAGAAGATAAATAACTCAGAGTAGTGCTGGTAAATAAATATCTTGCAGGCTGTTACTCACTGCCTTATTGTTTCATGCACAGTGTTAAATGGGACTATACAGAAGCAGAAAGTTAAGCTTGCAGCAATTCAACATCTAAATAGTTTTGAACGTCAAGATTTTTTTTCCAATTTTATCTATTTATTTTATTCACATTTATTTCACTTATGAAATTAATTTGTCCTAAGTCATTTTAATCTAAATCCTTTCCACCACAACTCTCTTTGGTGAGAAATTAAGCCACAGATTTGGCAAGGCCTTACATACAGACAGTTGCAAATGACAGCACTTTTTTGAATAGATCTGCAATGTGTCCTATGCATTATTTTTTTTTTATATGTTAGGGCTACAGAGATTGTATTGCTGCCCAATCACTACTGTCAATCATGACAAATTACAAGATTATTTTCCTGGTGGAGAAACAGCCAAATATGGTACAATTCTTCAAAAGCCAACAGAGCGTTCTCAGATCAGAATTAGAGTATGTAAATGTTCTTTGCAAAACTTTGTATTTATCTTTTTGGCAGTGACAGTCCCGGTTTGTGACAAACCTCACAAAGGGTTTTAATGTGCTTGTTCTGTTTGACATATTTTTGCACTAATGAATCTCAAATTAAATAACAAGATAGAAAAAAAATGTGCTACCGTACACTGAAAGGGTTTGGAAACCAACCTCTCTTCTCCTATTAGAAATAATCCCTTCACTTCATGTTTTGGTCTGGGTGGGTGAGAAAACTATGCTCGTTTTTCGGCTAAAAGTGTAGTGTTTCCACTTCTGAAGTTCTTGTTGCAGTTTCCACTAGTTATGAACACCACGCCCCCAGGAAGAAGAAAACAAAATACCTGATCTGTGGCTCTTCTGTGTTGTTTATACACCATTTTAAGTGTTATCAAGTATTTCTTAACTTCTTTCTTTGCTTAAAAGCAGATTGTTTCAACCACTACTTCCTTATTTCTCCTCCCTTCCTCTTAACTCTTTAATAGAGAATATCTGTGTGTGCTTTTCTCCTTCATTTACTTGTCTATCAAGTCAATCTGTGCATCCTTCCAACCTGAGATTATGAAAGCCAAGAAAACTTTATGGTAGCTTTTCAGAATTGAAGAGTTGGCAATAGTTTGGTAGGAGTATGAGGAGAGGTGGTGTCAGTCTCTTACCATTGAAAATCTTAGAGTCCTCTCATTCATCCTTCTGACAGAGTTTTATTTTGACAGCCTGCATCACAGATAGCATCATGTTATCAACACACAGCAATAAAAATGACTTGATCATCTACTGCCTTCCTCAAACCTTGTCCTTCACAGTGATGTACCCACCTACCCACTGACAGGAGCTAGTCATGCCAGCAAAGACAATGTCACAAGAGATAGCTGAGGTCCTGTGCTGGCACAAGGTGTGCAGTCTCCTCCATGTATGTCCCGTGAGCCTTGTTCTGTTAAAAAATCACGGGGTAGGTCTTTGTTCTGAGGCCAACCTGAGCTTCAGAATGAGCACAGCTTTCATTCTCACTGGAGTCCTTTTCTCTGGCTTGGCTTCCTAAATATTTCCCTGTGTAATTGCCCCCCTTGGCAGGAAAATTTAGTCAGTGTAAGTATGGAATCTTTATACTGTTCTCCCATTCCAGCCAGGAAGGGAGAACGTGTAAAGGATCTTAGCAAGATGTAGAGTTAGTAGATACCTATACCCTGCAGGCTGAAGTTCATCATCAGATCATCTATCTAAACAATACAGGAAATCAGGAATTTTTGTTCAACAAGAAACAGCCCTGCTTTACCCTTGTCTGTCACAGGGGGAAAAGATGCCTGAACACTCAGCCAGGTGATTTGCAGTGAAAGCATCACACCCACCTACCAAACTCACCCTCACACACTTCCACAGGTACCTTATATCTGCCTGGGGGAATGGTGAAAAAATGTGGAGTTGACCTGGTAGCTTTTCTATGCTGAAAGTCTTTCCTAGTCTGCTGGGACAGGATATCTGTTCTCAAAGAGTTTAGTAAGATGTTAACTCCATAATCTGGAAGGCTGATTGAATGGAAGTACGTTCTGGAAGACTTGCCCTACACTGAAGGAGAAAGCTTGCATCACAGGTGGAATTTCCAGTTTCTGACCTTTATGTGAGCACTGAAAAAGGCTTTAGGAGACTAAATGCTCTTTTTCTTTGTCACTAAGTGTAAAACTAAAGACTGAGGTCTTAAGCTGCTCTGCTTTTGCTAAAGGTGCCATTATCAAAACTATGAACCCAAATCCCTAAGTCTTCAGAAGCCTGTATATCCCAATACCAGCTCAGACTGAAGGCCTGAAAGGAACCACAGTTGATGAGTGGGGGGCAGAGCGTTCCTTGTGCTGCATCAGTTTGAGAACCCAGCATACCATAAATTGCCAGAACAGTTCTTGGAGTACATACTCCATGGGATACAAAAAGAAGCAAGATGTCCACGCCATTACCTTTTAGTCCTGTGGATACTTAGGGCACCCCCTACAGACTATGGATGTTTACCTGGCCTGATAGGAACCAAGTACTCTTGCAGAAATGCATTAATCATCTTTTCCACAAATTGTCTTTACTCCTGCAGCTGAATTTGTTCCAGGTTGCATGGTACCACTGGGATATAAATTCCATGGGTGAGAAAAACGAACTGTAGTGTTTGTTTAGTACTTGAGGGGAGAAGACATCCAAAATGCTGTTCCTTTTTCAATGCAATTTATATATTTTCTGTGAAGAAACTAACAGAAAATCCTATTGGATATTGCTGGGTGTAGATTTAAATCTCATCACTCTGAAGAGGGAAATAAATTCATATCTCCCACTTCCCCATACTTCGATATTTAGGAAGTGTGAATAGTGCACTCATTGCTGGTTTGGATACTTCTGGGTTCTATGAGATAAGATGGGGGCAAACATCTCACTGAAGCAGAAATTTCAGGGGTAATACATGGTTGTATCTAGATGTGTCCTTGAAACCCTCCACAAAGTGTCAAAAACTGAAGTGTTCTCAGAGACTAAGGTGTTTCTGTCTAACTTTCTTGCTGCTCAGTATCCTGGTTTTCTGTATCTCATGGTAAAATGCCTAATTATGAGCTGATGAGATGGGGACATCTCAGACAGGGTCATGGAAACTCCTTGGGTGTAGAAACTTACATTTCTAAAACCCATGGCAGAGTAGTTGTGGATGGTGCTGGGCTCTCTCTGTGGATTTAGATTCTGCTTTAGCTCCTCTTTGACATTCTGTTTAAACTCCTCTAGGTACTTGTTCCTCTCCTGTGTCTTTTTTTTTCTTTCTTTCTTTCTTGTGATTGAGCAAATCTAACCACAATCTCTTTCTACACCCAGTTTCTAAAGAAAGTCTCTTGCCTGGTTTTCAGCTGAACAGTTGCTTTGCTAGTAACAAGAACGAGACATCAGATATCCAGTATAGAAAATAATACACTGGTTCTGTAATAGGAGGTATTCAGTCATTTGAGAACCAGAGAATCTTATAAATAAAAGCTATATAATAATATAAATAAACTTATAAACGCTGCAGTTTGTAAAGGTTTTTCCTCTCAGGATATTATTACATTGTTATAATTCAAGCAGAAAATTTACTACCTCTAAAGAAATACTTTTTAAATTTTGATAATTGATTTAGGAAGTCTATTTATATCATCAATTAAAGTTCAAGGAAGTGGTCAATTTCAAAAGCCATTTAAAACATTCTCCTTATAGCTCTTGTAGCATTTACAAAACAATCCAAGATTCCTTGAATCAGCAACAGGCAAGGTAACTGAGTTGTAAAAAAACTATTAGTATAATTTAAAGAAATAATTATATCAGAGTAGGAAAGTGACTTTTCAGAAGGCATTGAGTGAGTGAGAGAGCACTGAAATTGAAGATGTTCTGCTCATCATCCTCAAGAACACACCTACAGTCTTGACAACTCTTGTCAATCCAGTCAATCTCAGAAGAGACCTGATTCTTCATCATCTTGTAATTACAAGGAGGCTTTTTCACAAAGAGATACAAAGAAGTCATTGAGATTTTAATTTCCTTATTGACATGGCTTTCAGCAGGAGCGATAATGAGGAAGCTTACTGTGAGTGTTGCCTTCAGTCCACTTTGTCCCAGCCCTTTAGAATTGGGTTTGGAGTGCCAGATCCTTTTACATAGCCATGTTCAATTAGGTGGCTCCTTACTCTAATCTAGAAAGTCACATTGCTTTGGATATCATGGCCTTGTGGGGAGGCCACTGACATACTGGTCAAAGTATTGCTGCTATGTTCTCATTGACAGTTTTGGCTGCAGGAGACAAGCTTGTGTTTGCTTTTGCAGAAGGGTGCAGGGAAATTAGTCAGGGACGCCATTGCTAAGGACTGATTCCTAAAATATTTGAATGTCTTCTGAAGACTTCAGGCAAAATTAACATATTTTCCAAATACTGTTTTGCATCAGGTATATAAAGAAAGGGGGAAAAAACAGAAAAAACTACTATTAATAAAAAGGCCAATGTTAAGGAGTTGGCATGTGATGTGACCTAAAAATAGGGACTAATAGAAACACTTGTTCAGACTAAAAAGTACTGTCTTGTGATTGGTGTGACCATTTTAAAATATTTCCTGTTCTGATTGTATAACATTTAAAAAGAAAGGATAAGTTTGAGCTGGTGAATTGCTAGGTTTTCTTTTTCTACTGGTCTTGGTTAAAAAAGGGATAGATTTCTTTGGGATTAAAGAAACAGGTAAACAAAACGAAATGACAAGCCTTGAGGGTTTTGTGTAGGTTAGTTTATATCATGCTGTAAAAGAGTGCTCTAAAAGCTATCAACCCACGCAGTACAAACACAAGTAAGTTTTACATGTAGTTTATAGTACATCTAAGAAGCATCTACAGAGATGGTGTGGGGGAGTGAAGGGAGGGCTGAACTGAGGAAATTTCTTTTGAAAATTGGTTGGTTTTCTTTTGTGTGTGTGTGTGTGAGAATTTTTTTTAAAAGGATTTCAGAGAATGGAAAGAGGAACCTACACTCAGCAGCTAGGCCTAACTTGTAAAAAACTTTCCCCACAACATGTGGTGAAGCATTTTTTATCACTGCACTCTTATCTTTAGTATGTTGGCTTTTGCTCACCTGCATGGATGGATGGATAGAAAGGGTTAGAAGGGTTTCTGATCATTTGTTTTGCTTTTCCAGGCTCCTTTATGAAAATATAATGCAAAATCTTTATCAAACCACAATCCTCAAGAAAATGTATTTATTTAAAACCTTAAAACTCCTTTCCTTTTCTCTCTCCCTCTGTCTTTGTATATTTGTATAATGATAAGGCAATGTAAGACAGAGGAACACACACAGAGAAGAAGAAAGGAAACAAAAGTTTCTCTCCTGCAATGAACACTGCCTTTAGGTTTTTATAAAAGTCTTTCTGAGATGTTAAAATAAAAAGGACTCAGGTCTGTTTCATTCAGTACCCTGAAAGAGCTTCAAAACATTGGCATTTTCCTTCATTGGCTTGCCAAACCAAGTTAAGTGCCCCCGCAGGCTGGAGCGCTCAGTGACTGCCACAGGCGCGGGTGACTTCATCTCGCGTGCCCCACCAGGCCTCCCCACTGCCCAGCTGATGCCACACGGAGATGCTGGCTGGATGCCATGGGCACATGCAGGAAGTGGCCCAAGGCTCCGGGGGATTTCAGCAGGGATGGGGAGAACACAGGCTCAGCAGCCCTGTGGGAAACCCTTGTGATGGCTCTAAGCCCCTGCACTTCTCATGAACAAGCATGGGCAGTGAGTCCCAAAACAGAGCTGGGAACTAAGTAATAGCAAAAAATAGATAACCTCCACTGCTCTCAGAAAGAGAAGTGAGAAAGTAGATGGTACCAATGTTTCTTCTTCATTGTGAGCTGGGGTGCAAGCTGCATTTTCAAAAGGCCTATCCTGTCTCTGCTCCCAGGTAGCTGAGGGCATCCTTGGGGTTTCAGAAGAGAAGGTGGCTGCTCTGGTGGCTGGGATCATATCTCAGCCACTGCCAATTCATTAGGTGTCTGCCAGCAAAGGAGCTTCCAGTGGCAATTGTCCTTCACGATCTATGACCCTAAAACAGAGTGAAAAAGAGAACCAAAACTTTGATAGGGAAGCCCTCATGTGAGCCCAGGTTTCAAGTTTGCCATTTGCTAACAAGTCTCAGCTAAGCACTTGAAGCTGTAGAAATTAATGTGCAATAGTTTATAGGCCAAAGCTCTTTGGTGTCTCAATTGGGAAGGAGCAGACCCCAGGTGAGTGGTCCTGCCGCTGTGGAGACTCAGAATGGCAAAGGCCTGAGCTGAAAGGTGCTAATCCTCATCTTGTGAAGAGCTCCTCACAGGGTTTGAACAGCTGATTTCCACAAAGAATCACATTTGATGTGCCTGAAGACACACATCACCAGAGTGCATTTTCCTACTTTGTTTAGGGGTGCTTGAAGGGTTTTGTTTTTTCTGTATTGTTTGCTCTCACAGCTGATTTTTCTATCCCAAGCACCTTTACCATCCTCATTATGTGATTGATGATGCATTCCTCTGGTCACAGCCAGCACCCCACGCAAATTCTGTCTTGTGTTGATGCAGCTGAATTGTTTACTGGATGTGACACAAAGCCTCCAAGTAAAGCAACAGCAATGATCCTGAAGCAGCATGGCCCATTTTGGCAGGGCTGTAGCAGTGTGTGCCTTGGCCATACCATTCCTAATAGTCACTTTCTGTCATCAGACATCTCAGATGACTAAATTAGGTCAGATTCCCAGCTGAAAATCAGGGCAAACAGCCTCAGCAATTTCACACTTTGCATTTAACTGGGTTTTTTTTTTGTGTGTTTTTTTATATATCTGGTTTTATTTGTGGCTCACTGTCTTATGCAATGCGCTTCACACACTTCACACATAGCTACTGTTTTCCGGTTCCTTCCTGGACTTTATTAACACCTTTTCCTGTCCTTTTTACTAAGACTGTAGAGAATTTAATAACATTCCCACAACTAAGTATGTGTCATTCTTAACTATACACTTTTCTGTGCCAGTTGACTCTCTCTAATTTTCAGTTTAAAAACTGTAACATTAATTTTCACTAACAGAAATATCACCCTATTTAGTTTAGGTCAAACTATATTTTCCTGATGCACCATCTGCACCAAACATTTCCTTTATTCTTAAGTGCATCTATACAAATTTTCTATGCATCTGTTGTCAAGTTACACACTGAAAGTACAGGAATGTGGTAATATTTCATAGCACATCACTTAGAGATCTCGAGGGCTCCTAACAGCCCAAATTTTTTCTCCAAAGAACTGTCTCCTAGTGCTCTACTGTTATATGTGACTAACTGAAGTCATCAAAAGAGCATCACTAGAGCAGAATCTAGCTGGCAGCCTATTTCAAGGGATGTTCCACAGGGGTCAGTGCTGGGTACTGTCTTGTTCAACTTATTCATCCATGACATGGGTGAATGGACAGACTGCAGCCTCAGTGAGTTTGATGCTGCTGCAGAACTGGGAGGAGTGCCTGATACACCAGGGTGCTGTGCTGTCAGCCTGCGAGACCTGGACTGGCTCCCCCACACAAATGAGCTGCAGAACGTTTGACTTCTGCCTGTGATTATTTCATGGGTAGCATTCACTGAAATAATGTGTCAGCATCTACCTGACTATAGTTAGGACACATACATACTTTTCTAAGAAAAAAAAAAAAAAAAGTATGTCAGACAAGGAAATAATCCAATTTCTCTCTTATTTATGTGTTTAAGTTAATTAAGTGCAGAGAGGAGTAGAGAGAAGACCAAACCCTGAATACCATGGCTCTTGCAGTCAGGTTCAGCTGAAAAGCTGAACTTTTACTCCCTATCTCACCTGTATTCAAGGATATTAAGAGGAGTGAACCAGATTTGGTTTCAGTGTGCTATTCCTGTTGCAGCTTTTTGTACTAGTATGACAGCACAGGTGGTCACAAAGATACTGGACGAAAAGTGAAGCTTTTCTTAGAAATATTTTGGCTTTTTTTCCCATTTTATAATCTCTACTTCTTGTATGTTACGTCATACCTCTAATTAGTATCAAATTGCCAAACTGAGAAGTCAAGAAAATAGTATTAAGTCATGAATAAAATAATAATTATGTATGCTCTTTTCTATTTTCAGTGGATATTGACAGGAGGTACAGAAGAATGGCTGAATGCAATATCAGTCCTAGTCATACCAAAGTGCTTCCAGCAGCCCATTTTTGTATCAAAGCCTTCCAGTAAAAGATGTACAGTTTGACAGGAAGTGAGGCTCATTTTTTCAGTATATCTAGCTCCTTTTACCCTTTTGGGAGCAGAGAGTAAGATAAACAAGAAAGCTGCACAGTGCACATCAGTTTAGCTCCTACAGAATCCTTGGTCTCGTATTTTTCAGTCAAGACTGTTTTCACTAGCACTAATGTGAGAACTACTCTAAACTGATATAAGAATCAGGAGAATGCCCAATCCACAGTAGTTCACTGCCAGAATATTGCAGAAGGCACGTGAGGGGAGAGCAGTGGTCAGTCCATTCCATGCTCTGCCAGTGAAGGCTAAACTATGTGTGCTGAGCAAGTACTGCAGCAGGACCAGAAGAAGACAAAATAATTTTTATTCTGAGTCCTTATGATCATGTAAAAATCTTTGTAGGCTTCGACACACAAGTGGAAGAAGATGGATATGGGTAAAACAATGCATTTGATCATATTCTGTGCCAATTCATTTTCACACAAAAGCTGACCTAACCATTTAAAAATAGCAGCAGAGTGATCCAAGTGTGAAAGAGGTCAATTTTGTTTTAGTGAACTACCTCAGATTCTGACAGATTCCAGGCAATTACGTGCCTCCAGGAAATTAGGATCTGAATAAACAGGATGTTTAAAACAGGCTGGAATCAGCTTCAACCACCTGCATTTACTGGGGAAGTGACTACGTATGCAAATACTGCAGTCACTGGAGATCCACCCAATACAGCAAACACTTTCCAACTCACCCTAGAATAGATACTTAGATTTCTATGAATGATAAATCCATAGCTGTAGCAAAGACCAGGCAGGAAACATTGCCTATGCCCAAATCCTGCCACTTTGTACTACTGCTGTGGAAAGAGTTTGGCCTATTCATATAGATCTTAATTAATAGGAGGAACAACAATTCATCCCGTGTTTTCACAAGTCACCAATTGTTATGGATCCAGTACAGGCTTTTTGGGACACATCTATTTATCCAGGAGGTAGAAAGATGTTTTGAATCTACTGAGACAAACTAGTGGAAGCAGTGGAAAAAGGTCCGTCTGAAGACAGCTTACATGCTCGAGCAAGTTATTTGATACACCCCTACAAATATTGCTTCCAATTTCTGGCCCCAGTATGTTATACAGCTCTTAGAATTACTCTACATCATTTGCTCAAAACATTTCCCAAATACCACACCTAATTATCCTTTCAGGTACACCTGCAAAACTTCATGGCGTGTCCTGTTTCTGGTCTCCAACATAAACCAAATTGATCAACAGCTACAGACTCTCATATCCTTAGTGCTTAGTGCAAGAAAAAATATCATTTGAGGTTCTTTTATTTTCTTAAAAAAAAAAAAAATCTATATACATAATCTTCAAGAGCATGCAGCAACCCTACCTCAATTCCTTTGTGGACTGATTAGGAGAGGAAACACTTGAAGAGAGCTTCACAGAAAAGAGAGACAAAATGATTGAAGAGAGCTTTACAGAAAAGAGAGACAAAATGATAGAAAGTAGAGATTTCTAACAGAATATATATATATATATATATACACAAAAATATGCTTAAACGTGTATATACTTATATATTTATTTACTGTGAAATGCCATTTGGAGCACACAGATTCAGCGTAAGATCACCAAGTTGCTGAAGACTGAGGGATTCTCTGTTAGGAATCTGTTGTATCGTCTACCACAAATGCCTTGTGTCAATAAACTGTTAAATTCTTTTCCTGGAATTTGAAGCCAGAAGGGAAATGATCAACTACACTTTTTCCTCTGACTCTCACAACAGCTATGTGAGGCAATTACTTGTATAGGGAAGTAGATGATGAGCAGAAGCCATTGTCTGTCAATCCTGGATACAAACACTATTAAAAAACTTAAAGTTATAAGGAAATAAGTGCATGTGTTATCTAAATTTCAACTAGATCAGTCAATCTCATCAAAGTTCTGTAAAAACAGGCATCTTCATCTTGCCATAAGTCAAAGCCAAGATACCTGCAGGAGGGCCCTCTGGCACGGGATAACTCCATGCCATGCCGGATGTCTGCCAGAGGAGTTAAAGGGAGGTTAACAAGCTGATTGTTCATGGCCCTGCACCATCTGACATACACTGTGGTCCGTTTAAATGAAGGTTCCCTGCCAGGAGTCAGCAGTTTCAGGAACTGCTTGCATGGCTCTTCGTCCCTGTGCAAGGCAGAATGGTTTCACCCAGAGGAAAGTTGCCTTGTGCTGTTGGGAAATACAACTGTGCACATGGGCAGTGGTCACAGAGAACTCTCTGTCCTATAGAATGAATTCCTGAGCTGATGTGTTGAACTCTTCTGCTGCCATAACTTTGCTAATCTTTTTTAAAATATTAGTCTTAGAAAAATTTAGAAATTAAGCTTAGAAAAAATTAAGCTTACAAAATCTGCTTATACAGGAAAGATCAACATATACATAATATTCTAGCTATTAACCCCTAAATTTGAGCCTCTTCAAATTAGGTTTAGGATGCTTACTCTGACTGAAATTTAAACCAGCCTACAAAATTAATCAGTGGAGTTAAACAACTTCAGTTTCAGCTGCCCTAAGGTTTTGTGCACAGCATTTTTATAAGCTGACTTGCATACTGATAAAGAAAAATGCAAACTTCTTTATTTTGTAATCTAAGTAGCACTTGAGCTGTAAAATCATACTTCAGATGCTTAGAAGTTTTTGTCAACACTGGCCCCCAGGCTTACTATTTCCAAGAACTTGACTACTGCAGAAATAAACTTTTTTAAAGTTTTAAAGACCACAGTGATGAGTTTCGCTCTGAACTGGCTCATTGACACAGATGGCAGTGGCTGTGTTTATGCAAATCTTACCTAAATTAGGGTGAATGTTGGTAACACCAGCAGAAATCCTGACTTTACTGATGTATATTTAGAAAAGGTGAAGATTCAAGTGAACTAAAATTCAACTACCAGCAAAACTGCATAGTCCAGGACAGACACAGGAAATTTGAAAGCAGATACGTACATTTAATTTTACTACTTAACCAGTTCTGAAGATTTGGTGCAGTATTTGCTTGTGGAGTTTCTTTGCCTCTCATCTGTATATTTAAATTTCACATTAAGAATTTTTTGTCTCAGTCTTGGAAGTTGCCTGCTTTTACTCTGTCAGGATGGAGAACAGAAGAAGGCACAAATGACAGCATTATTTTTATTCACTTTAGAATGAAGTAGTTTTGCTCTCAATTGATACAACTAAAAAGCTCTAACTGGTAGACTTATGCACCCCTCCACTACATGAAAGCTGGTAATGTTTCTATATTTTCTTGCTGAAAAAACAAAGGGATTTTTAACCTCTCAATGTGAAATACTTGCGGAGAGAAGACACTCTTGTTTTACATTGCCCTGACTGATTTGAGGTCAGAGCTATAATCACCATAGGGTTTACTTTGACTGTGACTAAGATAAAGACTGACATTGTCTCTGAAAGAGTTTTTGATTAATATAACTTTAATTAATTGTTAGTTTAACTTAACTTTTTCCTTGTAAAAATATGCCAGCTTTTGCAGTCAAGATATACATATGGTTTGCTTATGTCCTTTATCCGAGAGATCTTTGGTGAAAAATAAGAAATAAAGAACAGTTTTATTTTTTTAAACCTAAATGGCATGGAAGGTCAGGAATATCTTAGTGAGTTAGATGTTTTCTGTTTTCCTTCCTTTGCTCAGTAATACTTGCACACACAAGTGCACACAAGGTGGAAGTGTCATCATTTCCCAAATTTTTTCTTAAAAGGAGGTAAGCTAAAACATCAAACAATGCCTTTGTGATAACCAAACAGGCTTGGCAACAGTGTCTGATCTTTATAATAATGATACTCAGAACAAAACAATAGGAAAAAACCAAAACTTGGCTAAAAGAACAAGGAAGCCCAAATACAAAGAAATTTCTTAGAAGACTTAGGTTCACATCTTCACTGAGTGAACAAAACTCTTGGCTTTTAGAGATGTAACACTTCAAGCAAAAATTTGCATGAAAGTTTACTGCAAGGGTGAGAAAGAACCATCAAGGCAAAACCTGCAGCCTCTTTTGGTAAGGCCCATGTTCAGTTTAGGACACATTCAGACAGAGATGGACTCATTTGCATTCCTCGGTTTGGTGAACTTGAACATTTGCAGAAGTGTTTCTCTGAATCGCATGAATGATCCTTTAGGAACTGTACTTGAGATGTGCTACAAAAGGGCACTTTTTCTTCTTGTTCTTCATATTTAAACCCCTTACTTTATTTAAATATTGAGGAGTTTATCACTTTTGCCACAGCTCAAGATTACTGACTATTGGCTCTTTACCTTCCTGACTCCTTCTCCTCACAGTCAGTCTATGATAGAACTTAAGAAATTTTTTTTTAATATGCTTTTACTCACTTCCGTCATCTCAGTAGTAATTCAGACAGTCCAGGAGGGGTTGAGAACCCAGAAGAAACACTCCAAATACTGAGTACCCATAAGCTTTCTCTAGTTTTATCTACTATTAGGTAGACATAAACTATCCTAACCCTTTAGCTCTTGTTACTACTTTGTAATCAAACTGAGTAAGGAAAAATAATGTAAAATAATAAAAATGAATGTTTTAAGAAAAAACAAAATTCATTCTTCAGCTACACTTAAATTGATGAAAAACTATTAATAGGATTTTTCTAAGTGTTTACAATAAAATCAGCTTTCACTTTGTTTCATTCTAAATCTATTTGCAATTGACTTGAAATTGCATTTCAGTTTGTTTTTCCTGTAATCTGAAACATGGCTTCCTACATTGTTCAGCTAGAAGGGTGTCTTTCTAAAAGTGTAACAATATCAAAGAATTTATGAAATAAGAACTTTTTTCTCCTATGCAATAGTGCTTTGACATGTAGTGAACCAAAAATTATGAAACACACAAGGTTTTGAAAGGATTTCTGCTGCATGATATATGTTAAGAGTTGTTATTCCACCTCAAATCACAAAGAAAATCTCAAATTTTTAATAAATTGTTAGTTCCCATTTTGACTTTGCTCACGGGGTTTTCAGTCTTTTTCACAGGTGCACTTGACATTGACAACAGGAAGATAATAGATGTAAGAGAGAAATCACATCAGCTTAATTTAGCAGTTCTCTAAAAATAGAGACATCTCCACTGTTACTATTCTACGGTGAGGAAATAACACAGATATCTTGTGACTTTTTACTCTTTAATTTTCAGTACACCCTTTTAATGTTTTATTTATCATCTTTTATCAATTGAAGGGAAAGAAATCCCCATTCCTGTCAGAAAAGCATTAAGCAGCTGTCACCTAAGCTAATGGTTGCAGCTTGGATGAAAACCTGATGCTGCTGAATTTACAAGTGAGTTATCTGTGCAGGGTGCCACAAGCTAGTGAGTACAAAGAGTAGCAAAAAATTCCTACATGGATTTAGTGAGCATTAGTCCAGAGGCTTAGTACTTAATATGAGACTAATATACATGTATCTTCTAAATGTTTCAGAAATCAGGCAAGCAGAAAAGCTTAACATTTCTCCTTGTATGTCACAAGCTTGAGGACTGATATAAATGTGAATAAGACTGGATCAAGTCACTTGAAGAATCCTTACTGAGATTTTGTTTCAGTCTGTCTGTATGTCCATTGGTCTGTCCTACTTTAAATATAGGTATCTCAAAATTAAAGCAAACCCATGTACTTCTAACAGGGAAATATATGTAACAGAACTGTATTTTTTAAAAAAATTAGGCATATGAAACCATAGCTTAGGGTGAATGTTTTAAAATCCATGCAAGCTTCACTGATTTAAATTCTGTTGGAAACCTGAAATTGAATGGAAAAAACTCATAAAATGTAAGAGGAGTCTAATTTTAAACCTATAAAGAGAGATTGTTTTCTCTCTTGATGTACTGCATTTTCAAATTAAACCACAGGACACAGACAGACTGCGGGTGCAGTGGGGAAATGACACAGTTACCCTGAACAAGATGAAAATGTAAACAGCATTAACTAATCCCTAACTGACACAGGAATGGGTGTGGCAAGGTACACTGAAATGGTACATTGTGGTTCCAGCAGTTTAACCTGGTGTTGTGGTTCCACTCCAGCCAGCAGCCAAGCCCCAAACAGTCGCTTGCTCACCTCCCCACTAGGCAGGACTGGGGAGAGGTTTGAAAGGGTAAAAGGAAGAAAAAAAGACAATTTAATAAGGAAAGCAAAAGCCATGCACACAAGAAAAGCAAAATAAGGAACTAATTTGCTGCTTCCCATGGGCTGACAGGTGTTCAGCCATCTCCAGGAAAGCAGGGTCCCATCATATGAAAGCGTTCCTTGGGAAGACAAACACCATAACTCCAAATTATCTCTCCCTTCCTCCTTCTTCCCTCTACTTTACATACTGGTAGTGATGTTGTATAGTATGGAATATCCCTCAGATTGGGCTACCTGTCTGTCTGTGTCTCCTCACAGCCTCTCATGTACTCCCAACTTCCTTGCCAATCTGGCACCACAAAAAGCAGTGTGGTGGCTCTGTGTAAGCCCTGCTCAGCAACCACAAAAAAATATTTCTCTATTGCCAACTCTGTGTTCAGCACAAATCAAAAAAAAATTGTCTCATACCAGCCACTGTGAAGAAAATTAACTCTATCCCAGCCAAACCCCACACACCTGGGCATTTAAAAAGCAAATCATTACAAATAAGGGTGAATCAGAGGAGGACTTTCTTCTATGTGGGAGTATTCAGCTGCTTCACATCCAGGATTAAAATGCGGGAGACAGTTTTTTTGTGTTTGCACTTGCATGTTTATTCTTCTTATCAACACTAGAAGGGAGTGAGTTCTCAGCGCCCATAATACTAGATCTATCACTCAATTTTGGTAGCCTTCTCCATGGCTTCAGGTTGAAAGTAGTGTTCTCTTGAGGGTCTGCACCTGTCAGCAAAGGAAGCTTAAATTCCTCTGTGCCCAGTGTTCTAACACTTCTAGTCCAGGCTTTTCTGACAAGGAATTCAGGATTAGAGTGTAAGAGAATCTGGCAAATGGGAAAGATGAAATTGGGAGAAGAATCTTCTGTACTCCACATCTCCTCAAGAGGCTATTTGCCCTCAAGAAAAACATGCAATATCAGTCTTGTGTGCTTTGCATGCCCCCTTTTCCCCTGCAGAGCCTCTAAAGGAACCACCCATCATTCTTCTGCTTATTGTGAGGGACATCTTCATTATTGAAAACCATGTCAAGGAGACACACCCTTTTTGAAAAGCTCTTGTAGGCATGTAATTAGTAAGTCTGGTGTCTTTCAACTCCAAGAGGTGTCCAGATTTGGAGGCACTTACGTTTTACTGACAGTAAGCTTGTCCCACAAATACATAAAATTTGCCTTTAGTCAGGCCATGGATGCTGACACTTTTTTGCATTTGGCAGCATCTATGCATGCATTTTTTTATCTCCTCCTTATCAAGATGTCTGTCAGAAAATGTAAGTACAGAATAAAATACATTTGAGATTAACACAAACCAAAATGTGAGACATATTAGATAGCTTTATGACTAGTGTGACAGATTTAATGGAAATTTTCACCTATAATCCTACCTTCCCAAGTGCCTGTAAATTCTATAGGAATAACATCTAGAGCCTGTGATAGCAAATATCTTTCACTTGCAGAAGTATATTATTAGAGCTCCGTGGTAACTGATATAGGCAACAATTTTCTGTTTGTTTTGAGAAGTATAGAGTTGTTAGGCCAAAGAGATGCTCTTTAAGCAGGATTTCTGAGGCAACAGACTTCATGGACAAATATTTGCTGCGGTAAGTCACAGACAGATGAGTTGAAATAAAGAGCATTAAGGTTTTCTTTCCAAGAGTTATGCGACAGGGAGTGCTTTTTCAAGTTAGCCTGAAAAATGAAGAATTAATTTCATTCTTGCCAAAACTCCCCACACAAGAACTGAATTTCATTTGCAATGGATTTGGCACAAAGGGCTTTTTGCAATTGTGTCCATCTGATGATCACTTCACTACTTGAAACATGCTTGCTCTGTGTCATGTGCATGATGTATGTACATCTCTGACTTCTTTGCAATTCCTATTTTCTTGTTCCTTTATCTAGGATTCCAACAAGTCAGCTGGAAGCAACATTAATAAATATAACTTTCTTGATACTGACTGTCACTACTTCTGAATATTTTTAGCTGACATAAGAAGCACTATGTCAAATAGGTCAGATCAAGAAAGAACCTCAATAGGCCCCCACTGAGCTTGCTGCTATAGCTGTACCTTTCTCTGGATCTGCACTCGGGTTTTTCTCAGTTGATTATCTTTTTACTACACTGTAGCCTCCAGTAGAGACTTCACATTTTCCAGGTCTTAGGAATCATAAATGGTTCAGAAAGCAAGTTTTTCAGTAAAAGCCTCTCAGAAAGCACAGTTTGTGTCAGAAAGGTTATTTCCAGTTATAGTGTTTCCCAGCACCATAGGCTGGGCCCTTTGAGGGACTGACCCATTACATTGCTCATGGCCTATGACCCCAAATTAAAGCTCTTTTTTAACAAGCTATGAGGTTAAGTGGCACAAACTGGCACTGTGTTTTTTAACCTAACCTCCTACAGCATGGCTGTCTTGCAACAAGATGCTCAGAATAAACTACACAGGTGATGAGAGTCCATGAGCAGGAGTGTGCCTGAACCCACTCCCTGCCTGTTACTAAACTGTAGAGAAGTGCCCAGAGTTATCGGCTGACTTGGTCTGGAACTTCTTCAGCCCTTATTGCAATTCTCACAAAACCTACTGTAGATCTATCCTCTGCCTTTCTGAGCGTTTGTTGCCATTTATTCATTTTTTTCAATGCTGTACTTTTGTGAAATTACCTCCCTGTACTTGCAGCTTAATGAAAACAACACATTGAGGTGCGGATTCTTTCCTGAAGCTGCTTAAAATAAATGAATAAATAAACCATGAGCTATTACATCTGCCAAGAAAGATCTATGTAAACCAGACAGTGAAAGCAAGGGTCTGCTTTGAAGACTGCAAAACTGAAACTATTTTTGCAGAATTACAGATGATACAAGTAAGACAGCTGCAAACAGAACATTTTTAAATAACTTACATTTTGTAGAAACTGAAGTTCAATATTTTTTTTTCTTCTTAGTAGAAGAGGGTTTCTCCAGCCTATAAACCACTTCAAGCAATTACAATCTGTCCCTGGTTCTCATGTTTCTCTCCTTATATTCTGCTTATATTATAAACATAGCAAGAGTCATTGAATGCATGTTCTCCTTTGCTTAAGTTGAAAAAAAAAAAAAAAATTAAAACAATTTAAAAACAGCCCTAACTTGAAATGGTTCACAGTTTAGTTGGGGTGGAGGAAGGTGAGAAGATACTGTGCACTACAGAAATCAAGGTTATGACATCTAGAATAGATACAATGGATTTAGCTTATGGAGAATCTATGGACTAGTGCTCTCACACAGACATCATGAATTGAATTTCAACTTGCTATACGTGATTTTCTTTATGTTACAGTAACATAGGAGGTGTGATTATGAATAAACTACAGAGCAATCCAGACGGGAAGGATTGATGGGCCAAGGTCAATCGTGTGAGGTTCAAAAAAGCAAAATGCCAAGTCCTGCACTTGGGTCACAAGAAGCCCATGCAGCAGTATAGGCTTGGGGTAGAGTGGCTGGGAAGCTGCACAGTGGAAAAGAACTCCAGGGTGCTGGTTATCAACAATAAGTGCTATGATTTAATTAATGTGGTGGTGTTTCCTCAAAGGTTCCATGATCTTGGAGGTCTTTTCCAAGCCTAATGATTCTATGATTCTAAGTATCAGAAAACCATTCAGCAGAGAAAATGTAGCCGTTCCAAGAGAGGAAGAAGTCAGACAGACTGGTAAAAGTTATGATGATTTGGAGGGAGTCAAGACTTTTCAGAAAGTAATTTTAATGTCTTCAGTGCATTCAAGAAAAATCTGTCAAACTAAATAATTTTTTTAGTTAATATAGCATTTATGTCCTTAATTTCTGTTTTGACATATTGTTTTTCTCATTTGACATTTCTCCTCTAGGTTTTCAAGCAGTGTTCATTATATGATCCAGCTGGTTTATAGGGATCAACAACCCACTTGTGAACAATGGTTAAAAACGAATCCCACCTGGATAATTTGACACTGGCAATGCTCCAGAATAAAACAGTCTCCATCACCCTTCCAATTGTGTATGCAGTGGTGGCTCTGGTCAGCATCCCTGGCAACTTGTTCTCCCTTTGGGTGCTGTGTTTTCACATCAAACCAAAAACACCTTCTGTTATCTTCATGATCAACTTAAGCATCACGGACCTTATGCTGGTCAGCTGTTTCCCCTTCCAGATTTCTTATCACCTCCAAAGCAATCACTGGATATTTGGCACGACTCTTTGCAGCCTTGTGACAGTGATGTTCTACTCCAACATGTATTCTTCCATATTGACTGTGACCTTTATCAGCATGGAGCGGTACATGGGTGTGGTACACCCTTTGAAGTTGACCATGTGGAGAAGAAAAAGATATGCCTTGGCTGGCTGCCTAGCTATCTGGATTTCCTTGCTACTAGCCTTCTACCCACTAGAAACTACAGACCTGACATATGAAGTGAAAGAATTAGGGATTATAACCTGTTTTGATGTCCTAAAATGGGATATGCTGCCCACCTTTGCAGCTTGGGTAGCCTTTCTCCTCACTTTATTTGTTGTGCTGTTCCTGATCCCTTTTGTTGTAACAGTTGGATGCTACATTGGTATCATTAGGAAGCTAATTCAGACATCAAGCAGGTATGGTAATAGGCAAAAGACTAGATCGATATGCCTGGCCTCAGTTGTCCTTCTGTCCTTCATCACTTGCTTTGCCCCCAATAACTTTATCCTACTGGCACATATGATCAGCCGTCTATTTTACAGCAGCAGTTTGTACCCTGCCTACAAGCTCACCTTGTGTCTCAGTTGCTTCAACAACTGCATAGATCCCTTCATTTATTATTTTGCATCGAAAGAATTTTACCAGAAATTCATGCAATTGTTTCGCCCTAATGTACTGTTCAGCGACAGCTTAGAAAACAGGAGGGAAAGTTTATTCTCTGGCAGGACCATGTCAGTCAGATCGGTGTCAAGCGGACCTATTAATGGGTTAGAGGGAGTAGAGGTCAATTTGCAAAGGCAGGAAAGTGTTTTTTAGCTTTAGATATTCCCAGAAGAAAGACACCAGTAAAACTCATGAGTAAACACAGAAAACCTTTCTTTTTGAATGGCCATGCTCAGAATACCTTGCTCCAGTGACAGAACTCAAGCTGTACTTAAATTGTACTGTACTTATATTTCAGCATTTACTGGTCAGAAATGGAAATGCTGAAGGAACTGAATTTATTCAAGAAGGCACTGAAGCAAATCAAAGGCTTAGCCTGGAAAGAATCTTGGTGCATAAGACTGAGGGATAGGTTTAGAACAGTTACTCTCAGGTGGTATGACAGTTGACCAAAGACTTGTGATTCTCAGTGAATGTGAAATATTACATGAATTAGAGCATTCACCAAAGCTGGTTTGGGATTTAGGAAGTAATTTTTGCTAAGCTTCAGTTATTTTGGGGGTTGTTTTTTTGGTTTTTTTTTTTTTTGTTTTGTTTTGTTTTGTTTTGTTTAATCATATTTCTTTCTCTCTTGTTATATTTTTATTAAAAAAAGAAAAAAAAAAAGAAAAAAAAAGAAAAAAAAAAAAAGTAGCATGGCATTTTACCATTAGTGCATAATGCACAGCCACTGCAAAATCACCACAGCACCCACCCAACTGCTTATCAGAGTCAAACCACACAGATACTTGAAAATGTTAGGTTGACTCATATTATTTATTTCAATCTTATAAAGCAAAACACCTCACACAATGAAAGGAAAGCTAACAATGTTTGCAAATACTTCTGCATTTCTTGAAGTTATTAATTTCTCAGGACTGTGGGGAGCAGTTTATTTAAGGAAACAGACTTTCCCACATTAACCTATTACAGTACCAATGCTGCTTGTATGTGGTTAGTATCAACTGGTCATTTTCACCAATTCACTGTAGGCTACACATAGGGGAACCATCCCCCTCAGAAGGATTCAGCTTTACATAGTTCCTGGGCAGAGAGTTTTTCTTCCTTAGAGAGATGGTGTAGATCAGATTTTCAGCTGGAGAAATGAAAATTTAACCACAGACATTCTGTGCAAGCAGAAACCAGCTGAAAACTTTTCCTGATGGCCAGATGTCAGAAACGGACATCTTTGAGGCAGGCAAAAAGAAAGAAGAAAAGAAAGAGGAAAATGAGGCTTGGAAATTGAAGCTGTAACAAATATCTTGAAAATAAGTTATGGCAGGTGGGTTTAGCAGTCCTGTGTTTGAAGCTCTCCTCTGAATTGCCTTTCTACAGATTGTTTACATATTCTGTGCCATATTTAATTTTTATCACATCTCAACAACTGTCCGTGTGCTTGGAAAGACAAGTACTACAGACTGGGGGACAGACAAAAGATAAGTTTTTCCTGTAGTATTTGCAGCTTTTTACCTACATTTGACCCTCACTGACAGAGAAGAGACACAAACTACCTGAGAAGACCAGACAACTCCTACTTAGAAGCAAGGCAAAGCTACACCATATCCTTTTGCTTCACTGCAACTCCATCCAACATTGAGAAGGAAGCTGCAGCATTGTGGATAGTTGGTTCAGACATCTCATGCTGGACTGATTCCTCAACTCCTGTTCCTAAGTGACAGGCAACACCCAAGGCCCTTAAAATTTGCCATTTTTCTTTGGGTATCTCAGGATTAAAAAACAATTTTCCACCACTAATCACCATGAATTTCTTTACTGTGGAGGGTGGAAAACCACAACATGCAAAGCGAGATAGTTGGATGTCCTATCTTCTGCTAAAGTATTGTCAGTTTTTGGAGCAGAATAAATGTGAGTGGACCTAGCATTTTGGTTTACCAGCCAATGTGAGTATTCAATGCATTGTGGCATTTCACAGTGTTAGTTTTAATTGATCTGCACATTTTCTGTGTACAACGCCAACCTTAGTAATACATAACTCACCTAAACCCTCCCATCAATTTGCCTGGAAGCTACCCTTCACTATTCACTTTCCCATGATTCCAGCTTTCTCACCATCAGAATTGTTTAATAGTGTTCCACATTTTGTTGTGGTAGAAAATTTTTTGAAGTTTATATTGAAATCTCTCTCCTCTTTTTTTTTTTTTTTTTTTAAGATGGAAATATTTTTATATTGAAAATATATACTTCTACATCTGATGCAGACTTTGACTCTGTTTTATCTTAAACATAGTCCTCAAGTGCATAGTCCCTCCTAAAATATGATGCAAGTGCCTGAACTGACACAAAATAGAACCAAAAGGACAGAAACCTTGCACTTTGGACATCAAATGTTATATTTTGAAAAACAGTGATTTGATCCTTTTTCAAGTGAAAAAAGATGCTCACAACTGACTGAAAACGTTCTCTCTAGCCTCATGCAGCTCTTCATAACCCTTCATCTCTCTTCCAAAAATGTTTTAAAAGTAACAGGAAGGATGCCTCATTAGAGCACACTTCATGCCATTTCACTAACTAACCTCTAGCTAGCTCAGATTCCTGATTGAGTCAGTGGGATTGTTCTTTGAGAAAGGAAAATAAATAAAAATTAACTCATCAACAGCAATCCTTTGAGTCTGATGGCATATGCTGTGAAGTCTTGGAGAGTTTTTATTAGAGGAAGAGAATAAATTATTATTAAAAGAGGCCCATCATACTGTTCTTTTATCCTGAAAATATATCCTCCTGGAGCATCATAAGAATAATGGCTTCTACCCTCCTTGATCAGCGAGGATAAGTTGGCATCTATATACCTATACCTATATACTTATAAATAGTGTACATGTAAATGTACGTTGCAATTTGTGAGGTTATTGAGAAGTTCATGTTCATATTCAGTTCACTTTGGGGAAAATGGGCCCTGGGCACCTTGTTTACTTGTAAGCATTACTATTATAATAGTAACAGTAGTTTTCATTTTATTGAAAATACAAGAATATAAAGACTTCTGTTTGTTTTCAGGTTGGGAGGGGAATTTGTGCTTGGGCTTGTTTTTTTTAAATTACTATATAGAAACTTGCCCTATGAATATGCTTGAACTGTTCTGTACATATAATTATAGTAATTTTTTTAAATAATAAAAAGCACATGATTTAAGATTCATTCCTGTGTTTTTACCTGCAATGCGTGAAAACTTCCAAGCATAGAAAAGGGCAGGGTAACAAAGTATGGGCCAGTGATATCCCAGGAAGATCCAAACAGTGAGTATTACATTTAGACCAGGAGCCACACCGCTAAGGCAAAACCAATACCCTTTAAAACTGGAGAACCGTAAAAGATTGGTGTCTATAATTGAAAAATTCCTTCAACATGATTTATTAGTGCAATGTGAGTCCATATTAAATGCCCCCGTTTTAGCTGTCAAAAATGCAGATGGTAAGAGTTATCGATTAGTACAAGATTTAAGAGCAATTAACAAAATTACAGAGGACATACACCCAGTGGTAGCTAATCCCTACACTCTTCTGACCACAATGACAAATTAATTAGGATGGTTTACTGTTATAGATCTGAAGGATGCCTTTTTCTGCATTCCTGTACACAAAAATAGCCAAGAGCTTTTTGCTTTTGAGTGGGGAAAATCCCGAGACAGGGAGAAAAAGTCAACCTACATGGACAGTTTTACTCAAAGTTTCAAGAACAACCCAACCTTATTTGGAAACCAGCTAGCCAAAGAATTAGAGGACTGGAAAAAACAAGAGCCAGAAGGAGTAACTCTTCCATACATGGATGACATCCTGATTGCAGCTGGAACCAGAGATGACTGCATACAACTTACTGTAAGTTTATTAAATTTCTAGGGACTGAATGGGTACAGGGTTTCCAAAGAAAAAGCACAAATTGCTAAAGAAACAGTCGTTTACTTGGGGCTTGATATCTTCCGTGGACACCGACAGCTCAGCAAAGAATGGAAAGAAGCTATCTGTTGACTTCCAGAGCCCAATGCTGTGAGAGAGATGCAAGCTTTTCTTTTACTTCCAATGCAACACCTTCACACAAATTTTAAAAGTATCAATAATTTGGCTGACTTGAATCCTTCTCCTTGCCCAATAGGTGCACTGATAATTTTTTTTTTTTTTTTTT
>VWZN01014359.1:122772-158562 GCA_013396955.1 Regulus satrapa
TTTTTTTTTTTTTATTTCTCTGCATTTCTGAAGGAGCCTAGCCGTCAGAGCCTGTCTCACCCCCAACCTGGAGCAGGGCATTAGAGGAAACTTGGAATGGACAGTCAGGGTCAGTAGTCATAAATCATACAATCTAGAATCATAGAATATATCAAATTGGAAAGCTCCCACAAGAATTGTTGAGTCCAACTCCTGGCCCTGTACAGGATCATCCCCAAGAGTCACACCATGTGCCTGGTAGTATTGTCCAAACACTTCTGGTCTTTTATTATTTCATTGAGAGTCTTCTAATATTTTTTTCCTTAAAGTCTAAACAGCTGGAATATGTTATCAAATGAGAAGCCTCTCAAGCCTCTTTAATTATAAAATATGAACTTCAGAGCTGCCAGACAGAATACTTTTCTGGCTTTTAGCATAAATAAATACCTCAATTCCCTTCTTGTTTGTCTTAGCTCATTGATGATGTCTTGCAGTCAATTTTCAGCACAAGGACACTGATGGTTTTCTTTGCCCAGTTTTTGCACCACTGCCCACATAACCTGGCACTGGCATGCCCCAATTTGCAGAAAGGAAAGTGCCCATTGTCTTACTGAGAGCTACCCAGGCTAATTTAATGGTAATTAAGATTGTGGAACATACTAGGAAAAGCTTTTCCTAGTATGTTCCACAATCTTAATTACCATTGTTGGGTATGGTGAAGTACCAGAAAAATGGAGATGTGTTTTGTTGAGTGCCTTAAATCTGAGGAAATTTAAAATTATTCCTTCTCTGCTGTGTATCTGAGGAGCTTTATCAAAGGAGAAACTACAACAAACTCACATGAAGTATAGGCAGGTTCAAGCTAGAGATGGGAGAGGAGTAAAAGAAGTAAATTCTGTGGAAGCTGGGCAGAGTGATACTTTAAGTAATTACAGAGACAAGAAGTTGGTTTCTGCAATAGGCTATTTGCAGTTAGAAAATGTCTGTAAATACTTTTCTTCATAAACAGCCATTTTCATTTTAGAAACATGGCGCCTTTTCAGCAGAAAAGCTGGAAGCAGCAGATCTCCAGATCTCTGCTGTAAGGAAAGGAATGTGATTAACAGACAAATAAACACTATTGAGATACACAACAAACATCTCTCAGAGTGACTCAAAGCTCTGGAAATGTGGGCTTGCCATGCACAAAAGGTGTAACTTCCCTGATCTAGTGTTGCCCTAAACATCTTATCGCTTGGCAGCATTCATGATGACTGATGACCGTCTCCTTCATTTCCTCAACAATACCTGCTTTGGTTTTTGATTGCATTCAGACATCCAGATGTCAGTAGATCTCTGTGTCATCATAGACACACACTACAAAAGAAATGTTGGTATCCCACAACTGTTACCATCTTCATCTTGACAGCTGTTTTTTAATTTTGCCATCTTATGCTTGTAAGAACAGGTTACAATAATATTCCTGGGGATCCCAGCAAGCACTTACATAGGTTGTGGGTCTTTCTTATTTCCCCAAACTCACACAGGTTCAGAAAAAAAAGGAAAATATATAAGATAATCAAGTTTAAATAAGTTAAAGCCTCTTCCTGTCATTTACCTCTAAAAAGAGTCTATTCACCCTCTCGATTAGAAACTCTCTAAGGAGTGCAATGGCTTTTTCTCCTTCAAAAAGTTTCAGCACCACAACATCTCTGACTTGGCTTCTCCGCTTCCTTATTATGGTCAACATGCTGACATTTTTTCCTTTCCTTATTTCATCTTGCATTCCAAAGTATTTGCAGAATACATTAGTATCCCACCCCATTTTGATGAGTAATGCAAATTTCTCTGTACATTTTCACATAAAGTGTCCATATGTTAGAGCTTCTAAAAATTTCTAAGCAAGTACAAAATAAGTTAAAACACAACATTTAATTTTTCTTCAATTGATTCATCTGATAAAATTGAGATGATAGGAGACAGAGATCTGACAGTGTTTATTTCTACACTCAGTAAAGGTATCTGTTTCATAGGGTAGAATTATCCCTGTTCTTATAACCATGAAGATTTGCTGGAGGAGCCTTAAGATCTGTGGTTATCATATTTTAGCGCTTATTAGAATGCTCGTGGTGTCTCTTTATTACCCCAGTCTCAGTGCCTTTCTTTGAAGATATTACCAGACACATTGCCATCCACATCAGCTCTGGTTGTCCCTAAAAGCACGCAGCTGCACTCACACAGCTGCATCCACTGCTCAGCCTGGAGAAGAGGACACTGAGGGGAGACTTCATTGCAGTTCACAGCTTCCTCTCGAGGGCAGGAGGAGGGGCAGGCACTGACCTCTTCTCTGTGGTCACCAGTGTCAGGACCCGAGGGAGTGGCCTGAAGCTGTTCTGTCATGTAATCCTTAAAACTAAAACTAGGAATGCGAGGGTTTGGGGAGGTGTGGTCTTTAGTTCTTAGAAGTAACAGAATTTTAGAGGTACTTGGAAGTTTAGGTTCATGAGCAAAGACGTAGGAAAAAGACGGGAGGCACTGCCCTCCGGTGGAGATTCAGATAATAAATCTTAAGAGCGCCACATAGGCTCTTGACCTTGGAGCCTCGGGAGTTTTCTGGAAAAGCTGGGATTACCGTTGAGCCAATTAATATTATCTTCTCTATTTTTTTAAATAAAAATGATTTTAATTTCCCCTAACTTCATGCCGTTGTTTTTGCAGCTATCATTATACTAGCTAAAAAAAAAAAAAAAAAAAAAAAAAAAAAAAAAAAAAAAAAGACTTATTTTCCAGACTTAGGAAATGATATATTTGTATCTTACATCACATATGTGTATATATAACATGTCCATGCTGCATATATAATATAGATATTATTTATATGCAAATTTTCCCCAAAAACATTTTGTGTACTTCTTTATGCATTTTTTCAAATTTAAATAACACAGAAACAGTGGTTTTGTAGCCTTATACATACCTTCTTTTTTTATAGAGACTATGTAAGCATTAATTGAAGTGAGACTGAGGCAATGCTGAGATTAGAGGCAGAATCTGCACAAAAACCTGACATATGACTTCAAGAGAGGCTCATGGATTCAAGGTAATCCACTGGCTGTCAAACACACAAACACATCTACACTACCTAGGGATGTTGTCAGCAAACACTTATCCTCCTGTCCCAGAGATTCTCAGCAGCAGACATTGGAATGGCAACAGCAGGGAAAGTCAGCACTGGCAGTGTGTGTAACTGCAATGTTGTGTCATGTAAATCGGGATGTGATTGCAGCACTCCACTTTATACTGTAGGAAGATATAGCACATATTTGATATCAGGTAGAAACTTCTAGGAAGGAAGTGTTCTTTCCTTTCTTCTATCTTGTGTTGGTACTGTGGACCTGGCAGCTCATCCTATTGGCCACAACAGGCACAAAATCTGTAATTCTGTGCTCCACTTACTAGGACTTAGTTGTCTTACACTGAATTTTTTTAAGGCTCTAGGCTTCTCCAATTTGCAATATCTTTTCTGTGGTAGAAGCCAAAGGCAAAGTGTTTTATTTGAATTCCTGACGTCCTTTATTCAATTATTCTTGAAAGGATACTTTTTACACAATTTAAATGTGCTGGCCAAAGATGACTCTTTGAGTCTTGGATAATGATTTCTGTATTGTTAAAAGCTACTTTATGAATGGCCATGTCCTTCTGCTACATCCATGTTTGATATAGCTGCTTTCCTTTTCTCGGGAGATGGGCATGGAGTGGCCTGATAAATGGGTTGGTATTCTTCTGGTACTAGTTATACTGTACTCCCTCAGCAGCTGTGAAGTTTCTTCCCTGGGTATGATGTCTTTTGATAACTATGCAATGAAGACAAGGATCTTCAAATTAAGTATATGTAAAAACGTTTACAGGGACATTAGGTATCCTACAGCCTGCTTATTTAAATCTTATCCTGTGGTTTTCACAAAATGTCTCCACATGGTTGTAGTACTACTCCAAATAAAAAGGAAATTCTGGGAAGTGGAAACCTAGAGACATCGACATATTACAGGCCTTCCAAGATGGACAGAAAAGGAGAAAAGAGCATTTGGACCTGAGCTGAAAAATTGATAGGGATTCTTAAAAATGGCCTATGAGAACACAAAGCCAAGCAATAAGACTGTGAAAGAAATCTAGGATATCTGCTCTGAAAGCACTCCTGGGGTCCAAAAAAAATCTAGAATACCCCTTCATAAACCACAAACCTAGTTGAACATGTAAAGCAATATTAAAATATCAAGGAGATGGAATACTATATGAAGCAGGTAACTCTGCTCAGAAGGCTACTAGCTAAATAAGAGCTGTATATAAAAAGACAAAAATAAAACATAGAATGAAGAATGTTAAATGACACCTTGATTTTAAACAGTTACTGATGATTAGCTGATGAAATAGATTCCATCTGCAAACAAAAGATCATTTTCCCTACAGTAACTGAAAAAAGAGGTATTAATTATTTCACAAATTAGGCAGACACATTAGATTATGGCAAGGATTTTGGTGACAGAAAAAGGTTCCTTGAAAAACATAAGTGCGAGTTCTTTGAATTGATGAGGTTATCCTAGAAAAGTCGAGCTGGCCTGTGAAAGGTGAAATGCTCATTGCCTTCATAGCAACTTTATAGCTAAGCCCCTAGGGTTCACTAACTTTCTCACAATGGAAATGTTCTCCAAATGTTCCCCAAACAGGATGATCCTGTGCTTGGACAGACAGCCCAGGCCACCTGGGTTGAAATGCATACATTCATCAAAATGGACACAAAAGTAGACAAAAGAACTTGATGATCACAGTGTTCTTTACATGCTTGAAGGTGTTACTGTGATGGCCACCAAGTAAATGCATAGACAGAAAAGCAGAGAAGTCAAGAACAAAAAAAATGAGGTCTCTGTAGTTCAGAGCTTTCACTGCTGTTTTGCTTCTGTTCAAAATACCTTGGCTATTTGAAAAAGTCAATAGTTTCACAACCAACCTTGGACAAGCTAATCTTTGACTAGCACAGCCAGCCCTGACACAAACTTTTCTGATAACTGCTGGTGTCATTGATCTTCCCCTCGGTCAGCTCACTGCAGCCTCACACTTGCTGTGCCTGGCTTGCGAGGCTGCCATGGAGAAGTTAACAGCTCTCCATCAAACCTCTGCCAGCTGTGGCAGCTTATGTGAAGTGGTTTAGGTTTTCTCACAGGGTTCTTTAGCTTGACATTTACATCAGCAAAAATAACATATAAAGATGGCTAATGAAAATATGTATTACAACAGGTTTGTGGTTTTGTGTTGTAAATAAACAAAATCACCATTTGCCATGTAAGTTTAACAGAACAACAAATTTAGTAATTACCACTCCTTAAAAATAATAATCCAAGAGCCACATCTCATTTTCTTCAAGTAAAAAAAAAAAAAACAAAACCAAAACCAACTATTTTGCTGGTCCCTGGTTTTGGCATTGTCTTAACTTTCATGGAAAATATAGAAATTTTACATATTTACCATTTATTTGTTTAAGCTTCAAAAAGTCCATTGTGCAAAGCCAAAGTCAGTTAAGGGAAAAAAAATCAGGCCTGCTTTACTCCTCAGTTAATGGGATATCACACCTAAGAAAGAACAGTTATGTTGGGTACATCTCCAGAGGCTCTACAGTTGTCTAGAAACTGATGTGTCTTTCTTCTTTTCTCTCTCAAAACAAGCTGTCAGGAACAGGTGTTCTTTCATCGCAAATCTTTCATTTATTCATACACAGAGATTGGGATGGAGCTACAGATTCATTGCTCTGTTGCTACGCTAGCAAAACTATATTGGAAGGCTGAATAAAATGAGAAAAATAAGAAAATTTGGCCTGTTGGTTTGATATGTAAACTTTTGCATGATGATATTAGTCCTCTGGAGTGTCTGATTTTAGTTTATCGTGCTTGCTTATATTCAGCACAAATGAAGCCATAGTATAGACAGATGACTCTGAATAAGTTCCAGATGACTCTAGGAACACCCACACCATTGCAATTTCACTTTCTTTGGTTAGCAATGCAGTCACATCAAAGATGTACATATATAAGGATTTACATTTATGTTAAACTTGCAGAGTTGTAATGTTTTTTTCCCAGAGGAATAACTCCACACCTTTTCCAGTGTGTGCCAGGAAATACAAGCTTCTGTTACTTGATGAGATCCTTGTCCTTTTATTCCATCAAAAATTATATTGGTATCATAAGGAAGATACTATGGTTTTAATTTCTGCAATATCTTTCAGACCTGTAATTTGCAAGGAGCACTGTCACACTTCACAGCCCTGAAAAAGGAACAGTGAATTTGTTCTGAGAAGCTCTAGGAGGAGCATAGACTATTCTTTTTTCACACAGGCCTTATTTTCCTCACTGGCTCTCCAGATATCCCAGAACTATATTCAGTATAATGGATTTGCAGACCATAGCTGTCTACATTCTCAGTTGTACTTAATCTAAGGTTTTTATTTCGGTTTTCAATTCAGTATAATTTCTCTAGCTTCTTTGTATTTTTTAACGGCTAGAGGAAAAAGGTCTTTAAATTTTCAATTCTACTCTCAAGTCACCATCACCACTAAAAAACCCCAAAATTAAAAAAAAAACAAACAAAAACCCCAAACAAACAAACAAAAAACCCCAAAGAAAAAAACCAAAACAAAACAAAACAAAAAAAAACCCCAAAAAACAAAAACAAAAAAACCCCTAAACTTCAAAGCTTAAATCCTGGAGCATGGGGCTGAGGCAGTCTCACCTCCACTGGGCTGTCAGATTTGGAAACCTCTAACACAAACCATGGAATCACAGAATAGGAAAGGTTGGAAGGGATCATCTGGTCTACCTTCCTTGCTCAAGCAGGGCCATCCTAGAGCGCATTGCACTGGATTTTGTCCAGATGGTTCTTGAATATCTCAAATATGGTGGGAGACACCACAATCTCTCTGGGCAGCCTAACCCAGTACATGGTGCACCACACTTTAAACTTCTTCCTCATACTTGGGTGAAAATTCCTGGACATCAGTTTCTGCCGGTTGCCTTTTGTCTGTTGCTTGGCACAACCAAGAAGAGCCTGGCTCCACCAATGAGACACATGGACCATGATATTGGTGTCAAGAGATCCAAATATGCAATGAAAACTGCTGTTTTAATGACTGGACAAATTTTTAATGCTGGAGGATACATTTCCCTTTCTTCCAAGCCCACTGAGAAAGCATGCAGCATCACACTATTTGAAAGTAATCTGAGTTTTTATGTTCTTTTTCTACTACTTTTCCTGCTTTTTCACTAAAAGGGCAAATAAGGAATATTTAAAGTTTGATGACAATGCAACAGGTGGTGATGACAACAGAGTCACAGAATCATAGAACGGTGCAGGTCAGAAGGGACCTCAAAGATTCTTCCAAATATCTAACCTACGTTTCCCCTCTTTCAGTTTTTACCTGTTACTTCTCGTCCTATCACTATATGCCCTTGTGAAAAGTCCCTCTCTGACTTCCCTGTTTTCATCCTTCAGGTACTGAAAGGTTGTTATGAGGTCTCCATGAAACCTTCTCTTCTCCAGGCAGAACAGCCCCAGCTTTCCCAGCCTATCTTCATAGCAGAGGTGCTCCAGCCCTCTGATCAATTTCATGGCCTCCCCTGGACTTACTCCAACACTTTTGGTCCTTCTTATGTTGGGGTTCCTTCTGAGCTAAGAAAAAGTGGTAACACCTCTTTTCCAAATAGTTCACGCCAGCATTAGTGGAGCAGAAGGGATGGGATGTTAAACCCTATGTGCATCCTGCACTCAGCAGTGGTTGAGGCATGCTATGAGTAGTGTGTCCAGTTCTGGGCCCTGCCATTCCAGAAGGACATTGAGGTGTTGGAGTGGATCCAGATAAGGGCAATGGACCTGGGGAAGGGTCTGGAGCACAAATCCTAAGAGGAGCAGCTGAGGGAGCTGGGGTTGTCAAGCCTGGAGGAAAATAGGCTCAGGGGTGACCTTATCAGTCTCTACAAGCACCTGAAAGGAGGCTGTAGCCAAGCGGGGGTTGGCCTCTTCTCCCAGACAACCAGAGAGAGGACAAGAAGAAATGGCCTCAAGATGTGCCAGGGAAGGTTTAGGTTGGAAATAGGGAAGAATTTATACACAGACACTGGATATTGGAATGGAATGTCCAGGGAGGTGGTGGAGTCACCATCCCTTGAGGTGTTTAAGGAAAATATCGCACGTGGCACTCAGCACCATGGTCTATTGACACGGTGGTGTTCAGTCATAAATTGGACTCGACCTCAGAGGTCTTTTCCAATCTGACTGATTCCGTGTTTCAAGCCTGCCGTCAGCTGGCGCGCAGGGGATGACCGGGCCAGCCGCAGCCCGTTCCCTCACGGCGGGCCGGCTGCCCAGCCACCCTCCCCACACGCAGCCGCCCCGTGCCGGCAGCGCCATAGCCCCGGAGCTCTCCGCTCCCTCCCGGCCCAGCTCCGCCCCGCGGCCCCGCCGCCACATAAGGCCCCGCCGNCCGGGCCTGCGGGGCCCGACCCTCCCGGCCCGCCCGCTCCGTGGGAGCAGTGGGAGGGCAGCTGGGGAATAAAGGAGTTGGTTCCTTTCCGAAATGCACTAGTGCAAAGGGGGCATTCAGAGCGCTCAGGCCCTGCGGAGGAACGCGTCGACTTCGCTAGGCGGGCTGAGGGAGGGTTTTGGATAGCACTTGGGTATAACCTGTCCAACTTAGGTTGGTTAGTATTACCATTCTTAATAATTCAGCCAATAAATTGAACTTAAGTGGAAAAAATAACTTCAAAACACGAATGTGTAGAGAAGCACCGAGGTACAGTCATGCACTAAGTTATTAGAAGCACAGCGTGCCTGCTGGGTGTAGTCAATGTGCAAGTGTAACCTAGAGGCGAAAACTTGGAAGAATAATAGGGTATTTTTTGACTCAACCATTTAGAAACTGTCTGGTTTTGTTTTCTGTTTATCATGTGTATAGGGACACATAATATGCAGCAAAGCTCCTGTAAGAATGTGCACTGCTGTTGCATAAGTGCTATGGATGGATTCAGTTTAAAAAAATACAATCGTATAAACGGTTTTTGAAGTGTGTAAGTTTATGCTGTTAGTTTTTATATGACAAGAATATTGCAATTACTAATGTAATTAAATTCTAATCAACTATACCAGTTTCAAAGATCTAGTTGTTTTGTCTTAGATTGATTGCAAAGGATAAGTATGCACTAAACACTGATAGAAACACTGTGGTTTCTTTTTTTCCTGTGTGTGTTTGGGAGGTAGATGCGTTCAAGTGGAAAAAGCTGTCAAATTTTACTTGCTTAATATGCTTTGGGAGCAATGTTTAATGAAGTCAGATTGACTCCATCACTTTCCTGTGTTACAGGGCCTGCGGTTTGAGGTGGTTCCATCCTGGTTTAAGGAGACACTTGAAAAGTCATCTTTTACAGCCCCTTACGAGTATGCTGTGGAAACAGCAAAACAGAAAGCTCTTGAAGTAGCAAACAGAATGCATGTAGTAAGTTACTAACAATTACAGCAATGAGCTTTTTGTCTGAAGGTGGTGCATGTTTCTGTGACTTAATTTGCTTGCACTGCTTAAGTGATCCCTGAGTCCTTTTTCTCCACTGAAGGCTCATGAATGTTTTTCTGTCATTTGTGAAAGACAGGGTCTTGAAATTGCCTAATCAAGAGTATCATGCTGGCAGTTCAGACTTTCCACAAACTGAAGCTGCCTGCATCCCTTGTCAGCATCATACCTACTCTTGTGTGGTATATGTATTCCATAGTTCCTTCAAACAGTCAGGTGTGTGGCTGACCTTTCTCCAGGTATTTGTTGATTGTGGGAGACAGACTCCACAGAAGAACACTGATGTGATTCCAGTGCTTTTCTTGTAGCTTTCCCTTCTAATAGACTACTTGAACAAGTGACAAGAATAGCTCAGAAATTGTGAGTATAGAGGTACTGAAGGAAAGCAGGAAAAGTTACTATTTCTTTGCCCAGAATGTTTTAAACCAGAATTTGTCTATTTATTTTTAAGAAGGGAGAAGTTGACATAATTTCAGGTTCTGTTAGACAAGGCATCAATTTTATATCCTACATTTTATCAAAACCAGTGATGTAACTTACACTATCAGTGGTGTTTGACTTACACCCTTGCCTGTGATCTCTGTTTAAGCACATAAGGCTCTTTGCTGCCACAACCTATTTAAAAATCTAGCTGATTAAATCTCACAAAATGGGCTGTTAATAATTTGTCAATAATACAGCTCTGGAAGAGAGGAGTATGTTGGTTCATCCTATACTAGCAGCAGAAAAGGAATGTTGAACACTTTAAATGAACAGTGTTGCCACATGTCACCATTCTTCAAAGCAAATATTGCATGATCTCCAATGTAAATCGTTACCCAGGATTCTGTCAACTACTTTCTAGACAATGGTACAACAGGAGAGTGGATTTTAAACCCAGCCTCACTAAATTACTTACTTTAGGTTTTCATTGCAAAATACTGTGCTGGTGATAACACTAGTTCGGTGGATTTCAAAATGCTTCTTCATACAGGAATTACCAGAGCTAATTCTAGGTATCATTAAAAAATTTAGAGCAAATCAAGTCTTTGTCCAGAAGAATTGCCTCCCTGTCAATGTTTTATCATAATGGTCATGCTTACAGAAAGGTTTCATGTCGTGTTGTGATATGTCACAGTGGTGTGTACCTTATAATATGCAGGTAAATCAAAACTTAGCTATATGGACAGATACAGTTTAAAGTCAAGAAAGGTGTACAAGGAATTCTTATATATCACTGCCTCTCATATTAAAAAAAAAAAAATAGACTGTGTTCTCTTTTGAGAGAAAAACACAAAGTGTAGCTAAAAAATAAGGAATTTATTTTGCAGTAAAATTTTGCTTGAAAAAAATTATCTTAGAGAGCTGTATTCGCTGGCTTCCAAACACTAGGAAAACCCAGTTTGGAAATTCCACACTTTATTTAAAGGAATTGTTCACCACCTTGAAGACCAAATTGGTTTTTGAGAATGCACTTCATTTCCTGGATGCATTTATTCATCAATAACATATTTTGGCAAATTTGTGGCTTGAGAATGGTGTTCTCAGGCCTCACTTTTATGATGATATAAATGTTTATTGTTTTGCAAACAGTGCAAAAGGAGAAAGAGCATTTTGTTTGCAAGACAGTGTAGAGCTCTACTTCTAAACCAGTAAAATGCTGTTTCTTATCTTAAGTCTTAAAAGATTTTGTTCTTTGCATCTTCTGAAAAATGCCTTCTTTCTTGTGCTTTTGCAGAAGCATCTGAGAACACCTGATGTTGTCATAGGAGCAGACACTATTGTGGTAAGAAGCCTTTAGTGATTTAACATTTCTTTAATTTATGACACATTAGAAAACACTGTGTCTTTAAGTTTGAAAGTTGCCTTCACTGTGAAGCTATATCTGCATTATGATACATCTTTTTGGGGTTGGGTGATGCGGCTTTTAGGGTTTTTTTTTCCCCAACAAGGTAATTTTTGAAATCTTGAGAGCTAGAAGCCTGGCTACTGGTTTTCAGTACACTAATACTGCCATAAATATTGCCTTGGATACTCTAATATGTAATGGAAATTCTGTTCTCAGGTGGCTTATCTGTCAAGAAGTCCAGATCAAGTGAACTGTTCAGTGTTGTGCCTTGTAGGAGGAGGTTACTTTATACCTGACATCATCACAGTGACAGTGAACTGTAAAGGACAGAAAAAGTTGTATTATCCTTTAGTTTGAGAGGTGCAGCCATGGGAGGGTAGAGTGCAGCACTCATGGGCTTGACATTAAATTCCCTGTTCCACTAAAGTGTCTGTGCTTCTTGCTCTACTCACTAGACTCAGGTTTGAAGCCCTGGTTGAAATCATGATTCAAACATGATTTCTGACCTCAGTTTCTGAAAAGTGAGAAAAAAGCAGCACACTCACTCTATCTTTCTGTTTTAGTCTGTGGATGAGCAGATCCTGGAGAAACCAGTTGATAAGCAAGATGCCTACAGGATGTTATCAAGGTCTGTAGTTTTAAGTAAGATACAAAATTCGAGGATGGCATTTTTCCATCACTTAGGTTCTCAAGAGGGTTCCACAGAAGGGATACGTGCAAATTTTGGGGTTTTGTTTGTTTGTTTTAAGGTTATTAGGTCATTCTCTTAATTAGGGATAGGAAATGCACTTAATATTTAGCTTTTTAGAATGCCAGGGATAAAGGCAGATAAGGTGATGCATCTGATGTATCATATATCCAAGGTGTCAAATGAGAATTTTCACACACTGTTTCGTCTTACAATTTGGTGTGGAATCTTGTAGGGGACAGAGCATGTGAGATGCTTCAATCACATCCAGAAATATCCTGGCTATTCCTTAAACAGTCTCTTCAAAGATTCACAGTCCCTTGCTATTATACATCTGTTGCTAACACAGCTGGTAATAAAGTCCTCAGAACTAATTGGCCACAGCGTGGCACTCTGGAGCCTCTACAGGAGAGAGCCTGGGGTAAGGGAATCTGGGCTTCTGTGCACTCTGGCTTACCATGGGGTCTCTGGAGGCCAGTCTGGATGAAATAAGAACATATGCTCTAGTTCCCTATTACAAGTTTAGTCTGAGTTGCATCACCTAGATATTTATTGCCAGCTTTTAGTGAGGATGACTGTAACAGTAGTGTTTATGCCAACTGGCCTTTTCTAATGCATTTGGCATAGTCACCTTCCTGATATACAGTGAATAAACTGATACCATGAACTACTTTTATACAAGTGATATTTTGTAGACTTCGAATTACTGCAGCTTTTGATAGTGTGTTTTATGTGGCTATTTTTTGTTTGTTCTGCCAATGTCTTTTTACCAATATTTAAATAACATTTACTTGTTTAGGATACGTGTCAGATCCATTCAGTGATGTATTACTATACTGCTTCTCAGTCTGTAGCAGTATAATAAGGTAGAACATTTCATAAGGCTGTTGCTTAATGATCTTTTTTTTTTTATCCCTGACAGGCTGAATGGGAAGGAGCACAGTGTTTTCACAGGGGTGGCTATTATACACTGCCGTAGTAAAGGTAGGTGTAATTTTATTACAACTCAATATTTGTATTAACATTTCTCTTGTGATAGCTAGTACAAGTAAAGAAATAGGATGAAAATGTTTCATATACTGTCTGAATTTGTTTTCTGCTCAAAAACTACCATATCAAAATATAAATTAAAGGCTCCCCACAAAAGCTAACCTTCTTCCTCTATTCAGTTTTCAGACAGAAAGGAAAGTGACAAGATTCAATGGAGTTTAGAAATACTGTCTCTGAAAGCTATGAGATTAATTAAAAGGCCAATATAAGTTGTGGAATATTCCAAATTCAATTCAAGTAGGGTACTACAGACTGTGAGACTGAGCTGAATGTGATTCATATCAACTTCATTCTGTGTTGTGCTTATACCACCCATGTTCTTTGTCACATAATTTATAGAGAAAGTGAATGGTTTTTATGGAAACTGTATCATTAATATAATTTGAGGACTGTTTGAGTGGCATTGTCTGATAATTGTGCCAATAGTCTTTTAGTAGAGCTTTTGCAGACATTTCACTCACATAGAAGACATAGTCTTCTGTACACAAATTAATGGTTTTTAATCTTTTCTGGAATGATTGCTGCAAAAGAAATAAAACATGTTACCTAGGGATTCCTGTGAGCAATCCAGCAATGTAAATAATGCCTCTAACTGTTTACTCTAGGAAAAAAGTTAAGTGCACCCAACTGTAGTAGTCATGCTATAACAGCACATCTTATCAAGTTTACAAATTTGAACTGCATCACAGTTAAATGAATAAAAAGTCTTGCAGATTCCCCAAGAGATGCAATCAGTAGAACAGTTTTGTAGAATACATTTTTATTTACAGTTTATAATTACAATCTATTAACTTGTTAAAGATTAAATTTTTATTTTAAGCTGACTAGATTTTTTTATCAATTCTGAAAGACATGATAGTCTGTCTTCCTATGCACCAATTTTCTTATTTCATTAGGGTTTCACACTATCACCATTAGAAATTGGTTAGCATTGGTCTGTAGTGTAGATATTTCTTACTCTTCCTCAAGCATTTCCACTGCTACCAAAACAGTGGTAGCAGGAGATGCTGATCTTGGTGTTTGTAGAAAAGAGTAGGGAGAGCTAATAATCAGCAATGTGCACACTCATTTGTGCAAGGCTGTTACCTTTTGAACATGTTTTGGAAAAGCCTCTGTCTGCAGTGACAGCAGGGCCACAATGCACCACCACATGCAGTAGGGTCCATACCCAGGTGTGCAGTACTTTATTGCACCTTCCTCAGCCACTTCCAGCTACAGAAGTCTGAAACAATCTTGTCATCTCCTGAGAGATGATAGGAAGATGACAGCGATGGTGACTGCTGGATATCCAAGTCTGAAGTGCAGGTGCAGCTACACGTACCCACTTTTATGACAGCTATATGTTGAACTCTGGTATGTTGTTGAGTTCTTTGACAACAGTCATAAAGTTGGAATGGGTGGTTGTGGCCTTGTTTGTACTCGGTGCTAGATGTGTGTGCCAGCATCCATAAACAGCTTTGTGTAAGCGTTCTTAAATTAAAGAATGTGTTCCACACAGGAAGAACAGTTTTTAGCCCTGAGACAGGACTGCAGGAGAATAAACTCCCAAAACTCTTACTTTTTTTGGGAAAGTTGAGTCCACTGTCGCTAAAGAACATTGTTGGTCATGTCATACATCTATGCAATATATTTAATTATTCTCAAACAAACTCGTCAAATGATTAAGAAATACAGCCTAGATATTATGCTCTCTAAACTACAATTGCTGTTTCTAAAAAGGCCTTTTTATTTCTGTAGACAATCAGCTAGAGATGGAAATCACCGATTTCTATGAAGAGACTAAAGTAAAGTTTTCTGAGCTGTCTGAAGAGCTCTTATGGGAGTACATTCACAGTGGGGAGCCAATGTAAGTTAAGACCCTGATGCCACCATACAACACTTGAGCATAGGCCTTAAGGGTACATTATTAAGCCAGTGTAAAACATTGTCCATTGTGTTCTCTGAAATTCTGCTCTGTGTGTGCGATAAATGACAGTATGGGTGATGCAAGGTCACAATTACTTTGTTCTTCTGTAAAGCTGTCATTTCTCCAGTGAAAGTGAGCTGTCTTTTTAGAATCCTAATGAATTTGAGAAGTGAAGACTTGAAATACTCTGGATTAGAGCCAGCACTTGTGCAATATACAATTATCTTTCTATTAGCAGAGGCATTCAGGGATCTTCAGTGCTCAAGACAATGCATAGTTCATTACAACCAGGTGAAAAGAGTTAGTGTCGAATAATCCTTTTCATCATGGAACTGTATTGGAGGAAAGCTAGAACTCACTGTATTTAGTGAATCACAATCACTGCTCTGATGCAAGGAAAACCAACTTAATTTTTCTTATCCTTGTGAAAAGTGAAAACGCAGTTTGTGCATGTTGCTGTGCCAAAATTGTCCTTCAGCTTATGCATTTCTGTCACACTGGGAATATAGTTACTGACCTATATAGGCAACATTTGCAAAGACAATATCCCAGACAACTGTGATTCCATGGAAGAAATAGGATGTAAACAGAATGCCTAATTACTACTACTAAGATGAAGTTCACTAAATTGCTTAAAAAAAAAAAGAAAAGGTACTTATTTGGAGGCAGCAGGGGGAAAGGAATTTGTCTTTCCTTTGTGTTAGCTGAAGCCTCCTGAAGGCATAGTTAGCACTATGGACTGCATATCAGGTGATCTGATGTGAACTTTTCTCCCTGTAGCTTCAATTGTGGCCAGGTAAGAATATAAATTGTGGTTTTGAAACTCATTTGTGCTATAAAACAATAAAGCCATGTTTTACTGGGGAAAGAGAAACCAGTGTAGGCCTTAGATATACTTCAATGCTGATGTCTAAATGAGGCATATTTGTGAACATGTAAGGGTCACAGCTTATTGAATAGACTGATGTTAAATTGGATTATGTGGAGAGAATGTTTTCGCAAGACTACAGCTTGTAATAAATTCCTGTGTAGGTTTTTAGAAGGTGATATTTATTATGCTAATTAGTATGATGTCTAGATTTAGTGGGCCATAAAGTTGCAGTTTGAAGGATAAATGACCGTGGATTTTTAGGAAGAATGTGAAGTTGAAAGTTATCTGGAATATTTTGAATATTTCCTCTGGAAGCAAATATGCTATAGCAGTACTTTGCTGCACCAAAACATGAGCAGTGCTGGGTTGTTCTGTTCATTCTGCTAAAAAGGGTGTGTGACATAAAGGGCTTCTCAGGGACCAAAGGTTCAGAAAGTGTATTTCATTACTCTGAGGCAGAAGCCAATTGATCTTTGTTTATGTAATCCTGAGGATAGGAAGCATTTGTTCTGACTTTGCAAAGGAACTACTAAACAGTGTCCTATAAATTTTGTGAAACAGTAAAGGAGAAATATCTCATAGAACTTTTGTTATTTTTGTTCCCTCTTCCAGCCCCACTCATACAGGTTACACAATTCTATGCATACAGGCTTTTCTAAACAAAAAGTGACCATTTCGTATTTTAAAAAAATTAAAATTACATGGCAAAATAATTTTCTGAAATAATACAAAACTTAGCAGTCACATGAAAAAATAAAAGTGACTTGTTATTTTGAGGATTAGATTGAGTTATTTTTCTAGCAAGAAGGAAATTGGCATATAATGTTTAACTCAATCACTGCTGACAGAGAGTAATACTAGAAATACGTAGCTGACCTAAAGTATGGGTAAGGAAGGATGGGAAATTGTTGTCTCAAGATAGTGTGTGGCTAGTGAGGCTATAAAAACCCTCAAATTTCGGCTTCAGAAAGGAGCCTTTTGTTTTATTTCCGTTCCTCTTTCTAACCAAGGATTTTCTGCTTGCAAGCACTGTCTCTTTTTTCTTTTCTGTCTATCTGTAGAAAAAAGGCTATACCACAGTAATCCTAACTGGTTTGGGCTTGTACAATGAGTAGACTTAGTTTCTGCCAGCCTCTTTGACCCAGCTTTTTATTTTGTAATCTTTCCCTTATGAACAACTTTATCTGTCTCTGCTTACACCTCCTAGCTGGAAAATCCTATGTGGTTTTAGTAGCTCTCCTCTGATGACAGTGAAACCAAAGGACCCTACTACACTCTGGGAAGAAGGTGATGACAGAGACTGCAGCTCTACAATTTCACACTTTACTGCGAAGGAATAAAATGTAGAATGTAAATGTTCTTTTCAGGACCCAATCCCAGAACATAGTGTTGTAGAAAAATATGTAGCCAGTTCTGTTAAAGTTCTTGCTGGGAGTATGATACTGCTGCTTTTGATGGTTATAATGTTTTAACCTACCTGTAAGCATATACCAACATGACTACAGCTTCATTGAAAAATGAGAAGACATTTAAGTCATTATAATATTCCTAATTAGATTGATTTAAATCATGAGAACATTATAAAAGAAGAAATAATTTAAACTATGACAGAGTTATAAGGTTATGCTTACAGTGCAAGATTCAAGGAAAATTCCTATTCCACAATTTATAGTAATTCAGAAAATCCTGGTGGTATACTGATTCCTCTGGTTGTTTTAGCATGTTATTAGAAACAGAATCCAGAGGTAAGTGCTAAAAATAAAGAGCTGTTTCTGATCAAATCTAAGAATAAACAATTAGCAATAATTTTTTTAATGTAGTAACCTTCTTTCTCAAGCAGTTTGTGTAATTCTGCACTACCTTAAGTTAACAGATCCGAGACGGACTGACCTTTGGTTTCTAAGCTTGCTGACGTAGGTTTTCAGATTCTGCTGTTATGTAGGAAACATACTTTTAACTGCCTTGTTCCTTGTATGAGAGCAGTAATGGGTCTACTACAGTTTATCTGACTTGTATATATTTCCATTCCACTCTGTGGAATTTGCATAATTAGCCTAAAGACAAATTGTATTTCCAAGGTTAGTTTCTGTGCATGTACATTCCTGTGCCAAATTACCAGTATTACCGTGACATCTAAGAGCACAGTGTTGTGAACCACAATTTTATTCTATCTCAGATGGTTGCACAAGAGATGGATGGATAGGGCTAGAGTAGTGGATCTTGTTTGAATCAGTGTGCTTCTTGTGTGCTCTTTCCCAAGGAAGTCCTGTCTTCCCAGGCCTCATTTTAGGTTTTCCTATGACTGAGATCTGCAAGATGCATTCTATAATCATTTGAGTTCTACAGGGTCAACTTTGGGAGCTCCTTTGGGACCTAATATTCCTAAAAGCTTCTTAGCCTCTTGTGGAATTAGGTGAGGGCCAGTATGCATCTGGTGACCCAGTGGCAGTGTTGAGACACTTTTTGGTAGCCATAACTTGGTAACCTATGGCAGCACACTCTGACTGCAGTCACCTGCTGCTTAGGTGACACTTGCACTTGCACTGTCTGAAACATCAAGACCTTTGACTACTCACCCTCACTGGAAATACTGATCCTTCTATTTACCTTGTGATTTACAAATTGAGGTGTTGAGCCTACCTAGTAGATTTTATCTGCCTCTAACTTAGGTATGCTAGTCTTTATTCCACCCTCTGTGGATTTTTAGTGTTCTGTGGTACCTCTACTCTTAGCCTTAATTAGATCTAAGCTGTTTTTGCTTTTTCTTCCCCAGGGACAAGGCTGGTGGATATGGTATACAAGCCCTTGGTGGAATGTTAGTTGAGTATGTCCATGGAGACTTCTTGAATGTGGTGGGATTTCCTCTGAATCATTTCTGCAAAAAGCTAGCAGAACTGTACTATCCGCCCTCTAAACATAATGTACAACATAAAAAGTATGGCTCTATTCCTTCTGTGGACACTGTTGAGAACCTAAGTGATGGAGAAAGTGAATCTTCAAATTTCACAGAGCACAAAGTTGCTAGTAAGTTGGACAGCAGTGGGATTCATTCCTCGGGAGCTGTTTACACTTCTGAAAACAGTTCTGCTGTCAAAACTGGTTTTACAGTGCCTTTGGAAAATCAGAATGGAGTGTCACAGAGTGCATCAAAACTTCCATCCAAAATTCTAGAGCTGATGGATGGTTTTAGAGCTTCAAAGGTAAGGCAAAAAATAAAACCACTCATTACAGTGTTGTCTGATACATTTCTTTCACTGGATTCTAGTATGTACCAGGTATTGCAAAATACTTCAGCTGGGGAAAGAATGTATTAATAATTAGAAAAAAGGGACCACTGATGTTCTGGAGAATCTCAAGACAGCTGAAACTTCTGGTGCAGTGCAAACATTGCTGGATTTGTCTTTTTATATTTGTTTTTATGTGTTCTATGAAATTTCAGTTACCTATTGGATAATTTTCCCTTGAGGTGAGAGGGTAAAACAATAGCAGGTTTTTGTTTTGTTTTGTTTTTTAATCCGGTGAGAAGAGCCACAACCAAACTGGAATTATATACTCTTCAAAGAAAGCATTTAATGTGGCTAACTCACCTGCCTTAAAACTGTGACAAGAATTGTATCTAATATATTTCCTTTGTCACTTTTAATGCTTTGCATTAGAATTCTGTGGAAGATCATAAATTTTTGGTGCCTCTTCAGAATATTATTTTTAATAACCTGTTTCATGTTCTAGATGTGTTTAACTGATAATATCCATGCTGTATCTGATGGAGGCGTACTCATAACAGCTCACAAACAAGGTCACATGCTCTGCGTATCAGCCAAGCGTGATGTGAAATGCATAGCCGGACATTTTAAGTACTCACAGATTTTCTACATAGTTGCAGTGTAGCAAAGGCAATAGCGAAGAAGGGGGAAAAGAAGTTAATATTGACCATTCTAATAGATCACTGATCGCCATTAAGTTATTTGTGTTTTAGGAAGAGGTGGAAAAAAAGTGCTAAAGTGGCAGTGAAATGCAAACTTGGAACTAAAGATCCAGCAACTTGGAGGTGAATGGAAGGAGGCACACCAGACAGTGAACAATAGTTTTGCTGAAACAGTGGAGAGTTGTGCTCAGCTCTGAAGGAAGACTGTAGTGTGATCATGTGGTGTGGTTCTGTGGGTGTGCTTCTTGCAGGCATGCAAAGCTGTCCTGAGAGGCTTGGAGTAAAGCAGCTTTGAGGTTGCTGCATTTGTGAACTTCTTGTGTGCCCATAGGGAGTGACATATTTGAATGAGTGAGATGATGTTTAGCATTTCTTCAATTTAAGTAAAAAAAAAAAAAAAAATCATCAGCATGCGGTTATACATTACTTTTTGCACTGGTGTGATGCTGAATAGTTTTGTGCAGTGAAGTACAGGCTGGAAAGAAAAGAAAGAGCTTTACTATTCCACTACTCCAGTGTGAAGTCCTAGTATGAAGTACTGAATCACATGCTGAACTAGTTGGATTTTTTTCCTATTTCTTTGTAAAATTAATTACCAGTAGTGATTAATTACAATCTGACAAAATTAATCACATTTCCATTTGCAGAATAGGTTTAAGTACACAAAAGCATTTATTTCCACGAAAATGGTCAATTTTTTTTTTTTTGAATTTTTATTATTGAATGTTGTTTCAAGAACTTTATAAAGCAGAGTAAAATCTCCTGCAGATGAAGATATTGCTACCTATTTCCCTCTGAACCGCTCTGTTGCAGAACAGGAGAGGATCAGGGTTAAATACTTGAAAGTTGAAAAACTTTGAAGTTTACTGTGTCCCAAATTTACATAGTCTAATCTGTATGCAGATCTTTGGCTTTTTTCTTTTTCTTTTTTTTTTTCTTTTGTTTCCTGAGAATTACTGAATGAGTATGTTAGCCAAGTTTTCTGCTTTCTCACCTTCTTTTTCCTGTTCTAATAGTTTACAGATGGTATCAGTCCAAAGACTGAGCAGGTCTCAGAAGCCATATGGTTGTAAACTAGATGTAATTGGCTCAGTATTGTGAAAGGCAGAATTATAATAAATCCCTGCTATATGTTCCTATTAGAATAACAAAATGAACTGTAAAAATGGGTGAAGATGATAGAATATATAGACACTCAGTAGCAGACCTACTCTCAAAGTTGATCTCTTTTTCTCCCATTGATTTGTATTAAGCAGAATGGCAAGGCCCTTCTTTCCTTGTTACCTTTAGATTTAAATTTCATGATAGTTGCTTCCAGTTGTAAAGAAATGGATTCTGTGATTGCTGCATTTGCCTCCACTGTTGTGCTCTCCATAAGTTACTTGGTTTTACGCGCTTCAGAATGCAGAAACTGTAGAATTGCAGATTAATTCTAAATGGTGAGGTGTATATTACTACATCTCATTAACTTTGCTCTCTGGTTTGGTTACCATAACTTTAAAAAAAAAAGTTTTCAGCTAAGGTTTTCAGTTTAAGGCAGCTATTGTCCATGAGCTTTTCTTCACCATCAGGCACTAGCTCTTCTCTTGTCCCCATACCATGTGTACACATCCTGTTAAGGTATGGCTGTAATACAGTTGTCCTATGAAATTTTATTCTTTCTGTTCTTAATATTTTTGGGGTTTTCCCTTAATTTTAATAAATTTAAAAGCTGTATTTTAGTAACAAGCTGCTATACTGTCTTAGTGGAGAGTTCTGAGTTCCTTATGCTTTGGGTATATAAAATTTAATTTGATCTTTTGGTACTGGTTCATATGATTAAGAATGTTCCCTAAGGTCAAACAATCATATAGATGGGGAGGTGCTAAATATCTCAATAAACAAAATTTGTAGGCTGCATTCCAGAATACTGTGAATTTCCTTCTCTCCTAAACACTATTGCTAAAAGTTCTGTTACTTGCCAAGATACTGAATCCCTCTGAGAAGGAAGGGAGCAACTTTTAGGTTTGTTAAATTGTGTTGCAGTAGCTTAACAATAGTTGTGTAGAATAATTCTAGGCAGACAATATCATTATTTCAGGTTTTGATTGCTGTCTTTTAAACATAACATGGTAACCATTTCTTACCTACACATAGGCTCTGTTTGTAGCCTCTAAGCTGAAGATATTTGATCATTTGAAAGATAAAGGTCCAGTGAAGGCTGTGGATATTGCAAATGATGTTGGAACCTCTGTATGTGGAACTGAAAGGCTCCTTGATGCATGTACTTCTCTTGGATTACTGGAGAAAACACCACAAGGTGATTAATTTATTCTCTCTGCAACTGCATATGGTATTGAAAGACAGGCAGGACTGGAAAAGAGATGCTTTTCAGGTCACAGGTTCTGACTTGATATTGTGGGTAACTTGAATTTGGGGCAGAGGGGAATGGATTGTTATTACTTTGCTTTCATTATTAGTAGCTGGAATTGTTTCATGTGGGGGAGGGCTTTATGTAATGCACACATTCCGGTCTCCTTTATGGAAACTTTAGATTATTTTTGCTTTCTGGACATAATACTGACCAAATTTCTAAGAAAAAGGTTGCATGGACAGTCCCAGGGAACAGTGTAATAACTCAGATGTGTACTTGAGTCACAACAACCCCATGCAGCACTACAGGCTGGGAGAAAAGTGGCTGGAAAGCTGCCCAGTGGAAAAGAACCTGGCGGTGTTCAAGAGCAGCTGAACAAGAGCCAGCGTGTGGGCAAGAAGGCCAGTGGCATTCTGGCCTGTTTCAGCAGCAGTGTGGCTAGCAGGAGCAGGGTAGTGAGTGCCCCTGTGCTCAGCACTGGTGAGGCCACACCTCGAATCCTGCGGTCAGTTCTGAACCCCTCACAACAAGAAGACACTGAGGTGCCTGCAGCGTGTCCAGAGAGGGGTAATGGAGCTGGTGAAGGGTCTGGAGTGCAAGGCTGATGAGGAGTGGATGAGGGAGCTTGGGGGTATTAAAGTGACGAAAAGGAGGGTCAGAAGAGCTCTTACTGTTCTCTACAACTAAGTTGTAAGGATGTTGTAGTCAGGTGGGAGATGGTCTCTTTTTACAAGTAACAAGCAGGAGAAGATGAAACAGCCTCAAGGTATGCCAGGGGAGATTTAGGCTGAATAACAGGAAAAATTTCTTCCCTGAAAGGATTGCCAAGCATTGGAACAGGCTGCCCACTGAGTCACTATCCCTGGAGGTATTTAAGAAGTGTGTAGATGTGGTACTTGGGAACCTGGTTAAGTGGTGGACTTAGTGCTGGGTTAAAGGTTGTACTTGATAACCTTAGAAGGCTTTTCCATTGAAGTGATTCTATATTTCTATCTAAAATTATTGTCAAGTTCCATTTCCTGCTGCAGCAGTGCCATCAGTCTTCAGCAGAGGAAGACTGCTTTTAATAGGGAGAGTTCTGCAATGTGTCTCTTCGTGGACAGCAACTTAAATTTTAGTACTCCTAACTGGAGCAGTCCTTGAAGGTGTATGTAAATGAGGGAATCAGTATTAGGATTAACTTTTTCTGTCCATACTATGTAGTTAAAAGTTTCCATGTGCATCATTTCCATAGTAAGACTTGAAATGATTAGGTGTGAAGAAAATAAAGAAGCCTTTTTAACTCTAAGACCTAAAGGTAACACACAATTGAGAGAGGTTGAATTCAGGGAAGAAGTAGCCATAATCTGAACAAAAATACAGTAAAGAACGAGGAACTTCTAATACTATCCCTTGAATATTAGGTATCTAACTCAGGTACTCTGGTTTTTAAAAAATGCAAAAATTAAAAAATCAGTGTATATCTATATTTTCCAGGGTCTAAATTGTTTTTTTGAAACAAAGTACTTTCTTTAAGAATGGCAAGACTTTCAGAATTAACTACTTGCACAAAATTTTTAGTAATAGATAATAAAATCTGGTTATTATGTAGATATTATATATCTAGTCATAGTTATTTATGCTGGGAAACATGCCTTCAGATCTTAAACAATTGCAAAGTACTGAAACAAAGCTGGTTACAACTGTGTTCTTCCCATAAGGTTACAGTAATACAGACTCAGCAAATACCTACCTGACCTCAGATGGTAAATACTCACTTCATGGCTACATTATCCATTCTAATGATCACCTTTGGCCTCTCTTCACAAACTTGGAGTCTGCTGTCAAAGAAGGAAGCAGGCAAAATCATCGAGCCTTTGGAAAGAAAGCAGATGATCTGTTTAAGGTAATATACACTCATATTAGTATCAAAACCAGCTGTGAGGAGCCCAGATGTGATCTAGGGGCAAATGGAGACAGAACTGAATAAACTGTCTGAAGAAAATTTGTCAGTCTCAGAAATGCTAAACACAGTGCAGTTCACCAGTCCCAGGCTTCTGTTCCCTTCAACTTTAGGCTGTGAAGTAGTGGAGCAGTCAGAGAATACGTTAGGAAATTTGAGTGCTGACAAAAATTCTCCAGATGAAATGTTGCCTATCCCACTGACACACTCTCAGAATAACCTCTGGGCCTATTTAATTTATGTTTGTGTCCCTTTTGTAGCACCAAATAGTACCTTACCACACTTGTACTCCTTCCATACTGGATGCCAGTCAGTTACCAATACTGCTGTGTCTCCAGTTTAGGCTGTAGTCAAAGCTGGTTTGTGTTGATGCAGTGGAGAAGGGACCTAATCTCCTTTATGAAATTCTGTAGTTTTTTATCAGCTTCAAGCTGGTATCTATTACAGATAAAATTGTAATCCTTCTGCCATCTGTTTCAATCTGTGGCATTCTTTTCCCAGCGCTAGCCCAGGTGGATGTGATCAGACTGGAGCATCACTTAGGGTTGTAACTAGCCTAACTTGTCAATTACCCATCTGGTGAAGCAGAATGAGAGGCATAAATATTTGTGCCTATGTGAGCAGGAGAATATGTCTTTGAAAGCACTGCTGGCTTAAATTGTACTTTAGACTATATTCCGAGGTCCCTAATTTGTATTAAACTTCAAGATGGTGATGAAGGCAGTCTCCTGAAGGAGATGATCCCTCCTGATCACTTCAGGAGACTTAAAAGCTTTGCAGGCTTTGTGATAGTACTCAAATAAGTACTGGAGGACAGAAACTTCATTGGAAATAATTCAAAAGGTCTTTAAAGGGAGTTAAGTTACTTAGCTTTAGGATAGCTGTTGCAGTAGACACCTAAATTTATATTGAAATTAAGTGGTTTAATGTATGTGAACTGGACCTCATCCAGTGTTAAACATCTGGGTTATCAACTTTGCTTGGGTGGTGCTTTGTCCAGTTTGGACCTGGGCTCCATATGTGTACAGGATAGTATATCTGACCAGAATCTGTGGGCTATGCACACCACAGCCTGGAGATACTTCCACTTCACGGTAGTTGCAAAGCCAGCCATAAATGGCAAAATCTGTATAAGAATGAAACATAAAGGAATTTGTGCATATGTGTCCTTGAAAAAGTGAAGGTATGAGGTTCTGCTACTGAATACTTGCTTCTTCCCTAATGAAAAAAATGCAGAATTATCTTTAATGTTTCTGATTTATGGTATGGTCCAATTATATAGTTATTTTCCCATCATGGGAGAATGAATGTTTGAGTGAAATGAAAGCAATTTGTGAGGATATCAAGAAGGAGCACTAGAATTTTTTCTTTCTGTCTCTTAGCTCTGTTCTTTCAATATGTCTGTGTGATCAGAATTCTTTAGGCGATGAAAAAATCTGCTTATTACTAGAGCAGGATTTGGATGAGCAAATATTCAGTGGCACTTTTAATGGACCACTTGGTTTTGGGAATGCTGATGTTCACCGCAGTCACCTACTGCTTTGGTTGTACATAGTTTTAACTAATCAATGAAAAAAAACCCTTCAATTACTCTGCTTTTCCCCCTTTTTAGGACTATTATCGCAGCCAGGAGGTGAAGCAACGTTTTATGGCTGCCATGCACAGCATTGCCCACTTGACAGCAAGAGATGTGGCTACAGCATTTGATCTTTCACAGTTTAAATCTGCTTGTGATTTAGGAGGTATTACTTGTAATTGAACTTGTATACAAATTAAAGGGAAAAGCTTGACTTTAGTTATGCATTTTATGGCTTAAAAGTCATGTATATTTTTCAGTAGAACTGAAGTAATATTATCTACTGCTATTTTTCTGATATTGCAATGTCAGGATAAAAGAACAATGCAGCTAATTGAAAGCAGAGTTACCTAAATGGTATATGAATAGTTTAAGATGAATGAATGTTTGTCTCAATCAATTACACAGTTCAAGGCAGAAAAGAAGATAGTGGCTCAGGTGGTACAGCATTGGGCTGGGAGTGCCATTTTTAGCAGTGTTGTTGCTCTCCTTAGGCACATCCAAGACTTTCAAAAGTAATGGAAGTAGTGGCCACCACTACTGGTGTGTCAAACTTGAAACACTGCACTCCTAAAACAAAAGTTTTGGTTCTTTTCTAATGGGTTTGTTTTGTGTACTGTTGTAGTTATTAGTATCTAAGATGTCCACCAAAATGTTGAAGACCAATGATATACTTGAAGAAACTGCTTTTTAGCCTTTCCTTTTTTATCCTGTGTTTGGAGCTGCCCAGAGGAAGTGTTATTACATAAAGATTTGCTGAAGGAAGAATACTTTATTTACTGCCTGGGGAGGTGGACAGCATCTAAGAGGAATTTCCCCAGTACTGGTACAGCTGTTACCACTTGTGCAGAGACTCCAGAACTTCACAATGTTTACTGTGCTGGAGAGTATTTGTCAAATTTCATGTATCAGTGCTTTGTAAATGCTAAACAGCGAGGCGTTCTTCAACAAATAGAACTCTTTGCCTTTTCATTTACATTTTGATACTCCCCAAAAAAACCCTGAGGTACTGGTATCAAAGGTCACATTTGCAATTCTGTGTCAGTAAAGAGTCATGCCTGCATTCCGCAAACTTTAAAACCTTGCTCTATCAACCAGGAAGTCCTGTTGCCCATGTTAGTTGTTGAGCTGTCAACCTCTGGTTCTGATCAGATGTCTGTCTTTTAATGTTATATACATTTAAAAATGTCTGCAAATTCTGGGAGAAAATAATTGATTTGACTTGTTTAAACTTTTAACAGGTTGCACTGGAGCTCTGGCTCATGAATTAGTACAAGTATACCCAAATCTCAAGGTCACAGTATTTGACCTTCCAGAAGTCATTGCGAACACCTCTTACTTTCAGCCTCCAGGACAGCACACTGCTGCAGTGACATTTGTGTCAGGTAAATGTAGCACATGATCTTTTTGTCTGATTTCTGTTATCCTTGAGCACAGAACAGATTCTTTTTGCTGCTACTCCAGCCCCAAACATATCTTAGTACAAGACAATGTAGATTAACCCATGCTAAATGGGGACATTGCATTTTTCAAGACAGTGGGGATTAAAAAATGGTTGGAGAATGTGGCTAAATAGGTATGAATTAGTAATTTTTTGAATACCACTGGAAGCAGAGTCTGCATGTGCTTGTCTGAAGTATTTCATTTCTAGACAAGATCAACATGATGACTACAAAGAACTTTGTCTCCTTCCTTGCTTTAGGTTTGCTCTCCAATTTTTTTTTTTTGTTAGAGAATTTTTGCCTATGATCTGCTCTTTAACTACACTTTCCTTATCTGCAAATCAGGACATACCTGTACCTGTTCATTCTTGTTACTTTTGTACTCTGCTGAAGCGCCTTGTTTTTGTAGTATGTACTCTGTGGTTTCTAGGAATGTATTAACTCTGTTTTCCAACAGGGGACTTCTTCAAGGATAATCTTCCAGAAGCAGATCTTTACATTCTTTCACGTGTTCTTCATGACTGGCCTGATGACAAAATACATGTGCTGTTAAGCAAGATATCAGCTGTTTGCAGACCAGGTATGTTTTTTCGTCTCGTGAGCTTAAAGGTGCATGTTAATGTACCTTTAATGAGCACTGACTAATGCTTTTCTAGTATGAACTTACAATATTTTTTGTTCAATCATACTAGCCTTTGCTTGGGTGTCTAGGCTTGCATTATGGTAATACCTACTAAGAAAAAGAAGGAAACAAAGCTGCAAATAAAACTACCTATAATAAGCTTTTACTATAGTTGCAAGGCTTCACATACAACTGTACCATATCTCCAGTGTCTGTCATACCCAGTCTTTCTTACTAAGCCCTGTATGATCAATTAAGTAAGCATGTGCTTATTTCTGCACATAAAATTAGCCTAACTAAAGTTCCTTTGGGTTCAAGAAGCAGCAGTTTGTTTTGCTGTTGTTTTGCTATTTCAGTAGTGTCCAGAATATGATAAAGTGGCTGAAGTGCAGTACTACTTTATGCACACATACCATGAGAAATATGTAGCCTATTTGACTTCCTACTACATTTGAATCATAGAATCATCAGAGTATCTGAAGCTGGAAGTGACCCATAGCTTCTTGAAGGACTAACTAAAACTAGTTCATATGACTAAGAATGTCATCCAGATGGTCCTTGAACTCTGGCAGGTTTGGTGCTTCCTTGGGGAGCCTGTTCCAGGGCCTACCACCCTCTGGGTAAAGAACCTTTTCCGAATGTCCGGTCTGAACTTTCCCTGAGACTTCCTTCCATTTCCTTGTGTCCTGTCACCGCTTCACCAGAGACGGGAGATCAGCACCTTCCCCTCTGCTGCTCCCTCGGAGGAAGTTGTACATGGTGATGAAGTCACACCTCAGCCTTCTGTTCTCCAGGCTGAACAGATCAGGGGACTTCAGCTGCATCTCATTAATTTTGCCCTCACGGCCCTTCACCATCTTGGTCACATATACTAAGACACCCAAAACTGCGTACAGAATCAAAGAATATGCTGGGTTGAAAGGGACCCATCAGGATCCTCAAGTCTGAACTCTAGCCCTATGCAGGACGCTCCAAGGGTCCATGGGCCTGAGAATGTTGTCCAGACACCCCTTGAACTCAGACAGTCTTCATGCTGTGATCACTTCCCTGGGGTGCCTGTTCCAGTGCCCAGCCTACCTCTGGGTGAAAAGCCTTATCCTGATAACCAAACAAAACCTCCCCTGACCCAGCTTCATGCTGTTTCCTGACAGTGGTGACAAGAGTGAAGAGATCAGTACTTGCACCTCCAATACCACTTGTGAGGATGTTGAAGACCACAATGAGGTCTTCCCTCAGTCTCCTCCAGGCTGAACAAACCAAGTGATCTCAACTGCTTCTTATAAGGCTTCCCCTCAAGACCTTTCACCATCTTTGTGGTTTTGGCCCTCCTTTGGATGGCATCTAATAGCAATAAATATATATATATATATAAACATTTTTTTTGATATTGTGGTGCCCAAAACTGCACACAGTACTCAAAACAAGGCTGTGCCAGCACAGAGTACAGAGTAGAGTGAGACAGAATCACCTGTGTAGTGATTTATGTTGCTGTGCTTGATGCACCTCAGAACACAGTTGTCCCTTTGGACTGCCAAGGCACATTGCTGACTCATATCCAGGCAGTATTAAAGATCGAAGAAGACAAAAAGCAGAAAAACCTGACCACTAAGATCATCTGATTTCTTAATGCAACTGTAGATCTGAAGTTTGTTTCAGAGGAGAGGATGCAAAATAAGACCTAGCCCATAAATTAGAATCCTGTTTCATTATAAATTATGAAATAAAATTTTGGGTGACTCTCTTAATCTTATGGAAAGTTTGGGTTATGACAGATGCGTACAGGAGGAGTTGTTTGGTCCAAATGAAAGCAAGGCTGAGTTTAGGAGCATAGGCAGGAAGTGATCTGAACTTCTGGAAACAGTGCTCTAAACTCTCCTTTCATTTTAACAATGAAATGGTTGCTTCCAGGAAGAGATCACTGAAAGTAAACTTATTTCACTGATTTCCACTTGAAGACCATTAAAAAAATCAGCCTGAGGGGACTTCTGTAACTGTCTGTGAAAAAACACTTTTAAGTTGAAGCTAAAAATACTTACACAGAACCACTTTTGGTTGTTTTGGAAATGCAGGAAGTGCCTTGCTAGTGGCAGAAACTGTGCTTGATGAACAGAAGACGCACCCTTCTGTCGCTGTGCTACAATCCCTCAGTATGACTGAAGGCAAGCAGAGAAGCAGCTCAGAATATAAACAGCTACTGGAGAAATATGGATTCACAGACGTACAAATTAAGATCACAGGGAACTTACTAGATGCTGTTCTGTGCTTTAAGAAGAGTCTGTCACTGTAGTGTTCCCAGAAGCAATCTGGGATGCTGAATTTTCACCCCTTTGTGCAATATACCCATCATCAACCAGCTTGTGTTGGCATTTGAGGATCATTTTGGCCCTTTGTCTGAAGCATAGTTGTTTCAGGCCTTGGATACAAGTTGGAGTGCAGCTTCTGCCAGAGTGAATTCTGTGCATTTTAAAAAGTGTCTGGGGCAGGCTGAAACTCCTGCATGTGAAATATCTTAATGTCCAATTCTTCTGCAGACTTTAATAAGCTTACACTTGGCATAGCTGTATATAGTATGTCAAGTTAAAACTGCAGGCCTATGCTGAACTACATAAATGCGTTAGTTTTCTTGGACCTTAAAATTAAAGAGAATTCTCCTTCTGCAGTATATTCAGTGATTGCTACTAATTTTCAGCAGAAATTAAAAATTAATATTGTATCATCTGCTTGAATTTGGGGGTGTTAGTCCTCTTTTTCACTGCTGTGTGGGACTTTACTCAAAAGCATCTCATACACAGTCTTTTTAAGCACTTTTTCTACAAGCAAAAGTGAAAACAGAACAAACCTCAAACGTGTTCCTACAACAGCTGTAACGTGACAGAGGAACTTCAACAGCCTCTGGCCTCCAGCCACAGTATGTACCTGCACAGGCTGCACCTGAGAGCTGTCCATATTGCTTACTATCACTTCAGGGGTTTTCTGAATATGGTTGAATGGCCATGTATGCTTTCTGTCTCATTAATTGAGATGAGTTTTAGGATTTATGTATAAAAGCTTGTATTAGAATTAAAAAATAAAAGTTTTTTCATGCTTTAGTCTTTAATTGGAGCAATGCGTGCTCTATCCAGTCTCTTCAAGTAATTTGTCACTAATGTCACCTCTCCTAATGTTTATTTCTTCTCTGATACTTCATTGATACTTTTTTTTTCTTTTTAAAGTATAGTGGAAGCCTTGCTGAGAGGAAAGTTACACTTTCAAACTAGCTTTCTTCTCTATCATTTGAGAGCTTCTTGTCTGTCACTTGTACAGCAACAAATAAACCAGTGTGCAAGAGGCCGTGCCAATACTGAATCACCAACCTCAGCAAATTAGAGAGGGTGAATGAGAGGTTAAGAGTTGCATCTGCCCGGGTGTTACTTAATCAAGAGTTACTTTGTTCCTTGACCAATGGGTAAAGAAAAAGTGCCACAGTGACTCAGCTCATAAGGAGAAACAGGCTTCCTACTGAGCATTTCAGGTATATAAAATCAGGGAAATGTCAGACTTCACCACATTGGTGTTTTTAATTCTTAGCAGAAGGTTTCTGTGAATGGAATTTTGAATGATCTCATCTGTACAGACACTTAAAATAGATCAGGCCGAATATTCAACAAATTAATAGATTTAAAATGTTTCTTTTCCACATTGACACAAAGCTTGTTCTTAGCTTAACAGGTTTGTATATTGAGACTCATTCTGGCAATCAGAGGTGTCTCAGTAGTTATTAATGTAGTTTATAATGCTGTTCCTTAAGCTCTCTAAGCTGTTTGAGGAAGAAACAATCAAATCCTAAAGTTGGCACACCTGTAACTGTCACAGACTTCAAAACTGTGCCCCCAAGTACTGTGTCTCTGACTGCAAAATTTGAATAGAATGTGTTTGGCTGCCACGGAGCCTTCATCTACTCTGTGATTAAGGCACAACACCAAGCATTAGTCCCTTGGGCATGGTGTCTGTGGTCATGAACCACAGCTTTGCACTCTCAGGATCATTAAGTGTTGGAGCAGGTGGTCCAAGGAGGCTGTGGAATCTCTGTCATTGGAGGCTTTCATGTGTGAAGCCAGCCCTGAAGAAGTTGATTGGAGAGCTGCCCTGCTCTGAGTGGGAGGCTGGACTAGAGAGCTCCTGTGGTCTGTGTCAGGCACAGTCATTCTGCAATAATTTGATGCAACCTAGTCACCTGAGGAATTACAAGCTCATTTTACTAATTTACATAATGAGTTTTTCAGTTGCTCTGAATATTTTTTGCAGACTGGTAGAAGGGGAGGTTTTAATAGTCTTAACACTGAAAAGATTTTCTAAACTATGCATAACAGAGGAAAATTTTCATGACGTGAAGAATGAGGGGGGTTGAGTTTAAAAACTTTTTGATGATTATTGAATGTAAGAGCTGTACAAGTTGGAATGGGTCTGAGGAGATTGTCTTAAAGGTCAGAAAGGTATGAATGTTATGCTGCACTTAATAAAATCACTATGAACTGCTGCTATTTTGATCTGAGTTGGTGTAAGGCCAAAAGGAAAGTATGTATAGCAATGCTTTTGTCAGTAGCCCTCTCTTGGCTTCCCTTTCCCCCCACAGGTCTGAATATGGAGAAGAAGACTCTGTAAATCTGATCACTTAAGTTCTGCTTTCACCCTTAGATCAGTCCCACCACAAAGAGTTCCAGTCCTACAGAAATAACACACAGAATGTATTGAACAGAAACATTAGCTTCTCCTCTGCTTCTATAATGCTTGCCATCCACTCTTCTCTCTGCTTGGCATCATTTCAATATGAATGTGAAGCAACAGTATATTCAAAGAGATGCAATGCTATTCCTGTCTTACTGTTTTCTACAGTCCTCATGCCAAGTCTGCAGAAGTCATCCCCTTCTCCCCTGAAAACAGAGACGTGACTTGACTTGTGAGTGTTTTGATCACTCCATACTGTGAAAGGGAATTTCCTAAGGTTTGTGAGAGGAGTCGATTATTCATTTAACAATGCATTAGTTATTTAATAGCAGAGCAAATCCATAAATGATAAAGGAAATCACACAGGTCTTGTAGTTTGCACCCCTCTGTATGGTAGCCAAAGTTTTCTTGCCTGATAATGGATTAAAACTGTTGCATGTGGGTTGTTTTTTTTTAAATTAGGCTGTGCCATTTTGCTGGCTGAAATGGTGTTGGACGATGAAAAGAAGAACAGGAGCACAGCTCTGCTGCAGTCTTTGAACATGCTTGTGCAGACAGAGGGAAAAGAGAGGAGTGGTTCTGAATATCAAGCCTTGCTGGTACAACATGGATTCACAAATGTCAAAATCAGAATAACAGGAAACTTGTTAGATGTCATTCTCTGTGTTAAGACCTAGAAAAAAATGTAATAACTAATAGTCTGGATGTCTTATACTTGTGTTTGATGTTTTGTAATTACCTAAATACATTCTCAACTTCCCATCAATACCATAAGCAAGAAATCTAACAAGAAATGTCAGCTTTGTGGTGTTACTTTCAAAAGAGGGAAAGATTGGTTACATTTATTTTAGACTTCAGTAGAATGATGCTGCAAGATTCTGTGGATGCACAACACGTGTAGGACACAAATGGTGTCATCAGCCCAGTGGCAGTATTCACACTGCTGAGAAACCACTGTTTCCTCATACTTGGTGCAATTAGAATAGCAGTTTTTAGACCAGCACACATTGCTTTGCCCCTGTTCCAGGACGTTAATGTTGGTATCATTTTAATGCTCCATTGCCATCCATTTTAATATCATTTTATGTTACACCCTCTACTGTAAATAAACACTCTCTAATCAAGTCTGGAAACTGCTACTGCAATGATGTAAGATTGGAAACAAGAACTGGAGCAGCAGCTTTGTGAGAGAGTCAAGACAGACTGCTCTGCTTTGAGAGAGGTTTCTGAAAAAAGGCAGTTACATAAAAGCACAAGTTTCCTCTGTGACTGTAATTTGAGATTAAATGTGAGGGCACTGAGTTTGTTTCAAGAACATCTGTATTATGTCTATCTGTATTGAAGTATATCTGTATTATGATTTAGAAGAGCACATAGTTTACTTTTGATCTTCTGATGAGCAAAAGAAATGTATAGTGACATATCTCGTACTAGAGCAGAGACAAAGGCTATGCCTGGCACATTTTCTTCTCACAGCATGCCCTCTTGAGAGAAATGCTCTCATTTTGAAATCCTACGAAGTACATACATGTGTAAGCAGTGGTTTCTGGCACCTCAGCTACTACAACTTTGTGGTTCACCAGTGATCTGTTAAAAAAAAAAAAAGGTTTGGCCTTATTTACTTTGGTTGGAAACATCCAATAAAAGTGAAAGATGATGTAAACCAATGCCCTCCAGATAGAAAAATTTCAATACTTTTAGAAAGAATATAATAGGTATAATTTCAGACAAAAGTTCGACAGGTTCAAAATATCCATTTCAGTATACAGTAAAATTAGCAAAGTTACTGATGGAAACCAGGCCTGTCTTGGTAGGGCCTGAGTCTGTGCCATGAGTGCTTGCTCTGACAGTCTGTAGAGGAGGTTTTCACAGCATTTAATTTCAAGTGCCCATACAAACAGTCAGAACCAACAGGTCCTCTTGTCCCTCTATTGTTCCACAGGAAACTGCAGCTAAGTCATTTGGTATTCCATTGGCTTGGATCCGTTCAGTGACATACAGAAAAGTCCCATGATGTGACCCTTTGCACTGGCAATGCTAAGGAGGAGGTGGGAACAGAACTTGGGAAAAAGGATATGCCATGCTTCAGCATTACCCAGAGGAAGGTGAGCACGGAGCAAAACTGACTGGTGCCCAGACAGTGCCTGAAATCTGCTCCCCTCTGCCTGACAGCTGCTGCATGGGACCCCATGCAGAAAGCTGTGCCTCCCTCCTAGACTGGCTTCCAGCAGTTGCCAGGGAAGGAGCCTCGCAGTTCACTTGTGCTGCTCATTGACTACTGCCTGGGCCCACAGACGCACACCCCAAAGCCAATGCTCCGCCAGCTCACACTCCACGGAATCAGAGAATCAGTTTTGTAAGAAAAAAAATCTCAGATCATCAAGTACAATCTCTGACCCAAAACCTCGTCGGCAGATCACGGCATCAAATACCACATCCACTCTTCCCTTAGACACACCAAGGGATGTTGACTCCTCCACTTCTCTGGACAGTCCATTCCAATGTCTCATCACCCCTTCTGTGAAAAAGTTCCTCCTAATGTTCAATCTAATCCTCCCCTGGTGCAGTTTAAGGCTGTGTCCTCTTGTCCTGTCACTGTTTGCCTGGGAGAAGAGGCCAACCCCCACCTGGCTACAGCCTCCTGTCAGGTGGTTGTAGAGAGAGAGATAAGGTCACTCTCAAGCCTCCTTTTCTCCAGGCAAACCAGCTCCAGCTCCCTCAGCTGCTCCTCACAGGAATTGTGCTTCAGACCCTGCATCAGCTTCAGCTTCATTCCCCTTAATCTGGATCCACTCCAACACCTCACTGTCCTTCCTGGATTAAAGGGCCCAGAACTGGGCACGGTACTCGAGCAGTGGTCTCACCAGTGCTGAGTGCAGGGTGCCCTGGTCCTCTTAGCCATGTTGCCACTGACTTTCCTGGCCACCTGGGCACACGCTGGCTCACTTTCCGATGCTGTCACCAGCACCCCCTGTCCCTTTTACGCAGGGCAGCTTTCCAGTCGGTCTGCCACCAGCCTGTAGTGCTGCATGGGGTTGTTATGACCCAGGTGCATTTGGCATTTGCTCTTGCTGAACCTCATACAACTATCGCCCATCGATCCAGCCCGTCCGGATCCCTCTGCAGAGCCTGCGTGCCGGGCGGTGAGGGCACCCGCTGGACGGTGCAGGCTGGTGCGGGCGCTACCGGCACCCGCAGAGAGCGCTTGGGAAGGCGACTCTTCACGGGACCCGCAGGCCTCCCCGCGGTGGCGGGGCCGTGGCCGTGGCCGTAGCGGTGGCGGGGCCGTGGCCGTGGCGGTGGCGGGGCGGTGGCGGGGCC
>VWZN01014359.1:158947-179379 GCA_013396955.1 Regulus satrapa
GACCCGGCGGCGCCCCAAGGTGACTCGAGTGACCTTCCCGCCGGGCCGGCCGCTCCTCCCGCGCCCCCCGCCCCTGGCCCCGCTCGGCCCGGCAGCGCTGCCGGCCCAACGCGCCTCTCCCCGATTCAGTCAGTACAGGCTCTCGCCTCTGTGCAGGCCGGGTGTATTTATCGTGATGTACTTTAGTACTTGCCCTTTTGCCTCAGAGAATCAGTTAGTTTGGTTAAAGACCTCAGAGAGATCATGAGGCCCAGCTTAAGATCTCTCATAAGGGATCATAAATCTCCTAAATAAATCTTTGTGGATTCGCATAAATTTAAATGGTGACATTAACACCACCATTTAAATTACACTGTGGCACTAAAGTGCCACATCCAGTCTTAAATACCTCCAGGGACGGTTGCTTCGCCACCTCTCTGGGCAGTCCATTCCAACATCTAATCACTTTTTGTCTGAAGAAATTCCTCCGCTAATTCCCCTAAACCTTCCTTGGCACAGCTCGAGGCTCTGTTCTCTTGTCCTGTCACGAGTTGCCTGGGAGAAAATACTGGCCCCCGCCTTTTTGCACTTTCTCTTCAGGTGGTTGTAAAGGAATTGCTCAGAGTTCTCTTTTTTTGGCAAAATTTCTGAGAAAGCTTGGAAGCAATTTTAAGCCTTTATCTTAATAATACCAACAATGGCCATTCAAATTAACTTTGTTTTATAGTAGAGGACATTTAAACCAAGCTGCAGGGTCGACATGTCAAGGCAAGTGGTCAATATTTGTGTTTTTATTTGCAGGTGCAACATGCGAGTAAACAGATTGCTGCTGATAAGCAGTACAAGGGTATCATCGATTGCGTAGTGCGTATTCCAAAGGAACAAGGAATGCTGTCTTTCTGGCGAGGAAACTTGGCAAATGTCATCAGATACTTCCCAACTCAAGCTCTTAATTTTGCCTTCAAGGATAAGTATAAGCAGGTGTTTTTGGGAGGTGTAGACAAGCACACTCAGTTCTGGAGGTATTTTGCTGGTAACCTGGCATCTGGTGGTGCAGCTGGAGCCACTTCCCTCTGCTTTGTCTACCCCTTGGATTTTGCAAGAACCCGCTTGGCAGCTGATGTTGGAAAAGCTGGCGCAGACAGAGAATTCTCTGGTCTCGGGGACTGTCTAGTCAAAATCACCAAGTCTGATGGTGTGCGTGGCTTGTACCAAGGGTTCAATGTCTCTGTCCAAGGCATCATCATCTATAGAGCTGCCTACTTTGGGATCTATGATACAGCAAAAGGTAATACTTCAGGGGAGATCTGAAAAACCTGGTTTGAGAGCTGTATTGTCTGGTTTGGGATATGTGAAGGTGGCTGTTAGTGCCCCATCCGTGACACTGCTGTACACAAGGGAAAACTTGTGCATGTGTTGGTGGCAGCAGCCTACCTGCTGGTCTTGAGCTTTAAGCAGTGACACCTAAGGTCAGGAGAATATGTTTTCTTTTTTTGTTCAGTGCATACTGAAGTTACATTGGCCCAGTCCAAGTGTGTTTAGTAGAGTGGGATTGAGCAGTGCTTTTGCAAAATCATTCTTAAGCTTGACATTTGGGTATATAAGCCATTGATGCTAGTTTGTAGTGTAATATTCACATTAATTTAGTGACATTTCTTTACTAAAAGCTTACTGAAAAGTCTTCTCATGCTAGCTTAAAGAGAACACTTGTGCTTTAATGGTAACCTATTTTGATTACTGGGAAAGAAGTCTTCTAAATATGGTTTGAATATGTTTAAAGTTTGTGAAGTGTTTTACTGCAGTTTTATTTAGAGTATGGGTCTAGAGTGTTTCATACTAGCTCATCTAGCAAAATAGCTGTCACGTACTAAGCGGACGAGAGGAGGAGGATGTGCAAAGGTAAAAAGCTGATTGCCTTTTTCTGCTTTATTGCAGGCATGCTCCCAGATCCCAGAAATACTCACATTGTTATCAGCTGGATGATCGCCCAGACAGTGACTGCCGTGGCCGGCGTGGTCTCCTACCCTTTTGACACAGTGCGGCGTAGGATGATGATGCAGTCAGGACGCAAAGGAGGTAGGCTGCAAATCCGTAGAGCTGCTAATGCTGTTAAAACAGCATTAACGAGATGGAGGTGGTTTTTACTAATAGCCATCCTCAGAGTTAACAGTTGAGTGTTCCGTGAATCTGGTTTATTTTGTTGTACTCAAATGAGGAAGTGCTGTAAGGCTCAACTTGAAATTGTCAGGATTTTTGCTGAGAACTTCTCATTATGGAACATGAAATAAAAAAAAGTGGGTCTGCCTGTTGGCATTGTCAGATTAAAGGTGTTAAAAAAGAAGTGTTATATTTTTAGTAAGTATTGTGTTACAGTGTTAAATTATGGTTTGGGATATCACAAAGCAGTTAAGTAAAGTGGGGCAATTGTTAAAATTATCTGAGATAAAATAGGAATTAAATGTAACTCTTTGCTCTTTTCCTGCAGCTGATATCATGTACTCTGGAACAATTGACTGCTGGCGGAAGATTGCAAGGGATGAAGGAGGAAAGGCCTTCTTCAAGGGTGCATGGTCTAATGTTCTCAGAGGCATGGGGGGTGCTTTCGTGCTTGTGCTGTACGATGAATTCAAGAAAGTAATTTAAACAGCCTAAATAGAATTGGAAATCAAGTTGAGCAGATCATGTAGAATAACTACCATTATGGACCATTGACTTCAAGAAATTCCTGTGAGTCTTATTTATCGGAGCCAGATGATACTTCTAGATGGGGCTAGAAACTGACACGGAGGACTGATCCACTTCTCTGTAATATGCATGAAGTCACTGAATCTGGCAATTCAGTGTGGCAATTTTTCTTTACAGCAGTAAGGAATAAGTGGCATTGGTTCTGGGTCCAAAGTTGTTAAGTCCAGTGTAGGCAAAAAAAAATCATGTGGCTATGGATCAGTCTCCAGTTTCAAGTCCTATCTTCTAGGACCATAAAATTGTATTTGAAAGTATTTGCTAACAAATCATGTTATTTTCCACTTGTACTGAAGCACTATGTACCATTTTGCACAGCTGAACATCTAGCAACTTTGTTCTTTAAATTGGGGCATTCTGCTGTAAAACAATAAACATACTTACTCGGTCTGTGTTGAAATTATTACATAAAAGCTTTGGGAAAGCCTCTTGTATTTGAAAACTTGTTTCAGAAAATGGGACCTCTGATACCCTTACAACTGCATTCTGTAACAAAATAAGCTTTTTTAAAAAATAATTAAATGTGAGATCTTTAGAGAGAAGGGGTGGGGAAGCATGGGTTATTCTAATAGAAACCACTCCTATTCTTTGTGCCTGATAGTGTATGATGGGCTGCTGCTGCAAGTGGCTTTTTGCATGATTCTTAGAAATTGATTTACAACTTCTGTGATTTAAAACTGGGGGGAGGGGGGTGTCAGTTGTAGTGCTAGGAAAACCCAAAGTACCAAGGACTATGAAAAAGCAATGCTCTTGCCCTTGGTAAAACAGCCTAAATTTTTTTTTTTTTTTTTTGGTTAAAATCGTTCAATAGTACTGCTATAGAGCAGCTGGTGCAGGNGTTTTAAAAGCATCATGGCATTCATGCAAAAAACCCAGGAACCCAGTAAATGCCTTCAACTTCTGAGTGACCTATGTATTGTAATTGTTGCTGCTGGTGAGAAGCACTGATTGTGCCATTCACGATACTGTTTGGCCTCATCTTGAGCAGTTCTCAGTAGCTCTGTGGAAGGTTGAATTAAATCTGAAATGAGTTGTAGTCTAATGGGAGAAGTTGAAGGGAGCTGGGAGAGGGAATGTGTGTGCTTCTATGTAGCTGTAAAATAATAGATCAAAGTAGGTCAGCTTTCAGTATTAACTGGTGTTTAGGGATGGTCAGAAGACCAGATTGAGTAATTTCTCATAACTCCTCTTTGAGATAATGTAATACCTATGTGCCGTTCTTCATATGTATATAACCTTTTGTACTTTGTAATCTGCAAAGACATGGTAGAGGGACCAGTAGAGGAAAACAAGGTGTTAATCTTTGTTCTAAGAGCTCTCCCTGTATCTTGAGAGAGGAAAAGTGTGTATGACTCACTGAAGGCCAGCTGAGCTGTCTTGAGTTCTTCCGTGTGCCTTCTGAGATTGCTATTCAAGATGAAGTATTTAAATTACCTGCTTGGCTTTGGCTGATTATTACCTTCCTCCCGAGCATCCTTTACCTTTTTCCTTTCACTGTTGCACAAGCACTGCTTTCATCACCTGTATGTGAATGTAAGAACGTTACGCAGCTGCTTCGTACACCGCAGGCTAATGGCAAGCTTGATGTACCTACTGCAAGTGGTTCTTGCATCCTGTGTGGCAGTGGCAGCTCCCTGTGGTGCAGGCAGGTCATTTGGTGTTAACCCTGCCAATCATTTTGCTGGGGAGCAGGGATTAGAGACATTTTGTCTATAGACACATTAATCAGGTTTCTTTCTGTATCAGTGCCTTGTAAGGGTAGAGATAATGATGGGATACCTCCCTGTGAGTGTGTGGTGGCCCAAGCTTTGTGAGAGAAACCAAACATGGTATTTACTTCAGCAGCCCCTTACAGGGACAGGACTTTTGCACCCAATCTCCCCTTCAGAACAAGGTTTAACCAAAAGAAATAGGAAAAGAAACAAATGCAAGTGTAGGTGTTTTAAGTGGAACTGCAATTTCCCTATGCTGTACATTCAATATTAACTAATTTGTGCTGTTCAGTTTGGGTTGTTTTTTTGTTTTTTTTTTTTATAAATATATGGCTTCCCTTAGTCATGCAGCAGCAATTTTCCAATGTGTGATGCAGTTTAGGGATGTAAAAGGCAAACAATAAATGAGACTTTTAAAAAAAAATGTTCTCTGTTTTATTGAAACACTCAAATTCATTCATTTTGAAAGGTGAGAATATCCAGCATTTGTAAAAGAAAATACTGGCATCCAAAGCCCTATATTATTTTTAAAAGGCATTGGAAATAGCATTTGCACCCTTTGAAGGGAGAAACTGAGATACATTAGGGAGGAAATGTTACATTTAAGATCTAGCTATTAAATATTACATTTTATTTCATTTCTCATAACTTAGATTTTTTAAAAGGCTTTAGATGCTATTGCTGTGAATTAAGTACATACCAAAACTGCACGGGATTGCAGTGTTGCAGAGGTCTATTTACAGTGGCGGTACTGAGCTCATGAAATGGCTGATTGACAGACCAGTGGTAATAGTTATAATCAACAAGTAAGATTTTATTTTCTGTTTTTGTCTTGCATATATTGGGATAGTTTGGTGTTACTGCTTGGAAGATCAGTGTGCAAATTTAAACACATTCTAAATAGCTGGTTTGTGCTTTAGAAAATAATGGCATACAAAAATCACAGTAAAATTCCTGTGGCATTATACAGCAAGCCTGTCCGCCTACAGGGAGATCATTATAGTGGGAGGAAAGAAGCTTCGTAGCAATGATAACATGAAGTAACAGTTTTATTCTGGATAAGAGGGCTTGTCTCACATTGTGAAGGAGCTCTTAGCAAGGTTCAAGCACTTCTTCGAAGTAGGTACTTGCAGAAATGCTTAGTTGCCAGGCATTGTGGGTTTGAACAAAGGGAAAAGAATGAATTTCACTGATTCTTCTACCTTGTTTCCATCTGCTCCATTTTAACTGAATTTTAAGGGGACAAACCTAATTTATAGGTGATTATATTCTCTTATAGGCTGGTTTGAAGTACTTATCAGCAGGATACATTATTTTCTTTCATGTTGGGGAGTCAGGTGTGGTTTTGGAAAGTTGGATCACTTCAGTTGTTTCTTCCTCAGTATCAGTTTTTGTTGGTAGATTTACATATTCTGTCTAAAGAGAAAAAATTCTGTACCGTTGCTTTTGGTATCGTTCTGAACATTAGTTTCAGCAATACCAAAGGCATCTCGTCTTGGTCTTTTGATACTTGATTGCAAGGCAGGAGAGAACAGTTTTAAGGACAGTTAAGGAATGTTTCAATATGTCAGATCAGTACTAGCCGTCAGCAGGAGGAAGAACAGAAGCTGATTTAGACACTGGACAACCTTAGCTGAGACAATAGAAGGAACCTATTCAGTCAGTATTGCCTGAATTTTCCATGTGTAGGCATTGGCTAGATGCACAGATAAAATATTTTGGTTGCTGTTACACATTTTTACATTGGCTAAGTCAGAGTTCTAGGAGAGTGTGTGTTGCTAGGTAAGATCATAGTACTCATAGACCACTTGGTGTTTAAAGTTTTAAAGAAAAGATAAATAATAATAAAATTTAAAAAAAATTTAAAAAAAGAGGGAAAAAACTTTAAAAAGCAAGCTTGCTGTCATAATGAGGGTATGTTGCAGAACATTGAACCAGGGTGTCCTGGGGACTTTTTTCCTAGGAAAGCTGAAGAATGGGTTAAGCACTGGAGGGCTTTGTGGTCATGATGTTTTGGGCTACTTTACTGTTCTCCAAGGAAAATGCACAAAGAGTTGCAAGTGTTTCACAAGTTCTTGGAATACATTTAACTCCAGGCAAGAGGCAATAAAACTCAGTAATGGTAAGGAAAGCATATGGGAGAAAACTACTAGAAAGTCATAAGTCTGTAGTAACGTGAGTAAAATTAAATGGATTTGAGGCATGCAAGTTGATGCACTGAATGATTTGGTTGGTAGGATCTTAAAGCAAATAAAATTGGCAAAAATAAGGATGCAGTGCAGGAGCTTAGGTTTTTAAATCATGAGCTTTTCCAGCAATCTAGGGAAAAACATTGTGTTATAGGAGAAAAGAAAGAAAATGTGAAAGCCCATTGAGTAATAGAGGCAAAATAAGGGAATGCAAGCTTTAAAAAGGTGTGATTAGCAAGGGATATTGCAAGTTTCAAAACAACTCAAAAATCCATTATCACTAAATGTCAGGGAGATTGTTATTCAGTGGAGAAGAGCTTTTGAAAATGTACTTTTTGTACTTTGTTATTATTTTAGTAACATTGAAGCATCACAACATTCAATCATCTTTAAAGGTACTGAGTTTGGAGAGAAGAGGCAAAATAAAATTAGGTTTTGAGAGTAGATCAAACTGTTTAAACACGTAATGAATTAATCTTTGCAGTGCTGGTTGGCAGTTGTGAGGTAACATGAGGGCTTCACTTAACTCTAGCAACTGCTGCTGCTACACTGCTCCCTGCTTGGCAGCGCCTTTGCCACAGCTTACAGCCCTCATCCACAAAGGCCTCTGGGTTCCAGTGGAGTGATTTGAGTGTCTTTGGTAGTATATGCGCAGGAATTTGGAAGGCACACCAGTTTAGGAAAAGCAAGCAATCAGTATGCAGTTTTCATAAAAGTGCTTGCTACTTTCCTAGCTAGTATCATTTAATAAGATAGACAGTGGACTGCTGCTGCTCTGTAGCCTTAGCTTTGGCAGCCTGGTAGGAAGTGAGATGCCAGGTATTTATGACTTAAAGTATATAAGGAAACCTACCTAAGTGACATTCCTGCCTGCTTTCTATGAAAGCCAGGGGTGATAGGACCAAAGACAAATTAATCAGGACAGCAAGCCGGTGTATAGTTACCAAAACCAGAGAGTTTTAGTAGTCAGAGGTTTGGGGATTCTTTGTAAATGACTGAAGGAAAATTTGTCACTTTTGGAATCCTCATTGGAATGCGTGGTATTGCCCACTGAATTTTAGGCAATTAATGACTAACTTGATGTACTGACTTCAAGTATGTCCTTGCTTTAGCCAAGTGAGAGAAAGCGTCCCCTCACTCCGCAGTCACCATACAGACCACTGCTCAGTGCTTGTACAGAGTGTTTCAGTTTCAAAACACCAAAGGTAACATAACAAAACTGGTTTTGGACCGAATGTTAACACTCATTTTTATAAGTCAGTTCTTCTAGTCTTTCGTTTGTTGTGGTTTGTAGTTAACAAATTTGACTGAATTGGGAGGAAATCATACCTGGATATCTTCATCAGTTAGTGCATTCAATTTGTCTCTTGGTTGTGGTATGGGAGGAAATATGTTCTTGAAACTGCAGTACCTTTGGGTAGAAAATGGGATTATGGAGAAATTGAAAACACTGCTAATATCACTTACACAAACATTTTGTGGTTTAACTTAAGGACATGTTTTTACTTTCAAGATTGAATATCTATTGCTCTACAAATTAAATGAGAAATAAAACATTTTCAGTGGGATAACTGGTGAGTAACTATTGCTACCCTTAGCATTTGGATTATTAAATTTTATTTTGGGATTAGAATCACAGTAAATATGTTATTAATAAATTACTTTGAATAAATCACATGACATAACTTTCACCACTGAGTGAAAAGTTTTATCAAAATAACAATATATTAATTTGGATTCTCTCTTGTCTGGTATACAGCCAATGGTTTCAAAGCAACCTGGATGTTAAATGCTTAAAAGTAAGAACAAAAAAATTTTGTAGGATTCGGTAAATTCAATCACTTAATAATTTCAACATATTTTCAAATTTTAATAATTTTCCCCTTTTCCGCTTAGTGATTTTGCATGCCAAAGGGCCGTCCACCAGGGCAATCCTGATGGTTATAGTTCATGACATTGATAATGAGATGATTTAGATTTCCAGATAGGAAAGTATAGGAGGTTGGAGGAATGTGTTTCATATAGACAATACTCTGTCATTAGTGTCTATGGAAGAAAGGTTGATTTACCTTTTGAAAAGACAATACAGGAGAAGTGTAATTGAGATTGTTCCAAGTGCAATCAGAAATAAAATCACAAAAATGAAGTAATCTTTCCCTTGACCTGAAATAGCCAAGAGAGAGAAATATTTTAACATGGTAAAAAGCTGCCTTTGTGACTGTATGACATAATGAATGAGAATTTCACTACATTTTTTGAATGTCTTAAAGGACTTCAACTTGACTTCATTGTAGAATTTTGTTCAAAAATGCAGATGGACTTGATCCATTTTAAGCCTTTTCAAATATTTAAAATTCAGAGATTTTTTTTTTTAATTCTGGAAAAAGAGAAGAATAAACAGAGTTACAGAACAATTAATAGATCAAAATTAGTGGAAAGGGTGAAAAAAAGATGCAGAAGGAAGGGGATGATGATCATGGTAAAAACTTAAGAAAACTGAGAGGCAGCCTCATCACAGCAGACCAAAGACAAGGGTGGCTCTGTCTGAGTCTGTTTCTGTAGCGCTGACATTGGATTAACTGCTGCCTTCACAATCCCAGCTAATCAAAGGCTCTGCTGCAAGAGTATGGGAGCTCCTCCTCCACATTCATAAAATCGACCCAGTTCCTTCCATGTAATTGGGTAAAAATTAGGATTTTATTCCTTTCTGTGACTGTGAGGAAGAAAGGGAAGCAAACAAGGTAATACTGAAAAAAAACCCCCAAAAGCATAGTCTTACCAAACTCAATGGGTTCACTCCATTGACCCCAATTTGAGCTTAGGAGACAGTTTTTTCCACGTGCTCTGATTTTCAGAATGTATCTTTTTTTCTCATTATAATTTTGGAATTCATATCTGTCATTCCTTACCTAAAAGGAAAGTGATCAGATTCTGCATTTCACCTCAGACAAATACTAACAAAATTTGTGGGTAAATTTCCTGATACAGTTTCTATAAAAAATAATTTGTATGATTTTTTTTTAAGTATGTGCTATATTGCCAGAAAAACTATGGTTTATGAAGGTTTAAAAATTTTTGAAGTTTATTTTTTCTCTGATTTCTTTTATTATACTTTATGGACACTTCTTTTATGTGTGTGTGTCCTTGTTTGTGGACCCTAAAAAAATCTGAAAGACGCAAAGCAGAAATTGAAGTACCTTGTAAACTCCCCTTGCAACCTTCATAGGGATTAAACAGGCGTGGATGATGTCTGTCATTGCTAAAAAGATTTAATGTTCTTGAGACAATACAATGACAGATCTGTAATATTTGGCCTCATTATACAAAGTCTGGAATTTGTCCTTCCAGAGCCCTTCCACCAATCATTTGTTGAGGGAAGACTGACAGCATTTATTAAATTCCCCAGGTTTTGAGGATTGTTGTGGTCCCTTTGCCTAGCTGTCCTGAGCTAGCAGTGGTACCTTTCTAATACGAAAGAGTGTTTCAGATTTTTAGTAAGCAAAATGTCACATCTGTTAGGAACATCTATTGTGCAATAGATAGAATGTATGAAGTTTTGTGAAATGCATGGAACATTTTGCCTACCCCATCCAAAAGGGATGTATTAAGTTTACACTTAAAGATAACACAGGAACATATTTTTCTGAATTCTTATTGCTACATTGATACAATACCTGTAGTTCTAGAAGTAAATGTATTTTCTGTAATGGTATTTATATGCTTAAGTAGGCAAAAGCACAAATTTGTATGTGACAAGAATACTTACATGAAGAAGCTTTTTTTCTTCTTTAGGCTCATCCTGCAAAACAAAGACCAATCTTAATTTTTATTATTTTCTTATTAATCAAATATTTCTCTATTTTTCTCATTTTCTTGCTTTTGAAGATCATTAGTTACTTTAAACTGAAAAATCAATTGAATATTATTCTCCAGTAATGTCCTAAAATAATAGCATTTTATTCAGAGTTTTGTTTTCCTACATTTCATTTTAGAAAAGGAAGGAAATATTCATTATTTATGAGTAGATGTAAGAATTTGTATTTGCTGCTAGAGGTATTTTTGTATAGACTATGCATTCTCGTCCATACCCAAATTATGCAAACAATCCCATCATCCTACAAACATGGCAGATCTGAAAGCTAAGATTTCACAACAGTTTGATAACCTGGGGCAGAAAATTTATGTGAATAGTAAATTTACCCTCCTTCCAGTCAAAGTCTCTATTAGACTTATCCATGTTCAGGGGCTTTCTGTGAAGAGCTACTTAGATATCCCTTGTAATCAAAATGTGTTTAACTGGGATCAAACCTAGATTGACCTAGATCAAAGAACCTGAAAATTTTGAAGAGAAGTATAAGTAAGTTCAACAATGAGTGAACAAATTCAACAGCAGCGGCTTTTAGCAGTGGTCTCAGAAAGCATTGAAAAGCTGAGCTCCTGGAAACGTCTATCATATGTAATATGAGGATAGCCAGCATTATGGAAAAGCCAGGAAGGTATAACTGGAAGGAATGCCTCATTACAGAAAACACACCCTGCACTTTAAAGCAGACTAGTGTTTCCCTGTCACTCATTGTCAGCTGAGTGCTTTTAGCCTAGGACATGATAGAAGTCATCAGCCTGTGCTGGGAATGAGCAGGGTGTAAACAAGACGCTCAAACATTCGTTACATAGTGCTGCTTTAGCTGTCCTATCTCTGTTGGCCCCTCCTGAAAGGTGTGAGTTCCTGCTGCCATCTCCATGTCAATACTTGTGGTTCCTTCAGTGCCTCAAGGGCTGTGAGACACTCACTGCTCCATAGCAGGGAGCCCTAATACGTGCTGACCCTTAGGAGATATTTGTGCTCCTGTGCAGACACCTACATTAAGGTGTCTCAGTTTAGGAGATGGATTTCCTACCCTAATGTAGAAATCTACACTGAACCCCACTCATTCTGACTGTGGCACAGGAAACAAGAGCTAAGGTGCATTTCTTTCAAATAAATGTTTTCACTATATTGCTATGTTGTGATCTATGTGTAAAGCTTTGTAAGTTGCACACATCTTACTGTAAAACTATACCAATTAGCTGGAAATCTGCATGTACTGCAATTGCTCCTTGTACCAATAGATACCAAGGTAGATACTATTGATCCATGAATGATAAAAAATCCAGATTATCCAAGCAGCCTGCAAGTCACTGATCATGTTCTTAATAAGCAAATGAGATTTAATGATGTGTTGCTTTATTGCAGTTGGGTATTTATGTTTAACCCTTAGCTGATCTTTCCTGTAAGGGTCTTGTGGCTGAGCAATTGCAAACATTGCAGCTTCTGAGCTGCAGAAGTTCATGAGAGATGGGATATGAGATCAGGAAAAGTGTAGCAGGAGGACACCACAGCTTATGAGAAAAAAATTAACAAATAAAAAAGTCAGAAATGTACACATTATAGATGTGCATGAGCAAAGGAACAGTACCAAAGACAAACCAATAAATGCTTTTTACCTTATTTTGTATGCTAATTTCATACTGAAAGCACTTTACGTTTTCCACATGACTGGTAAGAGGTGGATGCCATGTAATTATGCAACCTGCTGAATCACTGGTACAATGAGCAGTGACATTTAATGGAGCAGTAAGTATTTCTGGAGGAAAAAAAGAATAATTAATATAGGCATGGTCAGTAGACAGCTACAACTCTTGCCTTCACAGCAAAATGCATGTGAAGGTGAGGCAGCTGATGTACAACTGTGTGCTACTGGTGCTAAGTAAAGTTTTCTGGTAAAGGGCAGTAAAATACCTTACAAAAACTTGAGAATATATCACTGCAGTTTTTGGACATGTGAAGGAAATGAAGTTAGTGTATAGAAAAACTATGAAAGGTTTTGCGTAATTCAGTAGTGTAATCAGCACTATTTCTATTTCTTCTACATCTTTCCAACCACACAATGACAATGCAGGTTTCAATAGGAAGAAGGAAAGAAGTTTTTGTATGTATGTGTGGTAGTATTCATGATGCATTCAAGGCACCTGAATTGGAGTGCCTATAATATAGTTGACTCAGTGTGGCCTGATTTCTCTTGGAGCTTAAACACGTAACTCACAGAGGTACCCATATATTTAATTAACACAGTCTTAATTTGGGAGCTGAATCCTCACTCTTGCTTTAGGACATGTAGTTCTTGTGTCTCTCAGAGAGGTGTGAGATTAAGGGATGGTAAAATAAACCCTTAAGAAATGTGGCCTTGAAAATCTAACCATTGTGTTTCATTACTTGGAATCCATGACTATGTCCACATCTTTTCTCTCAGCAGTTTTTTCAGGCTGTCTTTGCCTTTGCTTGTTTTAGTCAAGTTTTGGAGCTATATTCTGTCAGCTGTTTGAAGTAAAGTCTGCCCTGCAGCACAGGATTCTGTAACAACTACAGTCTGTTTTAGTCTGCTTTTCAGAGAAAAAAATCCCCACTTCCTTTTTTTATAAAACAGCAATAAAATAAAATGTTCAGTTACCAATTTTATACAGGTCGATGTACTCATCATAGAATTGGATCAGGGAGTCTTTGCTAGATCCATTCACCAGAAAGTAAGCTTCTTCAGTCCCTATGCTCACATTTTGGAAGATGCATCCCATATTTCTGCAATTTTCATCTTTAATGTAAAGCTCACATTCCATCTGATTGTCCTCTCTGCATGCAACAAAATATTTTAGTTAAACATGGAGACGGTGATGTGTTGAATGAGAATTCAGGTTTCTCTGGATCAAGAAGACCTACTTACCTTGACTTCTGCCAGTAGAGAAAATACTGTGTGTCTGCTGGAGCCTCCCTTCCTGCCTGCCAAGTGCAGTTCATGAGGAAGATGTTATAAATCACACAGGTGAAGTTTTCAATGGCCGACCCATTCATGCCTGCAAACATAGGAATACCCATGATGAGGAAAAAACATGTTACTCCTCCAAGCTGGAGGATTGTGGCACGCAGTTAGGTACATTAGATACCTGCAAGCCCAGCTAGTTATTGCTTGGGTTAGGAATGACAACTGAGAAAAATTCTATTCTCACTCCAATTTAACTGCATCTGAACTGTGAAACCTGTCAGTAAGTGAAGCATTTCACATGCAAAAGAAGGCACTTTGCCTTTTAATACCATCCATGCTGCTACAGAGTGAGGTATTTCTCCTTTTTCAATTAATGCCCAGCAACCCAGTCCTGACGTGTTTACACAGAGGATTAAAAAAACAGATTTTTAAAAGTAAGGTTGGACTTTTTCCTGCTCTCCAATCAACAGGCTCCTCCTTAGATCTTCCCACCTTCATGTGGGTGACATTGACTTGTTCTTTTGCTTTTCTGGAGCACATTGAAATGGTAATCTCATTTATTTTGAAGGTCTTTCATGGCTGGACCGTGCAGGCATGTTCAGCCCCAGTTTTCTGCTTCTTTCTGTGGTATGTCCTAAATTCTGTGAAAGCATAGAGGCTTCATCCACTGCTGACTCCAGCCCTCTCTGGTGCTGAGTAAAGAGGTCAATGCTACAGAAGAGCAGGGGAATCCTCTGGGGAAGCTGCACACTTGGAAGCTTCCAAGTGGGTCAGCTGGAGAGGAACACCAAAGATTTGTGTGCCCTGGGTCGTATTTTGAGGGTCATCATGTTTCTGCTGTCAAGCCTACAGGAAGAGAAGAGCAGGGATAATTTTCTCTGCTCAGACATGAGAAAGCTGCTAATCCATCACCTCTGTCCTATCTGAAGTACCCCAGTTACACACAGCTGCTGCAGCACTGGTGGCTGGGGAATTTTAATGGAAAACTCTGAGCTGAGAAGGAAGGGAAAAATGGGTCACAACAAACTCACCAACAGCCCACAGAAAAAGCATTATATAAATAAGTATTAACATCTTAATTTGTAACAGCCAGAAGAGTCATTTTAATCCACCCATAAACCACAGTAATTTACTGGTATAAAAAGGTATAAAGGTACAAAAGAGAATAATGCAATTATTAATGCATTTGTGGTAGTATATGGAGCAATGGCGACATTTATTACATATAAATAATTTTAACAGATCTGAAGAAAAAAGGCTTTTTAATAGAAAATATAGCAGTTACCTACTGTGTAAGTAACTGTTTTCTATGCAGTGTTTACCTTTAAAAGATGGCAAATGAATAAAACCTTAGCCAGACCATATACATTACCTCCAGGGAGAAAGGTGCATTGTTTTGAGATGTTTCTCTCAATGTTTGGCACTCGAATGGTAAAGAATACCCCTTTGTGCAGAGGCATGTGTATTTCCACTGGAAAGCTGCATAGAGGACTATCCACCTGAAAAGAGAACATGTTATTTCTCTTCTTTTCCTCTTCTGATGTTAGATGAGGCTGGCTATGGAAGTTCAACTCAGGAATGTAATTCCATGTATACATATGATTTTGGCTCAAGAACTATCTCTCCTTTAGCACTCAAGGGTGATATACAAAGGGAACTGCAAAAACATAACTGCATAAAAATCTTTGCAGCTTAGGAGTTGGATACTACACTAATGTGCCACTATTTTAGGAGACTCATAATAGCCCAGTGGCATAACAGAAGATGACTAATACATAGCAGAGCCACAAAGATGTTTAATCAAAGGATTAAGCAAAATAAAAGTCCTCATCTGATCTACCCAGGGGGTTTAAAGTGTCTATGGTGTTATACATGTAAACTTCAATAAAGATGTAATGCATTTTGTAGATGTTCTATGCATTTTTAAGACACCTGCTTTGCTAGGCTAAATAAGGCATCTCTGTCTCTGTCGAACTTCCTGGTTTTTTCTCTTTGGATAATGTTGGTTCATAACATAACCTGTGCTACAGGCATGATCTTGTTTACTGGGAAACATGTGAAGAATTTATGATAACCATAATCTATGGCAGTGTTTCAGGGAATTTTTTATTTTTTTTTTTTTTTAGTCTCTTGCTCTGTCTCTTCAAAGTCTTTCTAGAAGTCTCATTTAATCTCACAGCCCCCTTTTTCAGCAGCTACATCCCGAACCCTAATGGTTCCACATAGTTGCAGTTCAGGCTATCACTTTCTTTCTACTTTGGTGTCAGAATTTCAATTCTTTACTAAGCTTTACTATTGGGTGCTCATCTCACAGTAGATGCACCCTGGCATTGCTGATGGCTTCCCACAACCCCTAAGAGATCAAGCTGTAGACTGCACACGTCAGATGTTATCTGCCGCATTCATTTCTGTCAAAGTAAGTGAAATTGATAAAATTGATAAAATTGATTGTTTATCCCAATGACTAGCAAGTTTACCTCTATTGTTGTATATTCCATGTCCCCGTCCATGATGGTACATATGTACTCAGAGAAATTCCTGCTGCTCTCCCAGGACAGCTCCATTTTTATCCAGTCCATGCTCACATTTGTAATAGGTGATTCCTGTGCGTCTGCTAAAAGTGTTGCAGCATAAGGATATGCTATTACTTTTGTTGAATGCAGAGAATAGTATCTCTGTCAGGCTTAAGATAGCAATTGCCAGTTTCAGTACAAATATCTCTGGTAAACGGAGAGTTAAACATTGTTCCTCAGGTTATATCTGCAAAAACATACTTACACTCCATACATTGGATGTCAGCATGCAAGGGATGAAATAGGATCAAACACCACCAAATCATACAAATGAGTTCAAGGGTATCAAACATATTTCGTTCTGTGGAAAGAGACAATAAAACCTTCAGAAAGAGAAAGAAAAATATAAAGGGGGAGAAAAAAAAAGGAAAGGAAAATAATGTTGAAGTGTACTTTGATTTTGCAAAATTTTTTTTTTAATTTTTTTTTTTTTTTTATATTCTTTAGAAAGCCCAGACTGAGTGTGTGCTTCAGGATGTCTGCCAAGCACCTCTTCCTTGAAAGAACTGAATAGTCATGATACTGCCTGTGAGAAAGTAGATTGAGATAAAGAGGCCACAGATTCTCATGGTGATATATACCCTCAGTGTATTCAGGGCAGAGACCACTGACTTAGAATTACTTTTTCCCATGTATCAATCCTAGCTATACCATCAGAAAGTCAGGTTTTCTTGCTTTCTGATCTTGTGAATATCACAATGCTGTGCTTTGTATTAGTGGTTAGAATGGTGTTGCTAAAACACCAGTATTTTGGCTGTTGCTGAGCAGAGCTGGCACAGCATCAGGGTTGTCTCTCCAACCCCTTCCCACCAACTCTGCCAGTGAGACAGAGGTGAGCCAGAGGCTGGGAGGGAACATGGCCAGGACAGCTGACCCCAACTGATAGGGATATCCCATATTATATAGTGTCATGTTCAGCAATCAAACCTGGGAGAAAGAAATATTGGGGTGGGATGAGGCACTTCTTGTCCAGACATTTTGACTTCCAAAGCAACTGCTATGTGTACTGTGGCCCAGTGTCCCAGGGATTGGCTGGATATTGTCTGCTGAGAGGAAGTAGAGAATAAGGAAGAGGGGTAGTGAGAGAGCAGCTTGGTGAGCAGCTGGTGGCCACCCAAGGTCAGAGCACCACAGTGTTTTTTCCTGTTTGCTATCACAAATGGGTGTCCACTTTTGAAATTACATAACTTTCACTGTTTTGGAGGTTTGCATCTATACAGAATAGTCTATTTCAGATTTTTGCTTGCTTCAGGGTCAGAAACCAAGAAGTCAGATGTTCCAGCTCACTGTAGGCAGTTTATATTATAAGGAAGTGTGAGTACCTGCAAAGGGTGACTGCATTCATTCATGTGGTATGGAGGACTGAGCAAAGCTAGTCAAACACTGGATCAGCTCTTGTCAAACATTTCTCATCTTATGTACAATTTTCCTTTTCTCCAAAGAGGTTAAAACTCTTTAGAAAAGATTTATCTATTCTCAGGGTTTTTTTTTCTTTTTTTTTTCTTTTTTTTTTTTTCCTACATGAAGAAGCAACTCTGGATAATTTTTTGTTTGTTTTAGCATTGTCTAGCAGTGTGACTTCATAGTGGCAATTTTCTTGATTATCAGTAGTAGTAAGGATTATTCTAAAACTGAATTAAATTCTTTCAAACTCAGGAAAAAAAGGAGAAACGTGGTAATATTTTGTTACTAGTTAACCCTTCTATATTAATTTTTATGGTCATTTCAGAATGCTGATTTCAAACTGACTCAAACTTCTGGTGAAAGCAAAAACCTACCCCCAATGTTCTAAGCAAGAAATTCTGTAATCTTGAATGTTTTCAGAGGGCATATAACATTTCCTGGAAACTGACTAGATGTGGCATATCCATCATGGTTCCCAGGATTCAAGCCAGGCCAGGACACCATGCTAGGGTTGCAACAGAAACAGACTCTTCACTGCAACCTGCTTATCTCTTGCAGCATCCACATTTGGAAATCATCATACAGGATGTGGCCAAGGCTGCTAGGAAGTGATACTGAAGAATCTCAGGTACAAACAGTATGGAGAACTGGCCATGGAATGCTCTGTGAGATATTGGTCTCAATAGTTATTTCCACTTTCCCGTGCTCTCAGGGTCCCCCCCCAGTAATGCGCATGAGAACCTTGAGGCCTCTTGTCCTTCTAGTCAAGCTCTTAATCATAGTCTTCTCCATTTTAGCCCTTCTGTTCAGTGACTTAATATTTCCCCCTTCCCTTCCTCAACTTAAGTTCCTTTCCTAGGCATCTTTTTTCCTATTCTTTGGCAACACTCTGCTCACCTTTCCTTTATTTCCTTTATTTCAGTTTTCTTGAGATCTCCCTCTCTCTGTTCTGATCACTCCTGTGCTTTCAAAATCTCCCTCATGTTTCCTGCACATGACTGCAGCTCCATTTTGCAAGTACCCTTCATCCTTTCTCATGGAAATGTTCATCTGGGACACTGCCTTAGGAATCATCCACAGCCCTCTCTGCTTAGAGAAATGTTTGCTGGCATCACTGTCTCCACACTCTGCAAATTTCATTGGACATGCAGTGAGAATAACAAGGACTGTAAGCATCCGCTTTCCTCATAAGAAATGACCATTCCAGCTGAATGCTCCAACACATAGCCAAGGTCCTCTGTTTTCCCTCCCCCTGCAGGCAGGATGAGCAATACAGGGGCTGTGGTGAGCCCTTAGCCACTTGGCTGAGCACTCCAGACCTTCTCTATGGTGGCCACAGAAGTGGCTCCAGCATCACCAGTATTTTTAGGAATTTTCTGCCTCCAGGAACTCCATCCTCTTCCAGACTGGTCTCCTTCAGAAAGGTAGGTAAAGCTCTCTCTGGTCTGAAGTTACTTCAGTACTGAAGGTGCCAGAAAGAACACTCCTGATGATTGTGAGTGTTATTTGAAAGATCAGACCAGAAGAACCCTACATATCCTGCCATAAGCAGTATCTCCTCATATTTCATCAAAGCAGAGTTTATTATGAGGAAAATGCCTTATTTTTTCTGCCCTGCTTCTGCCTTCCCTCTTTTTCTCCTGGCCAGCCTCTGAACTATTTGTCTATCCTACTACATCAGGGAGGGTCCCGGGGAGTTCTCAAGCACCTGGTTTCCACACTCCCCATTTCACTCCCTAGCTCACTCCCTAGCTCTCTCCAGGACAGTTTGTTACAAATCCAATCTATCCACCTTATCAATGTGTCAAAAGTGAAATAAAAAAAAAGTAATCTGTAGCCATTTCTACAGAAAGCATGTGCTAAGTACTGCCTTAAGCACTATCATTTCTTATCTTCCTAGTCTATTGTCTTTGCTCTTAGGTTGTGAGTGCAGAATGTTACCAGAAAATGTCACCTGAGACCAGTGACTTATTTGCTTCTGTGTCTCTGGAAAAATTACTTCTGCCCGGGGCATACTTCCAGGAATGAAACTTTGCATTTTACTCATAGGGTAATATGAGGATGAACAGATATTTATACATTGCTGAGATATGGAAAATATCATACACTGGCTAAGCCTTCCTGGAATCATTGCAATAGGAATAGAAACCTTACAATGCATACCAAGCAATGAAATATTACCATCAAATTGCTGCCTAAATACAACTATTTAAATTTCTAGATCAGTATTCAGATTCCTGTACATGATACAAAACTGAGAGAAGTGGATGATCTGCGACTACTTTGCCTCAGAGGGACCTGGGGAAGCTGGAGAAATGGAGTGATAAGAATCTCTTAGAATTCAGAAAAAGAAGGTGCTGAGCCCTGCACTGGAGGAGGCACAGCCCCCGGCACCAGCAGAGGCTGAGATCCACCTAGAAAGCAGTTTTAGTTTTGCAGAGGCAGCATAGGCTGACCACGGGCCAACGCTGTGCCCTTGCAGAAGAGAAGATCAAAGACACCCTGGGCTGCATGAGGCAGAGTGCTGCCAGCAGGTCAAGGGAGGTGCTCCTGGGGTGCTGGGTCTTGTTCTGGGATTTCAGAAGAATAAAGATATGGAGCTCCTGGAGGGAGTCCAGCAAAGATTATTAAGGGCTCTGACATATGAGAAGAGGCTGAGAAACCTGGGATTGTTCACTCGGAGAGATGAAGACTCAGCAGGATGCTATCCATGTGTACAAACACCCAACTTTGGGGAATGAGAAAGAACCAGGCTCTCTCTGCTCAGTGGTGACAAATGACTGCACAAGAAGCAATGGGCAAAAACTGAAATAAAGAAAATTCAATTTTAACACAAGAAAAGACCTTTTACTGTGAGATAGTCAACTACTTGAGCAAGTTTTCCAGGAAAACTTTGAAGTCTCCTGTGTTGGAGATCCTGACTGGACAAAGCCCTGAGTATCCTGCTGTAGTTGAGCCTGCTCTAAGCAAAGTCTGGGATAGGACAACTTCCAGAAGAGCCTTCCAGCCTCAACCATCCCATGATTTATGATTTACTTC
>VWZN01014359.1:179448-190274 GCA_013396955.1 Regulus satrapa
CCCCCCCCAAGAAATAGAAATCTGCATATTTCTAGTAATTTATAGAAAGGGTACAGAAAATAACATTTCTTTCAGTTATTGAAACATAGATGTCGGATAAAAAATGTCAAATAGTGCAATAGATATCATAGACATCTCATAGTTTTCCTTGCATCTTGCAGAAATCTTTACAAAATTTTGTATATGCACATTTCTGCTTTTTAACAAATAGACAAAACAATCCTCTAAATTTCCTCTAGAACTCAAAGGACACTAATCCAGATTTTGTACACAGGCAAGTATGACTGTACCTAACTTAATCCCCAGCAAATATTTTTGTCCTGCGAAAAACCTTCTGTGGCACAAAAAAATCAACACACAACATAGAGTGACATACCTCCACTTGAAAAAACTCTCCTTGTTTATCTTGTTTGATTTTGGTCTGCAGCAACAAGGACGCTTTAGCGTGTAGTCATAGTCACATGCAGGGATCTGTGTTTTGCTCTGCCATTGTTATTGCATGAGAGTATCAAGTATCAAATGCTGCAAGTTAGAAAGCACCTCCATTTATCATTTCCCTTACTGCTTTTGAGCTTCCTTAAGTTTCCTGATTGGCAGATGTTAACAACTTCACATGAAGACGTGTGAACATGCAACAAACCCTTCCTTCCTGTTATGTCAGATGAACTAAGCATTAATAGTAAAAATATGCAAGCACATTACCCAAAAATATATAAATACTCTATAGAATCACAAGATATCGCAGAAATACCACTTCTATAAATAAACAGATTTTAATAAATAATATGTTCTGGAAATAACAGTAATGTTGTGTGACTAGCCCATGTTTAAAAAGACTGCAAACCGTATTTGTTGGTTATGGCCCCTGCACAAGCCCAGGTTCTCCTTTGAGGAAGATCAGTCATATCAGGTATATACAAACAGCCAAGAAAGTTTTGTCTTGCAAATTTGCAGGCAAAGAAATACCAAGGAAAATACTAGACCCACATTTCGGAATTTTCTCACTGCCCAACTATGGGTTGTTTCTGTTTGGTTCATTTTAGGATACAAAATCATGTTAGGTGAAAAAGTATCTAACTGCAGATATTAAAATCAAGTGTCCAAAGCACTTACCAAATAACATAATGTCACATTCACAAAAGTCGTTGCTGTCATGTAAATATGGAAGGAAAAATCCATGTTGTTTGCTTTAACTTCCAGCAACTTCAGATGTGGCTCTGACTGTTAGCCACTTCCCCATTTGTTTTACATGATATCTGATGTGCAGTTATGTAATCTGCATGTAATGTATTTTTTTAAAAATTTTTTAAAAAAAGCTTCTGCAGTTCTTGGATGCTTCTAGCAAGCAGAATTTCAGTTAACCCCTACCTTCCACTCCCAACACAGGCACAATAACAGGAAGATGAAGAATTCCCTAGCCTTCTAAGGAGTGATCAAGGATCCTTAGTAGTTAGTCTGTTAAAAGAAGAACTATTCTTAACCCTGCTATCATTGAACCAAAACTGTAGGGTGGATTTGTTGCTTGGGTTTTTTGTTTGTTTGGTTGGTTTTTTTTGCTAGTGTATATGCTCAGACTTACCGATAGCAAATTACTTTGCAAACTTCAAATTTTAATTATCTTTGCTTTTCAGTCCACACTGCTCAGTCTTACCCACTTTTACTCAGTGATTCCCACTAGAAGGACGTTATTTCCCTTTTTAAATCCTTGGGTGAAAAAACCTAGGTAAGTGAAATGAATAACAGTTTAGTCACAACGTGTGTGAGGCAGGGCTCAGCTGCAGAATTTTTTCTCTATAACCACGTACTGGTTTGGCTCAGTCCTTGTCAGCTTTTTCAGTATCTTGGGGACTGGACATGCATGTTTCAAATCTTCTTCTCACTAAAGGACTTTATTTACTTACTCTGTGTAGCCTAAAACAAACACATCCAGCTCATATGTAGTCACAGTTTAGTGTGATCTGATATTGTTGGTTCATCAAATATGCTCTACTTGGGTGCCACCACCCACCTCAGTGACCTCTGCTACCTTGAGTAACTTTTCTGAAGCATCATCCTTCCATGTCACACACATTTGTGATGCAAGATGCATGACAGTGTGCCTGATCAATTTTGGTGAAGGGATTTGCATGTTGCTGTAATGACATGCCTGGTGAGGTTCTGGGCGATGTGAAGGTGGCATTACAGCGTCACCTGAGCAGTACCTTTAGGCTACCCAAACAGTGGCTGAATTATTTTTAACTGATCCATTTGTGAGCCAAATGAGGAGAGGCTCACTATCCCTGGAAGTGTTTGAGAAATAACTGATTTACATGGATCAGTTGAATGGGTGATGGTGTTAGGTCAAAGATTGGACACAATGATTTTTGAGGTATTTTTCAACCTTAATCATTCTGTGATTCAGTGACTTTCAATTGTAACCTGGATTAATTCATCAGGTTTCTGCCTGTAACACCTTTCCTGAATTTGTGAAGTATGTTATCCTTTTGCGGGAGAGCAGGAAACAAATGAGGAGCTTGTTTAGGTTCTATTTAACAAGATCTCAAATCCTTCTCTTGAGTGTCTTTTTCCTGCCTTTATTATACTTGCTATCCCCTCTCTCACACTGGTCCCTTGCTCACTGAATGGTTGCTCAGAGCTCATGGCTAGGTTTTGGTGGACTGAAGCCAAACTATGCCTCACTCTGGCATTTTTGCCCAAGAGGAGAGTTACTATGCAAGGTTATATAAACCAGTGCAGCCTTTTAGAACCCCATAATTCTTTTAGCAAGTAATTGTGAGCATTTCCACTCTGACCACTGCTGCATACTGGAAAAAATACAAAGGTGTTTTACAAGTGTGTCCAGCATTAATTCAAAATTCTTTTAGAAATTTGCTTTGTTGTTCTGGCCTGCTGCAAAAATCTGCCCAGGTGAGTCTTTGACCAAAAGGTAATGATTAACTGTGTCAAAGGCAGTAGGTGTGTAAGAGCTGTTTGTGTTCAGCTACGGTAGAAGCTGGAGAAAGAACAGCATTGGAAGGCTCCCCAGCCCTGGAACATATCCAGGAACAACTGTTCCCAGCATTAGTTTGGCCAGGATTTACAAGTAATGTCCTGAACAGTGCCTGGACATAGTCCAGAGGTTAGCTCAGGCCAGGGCTAATTTCTAAAGGTAGTTTGCATGTGTCCACCTCATTTAGGGGTTTAAGAAAATGTGTCTGGACTCTTATATGTAAATTTGCCTCTGTGCAAGAAAATAGTCCCAGGAATGTTTAGTCTAATAATAAAAGATCTAGTACCATTATAAAATTAGGCTAATAATCAAATAGCAATGTTCAAATGTCTAGTGTAAAAATCAGAGAGAATCTCATTTTTCTAGTTGCCCACGTGTACTCAAAGAGCTACAAAGGATCTTCCAGTAGGAATTGATCCATTTTTGACAGTAGAACAATGGAATTCAGACATCAGAATTTTAAAAATTGCATTAATCTCAAATTAATTGTTAATCTTTTTAAAAATGAGACAGAAAACATTTTTTTTTTCCTTAACATTAAAATGTAAATAAAACTTGTTGAAGAAAATATTTCAATCATATTTACTAAGTGGAAGATATCTAATAAGGACAACTTACCCAAACAGTTAAAATTAGCCCAAACTAAAAGCAAATACAATGACATTTGAAAAGATTGCATATGAGGTATCATTCTCTCTTGGGTGAATCACTCTTTTATTCAAGAAAAAGAAGGAAATATGGAAAGTCTCTATATTATTCCAGGATATACAATCATCTAAGAAATGCACTTTCAGGGTCCTCCATTTTTCCTGGTTCTCTCATGATGTCAGCAACTAATACTATCTCTTCAGTTTCAGATATTACTGACTGAATTTTGCTCTCCATCAGCTGAAAGGAAAATAAAAGCTTCCATCAGTTTTACACATAATGTTAGGTTACCCTCTACTTATGCACAATTCGGACAGCATTCCACTTGTTTTTGCAGTGTGTGACCACCACAGTCTGTCCTGTTTCCTTACAAACCTATTTTGAACTGTTTTCTGCATCACCTTTTTTCTTTCCTGCATGTGTAGCTTGCTAGTGGGTAAGTAGGCAAGGTGTGCACCTGGCGGGTATCAAGGGGACAGCTTGGACTTGGAAGGACACAGGGCTCAGACACTGGGATCTGGTGTGAGGAACTTTATGGTGGCTGTAGGTGAAGAGAGAGGAGGTATGCTAATCTCACTGGAAAATTCAGCCCTGCTCATCTGGAAAGCAGCAGGAGAGGTGTGATGCCTGGGGCCCTATTTTAGAGACTGCTGCTGGTGTTGACAAGCTGCTGGGAGAGGCAGCTGTGCTGGTTTTGTTCCTGGCTGCCTCACTGTGCTCTGTTGTGTCATTGTCCATGTCCTTGTGTTTGGAAAGTGAAGAGCCCTTCCTGCTGCCTGGATCTACCAATGGGAGCGTCAGCCTGTGCACCCGTGAAGCTGGAATGGGAGAAATCCCTTGGTTCTGGAAGAGCACTGCTTTTGACTTCTCTTAAAAAACTCGCCTGCTGATTTTCTTTTATTTTTCTTCAGAATATGACAAAGAGAAGAGTGATCCTCTGTAGTAATTTCCTTATCATTTAAAAACTCAGCCAGTAAAATGTTGTGTGCATTTCACACATTCAATATAAAAACAGAAAGAGAACATACGACTGGGTTTGTATCAGCCAGTGTAAAAACCCCAGATTTTGGTCCTGGGATCTGTGGAAATGCTGCCTTCCAACAGCCAGTCCTGGAAATCAAAACACATTGAATACAAAATGTAAATTGAATAGCTGTAATGTGACAACACAATTGCACCCTTGAACTAACTCTTTTCTTCCTCTCCAGTCTTATAATAAGACTGAAGATATAAGCAAGAGATTATAATACATAATCTCAACACAGAATAAACATATATCAGAAAAATAATAATTTGGATGGTAAAAGATTCATTTCTGATTAAAGATTTACTAGCAGTCAATTTCCTTCTTTACCAGAGACACCTCCACCTTATTTGCTTAAAAACTTTAGGTGTTACACACACACACACACAGAGGAAATAAAATAAATGAATAAATTAAGTTTACCTTTTGCAGAAAAAAATAGGGAGTATTGCCATTAAGGGTGTTACAACTGCTACCCCAAATAAAATCCATACTGAAGAAGATATAATTTCCTCATTTCCTTGAAGAGAAACATTAATACATTAGTAGTAGTAGTAGTCGTCATATGAGTATAGATCATAGAATTACAGAACATAGAATAGTTTGGGTTGGAAGTGACCTTTAGAGATCATCTAATTCCAGGCCTCTGCCATAGACAGGCATGCCTTCCTCTAGAGCAGATTGCTTGGAGCCCCAGCCTGGCTTTGAACATTCAGGGATGGACATCCACAACCTCTCTGGGCAACCTGTGCCAATTCCTCGACATCTTCATAGTGAAGAATTTCTTCTTTATATCTAACCTAAATCTATACTCTTTCAGTTTAAAGCCATTCCCCCTTGACCAGTAACTACATGTCCTTGCACAAAGTCCCTCTCCAGCTCTCCTGTAACCCCTTTAGGTACTGGACAAGTGCAACAGGTTGTTTCTGGAGCTTTCTCTTTTCCAACCCAAACTTTCTCAGACTGTGAGAGGGGCTCCAGCCCTCTGATCCTTCTTGTGGCCCTCCTCTGAACTCCCTCCAACATTTCCATGTCCTTCCTGTGCTTAGGACCTCAGAGATGGGTGCAGCACTCCAGCTGGGGTCTCACCAGAGCAGAACAGAGGGGCAGAATCACCAATCCGGCCCCGCTGCCCATGCTGCTTTGGATGCAGCCCAGGACACATTTGGCTTTCTGGGCTGCAAGTGCACATTGCTGGAGCATGTTCAGGCTCTCATCCACCAGCACCCCTAAGCCCTTCTCAGCAAAGCTGCTGTCAATTCCTTTCTCCCCCAAACAGTTTCAATACCAGCACTTTCCCTGACCCAGGTGCAGCACCTTGAACTCTTGTTGATCTTCATGCTGTGTCAGACATCTGCTGTGGTCACTGACTGTGGTGAGTGTCAGTCTGAAAGATTTTGCTTGGTATAAAAATGAATTCTGTAATTTATCACTTTAGCAGAAATGTCTGACGGGAAGAATTAACATTGATCCTATTTGTCCATCCCCTACAATAAGCAGGAGCTCACTACAGCTGCAAAGGTGTAATTTTTAATGTTATTTCCAGTGTTAGAATGTTAAGAAATTGATTAAGTCTCTTCCTATTCTTCTCTGTAGTGTGGCATGAAGCAAAACGTTTGCCAATCCTTTGTACATCTGTGTGTGTCTGTAGGTGTGTGACAAGGTGTGAGGTAGACAGGGCATCGCTGGAGGAAGAGTAGCCCAGGGCAGGATTTGTTACCAAACTCAACAGGGGTACTCCATTCCCCCCAGGCCGGATTCACGAGACAGGCACTGCCAGCTGCTCTCATTTTCAAGACATGCTTCTTTCTTGTATTGGATCTTAGTAGTATATTACTATTTCCCCCTTCCTTAAAACAAACAAACAAACAAACAAACAAACAAACAAACAAACCCCAAAAAACTCAGTTACTTTTCTTTGTTCCATGCCTGTATTGACAATATGCATGTGCCATTTACCAGTGACACTTTTAAGAGGCTATTAAAACATTGCTTTTAAAGGAATACAATTGTTACAGAGGAAAAAAAAATATATATAATATATATGTGAATGCGTATCTCAAAAATAACCTGACACTCATTAAAATTTTGACATTTAGAAGCTTTAAACTTTTGACATTTAGAAGCATTTCATCTTTTACACTATAAAAGTATAACCTGTGATTTATTATGATATGGTTTGATTTACTTCCAATTTCCGTAAGCACACAGAGAGGTAGAAAAACATCTTGAACCATCCCATTTTAGTACTGCTAGAACTGAGTGATTTGAGAAATAATGTTTCTGTGCACCTGCCTCAGTCTCTGCATTATGAATTTTAAGAAAAAGCATAATTTTCCAGCCAAACCTGTAAAATAGGTAGATGACTGCAATACTCAGTGTTACCAGAATTTATTGCAAAACTCTTGCTCTTGGAGACTTTTACATAGAGATAGGGTGTTCAAGCTGCACTGATTAAAAGCATGTGCAGCATACCTGGATGACAGCCTCCCTCCCAAAAGAGCTTTTGTGGTCTATGTTTTTCATTAAAAAAATTGAATTCCTAGGAGACACTTTATATTTTATCTGTTTTCAGTGGTGTGTAACTTCAAAGACTGTTCCAAATATTCGAGGAGAGTGGGCAATATAATGAAAAATGGGAGATTTTTCAAAATACTTACAGAAAAACAATACAGTTCTGCCCCAAATGTATAATAAATTACATATGCCATGACAATATAGCAGTTTGACACATTAATGAAATTCATAAATAAGGTTCCCATAAAGCATAGGACATTGAGCACATACTGATTTACAGGTATTTGCATACAATTTACTTTTCACAGCTGACAATGAAATGAACATGCATTGCTGATTAATAGAACAAACAGACTCACTTGTATGGAAGTATATATGGGTTTTCCTTTTGGATTATCCTGTAAATTGAAAGAAAAACAAGTAACTTTATTTTTATCATTGCTTGTTTTATGTTTCAATAATAGTTAATCTTTATCTACTGCCCCATTTTTCTGTATTCTCTGTCTTATGTACTTCATGGTTCATTCTAATGAACTAGTGATTTGTCTAACATTTAGTGTCTAAACCCTAATTCAACTACAATGCAAACTTTGTATAGGAATTAATTCTACTACGGAAAGATATTTGTTTTCCTTGTCATCACATTTGAGAAATTAATTTTATTTCAGGTTGAAACACAAAGCAAACCAGATCTAAATGAAAACTGTAAGTTTATTCTTAGAGACACCAAGAAAAAAAAAAAAAAAGGACAAAATACCTGTGAAATATACGTTTTCGTTTAAATCTAACATTTTAATATTGCAATAAGTGTCACTGTTTGGAATTGCAAATATTTTGTAAATATTATTTTGTTTTCTAAAATACTTGGGACTGGCATGGATTCACAGATATTCTAGGTTGCACTAATGACTGCAGACTATATAATCTCCATTAGACAACTAGTTATGTATTTTTTGTAATTATTTTGCAATACATCATTTTAGAACTCAATTAATCCAGACTTATTTTATCCAAATAATTGCATGCATGCTCATATGGCATCTAAACTGTTCAGCCTGGAAAAGAAAAGGCTCTGGTGAGTGCTTACAGCACCTTCCAGCACCTAAAGGGTCCTACAGGAAGGCTGGAGAGGGATTTTTCATAACGGTATGTATTGATAGCACATGAAGGATGCCGTTAAGAAGAAGGAGGGAAGATTTAGATTAGATATTAGGAAGAAATTCTTTACTGTGCTGGTGGTGAGGAGCTGAATAACTGCTGTCACAGGGCAGGGCTTTGTCTTCTCTGGCCTTGGGATCCTTTTTGAACCAAGGGGTTACTGAGGGTGATTGCATCCCTGCAAACAGGTTTGGGCAACTGGGCCTTTTACTGTCTATAAAGGAGTGCCTTGAATGCACAGAGCTAGTCTTGGGCTAAATGATGAACCAGTAAGAGAATTTGGGCGTAGGCAGACAAGAAGACAGACCAGCAGAGTTGTTAATGTAGTAGGCTGACTCCTAGCTGGCTACAACCTCTTTTCAGGTGGATGTAGAAAGCATTAAGGTCTCCCCTACGCCTCTTTTTCTCCAGGCTAGACAACCCCATCAGCTGCTCCTCAGAAAATGTGTGCTCTAAACCCTTCACCAACTTAGTTGCCCTTCCCTGGACACACCTGAATGGTCCATTCTCGTGTGCAGAAAATCAGGCAAGTGTGCCTCGTGAACATGGCAGGATATGAAGATTTAGTCTGAACTCAGAGGCTAAAAGGAATTGTAGAAGCAGAAGGGATCTGGGAGGAGAACAAAGACATCACCTGCAGGTAGAGGAATGGAAAGACAAAGCTGAACAGGAGTCAAGACTAGCGAGGGAGGTGAATACAAGAAAGTTTTTGATGACTTCATTAGTCATTTTGATGACAACAATAGAGGTTATGGAGAAAGCAGGCTTGTTGCTTACTGAATTGGGTGAACCTAGTGACAAAGGATATAAGGGAGGTAGAGATATTTGGTGCCTTTTTAGCTCAGTTTTCCCTGCTAACTTTTGCCTTTGTTTTTCTCAGACATCCTGATCTATAAAGTCTTAATTAAAAATTCACTGAAGAAGAAACCTTTTTTCAAACATTAAAAGACGTGATTGAACTTACGTTACTTATGGTATAATCTTTTTTTCAAAATTTTGGGTTTTTTTACTCACAATGCAAGGAGTTTTAATTGTGAAAAGTAAGGTTTAAAGGCTGACTGTAAAAAAACACTTGTTGATCACAACATATTGGTAAAAACCCAGAAATTTAGACCTGCCAGTGATAAAGCAATACATTTGGCAGAAGAAATTGCTATGGATACATCTTCCAAAGATAGGATTATAGTTGCATCTTATAAGTGTCAAAGGAGCCTACACTGCTAAATTGCTGGAATAATTGCTGTACCTTGACATAATTAGCTAGGTGAAAACTGCTAATGATGATGACAAAAGCTAGAAAATTCAGAAAAGGTGTGAATTGAATTTTATTTTTTTTAATAAAATGAGTATTACATATATGAAAAGTTAACAAAAAGTATGTATGGATTTACTGCAATAGACTTTTATTCCAATGTCAGACAAAACTTTCAATAATCTTTCTTTGTTACAACAAAGCCAGGTGATTCAGAGAAGTAATACTGTTTCCCTGCAGTTAGCTCGGCTTGCAAAAAAATTCATCTGTGAAATAGTAAACGCAACCCAGACTAAGAAATTCCAAATTTCAGAAATTTAGGAAAGGCCTTCAATCAGCTGCTAAGAAGGTGGCTAAATCTGGTTGTAGATCACGAAGATTTTTCCTTTGTAGTCTCAGCCTGCCACCCTGCGGCCTTTTGATGCAATGCTGCCGCAGTGGTTTACATCTGCTCTTGCAAACTCATTCCTTCCCTGCCAAAAGTCTTATAAAGTCAAGATCACCCCACCGCTAACCTGTCCTTAATCACTCTACCCTTCTGCTTTCTCTCACTTTTATTTTCCTTGTATTTATCATTATAACTCTTCAACTTTTGGACCAACAGGTATGATGTTTATATCTGGGTAAGCTATTTGCATTTCATTCATGGAAAACTTTTCATTCACCTCTATAAACTCTAAATTGTTAATGGAATGCACATTTCTCTTTTCACTCTTTAAAGCCCAGCTCTGCCCCTCCACAGAGATCCAGTTTCCACTGGAAAGACTGCAATCCAGGACAACTCCAACAAGTTTTAGCGAACAAAGTGTTTTTTCTAAGTGCTGTCATAGACAAAACTGTGATGTATTTGAATTTCAATTAACCGTGCTTCTCCTCTGGAACTGTCACAGACATCCAGTGTATCTCCAGCAGTGTCTTACTCAAGGAGGCAAGGATTAAAAAAAATAATAAGATTGGGCAGTATGGCATAGTAGGATTTGGTATGATGAAAAGTACAGTCACAAAGGAATGAGGTGCTGTGTGTCTGGAAGGCTACATTATAGAAGAGAGACTTGTTTTCTTTTCACTCATGTATTGCTAAATGCAAGTATATTAATTAATGTTAAGCCTAAATGAAGATATTCTTACCTTATTCTTTATGTTAATTTCATATTTAAAACACATGTCTTTGTTAGAATGACTTATTTGGGGTTGTTGCCATTGGATTATGCAATCATTTTTAATTTTGTCACAATTCA
>VWZN01014359.1:190359-200679 GCA_013396955.1 Regulus satrapa
AACCAAGGATTCAAATAATTAAAATTACTTGATCTCTTTTTGATTTGATGAAATAGAGTGAAATTGCAAGTAACACCTCTATGAAGAAAGATACATGTTTATGTCTATTTTGCTTAGGATCTATTAGAAATAGTGGAAGGACCAAAGTTTTCTAAATCATGTACACAGGATCATAAAAAAACCAAAAACAAACAAAAAAAAGGACTAAAACAGGGAACCTGATATAGGAGCATACAAAGAAAGAATCCCCTCCATTTACCTTTTCAGTGGAATAAGATAAAATACTTCTGTCTTTTTAAGCAGATGTTTATTACTGCAGATAGCTGTTGCTATCACTAAATTAACAAATTCAAAGGTTTGTTTTTTTTTTTTTTAATAAACCTCATCATGGTGCTTTTGTGACATGAAGATATTGCCTTCAAGATGTTGTGAATTATGCAGTTTATTCCCTCCTTGCAAAAGAAGTAGCCATAAACATTTAAGAAAGACACTCCACTTTTAATAGTCTAACCTACTAATTCTTGTATAGCCCTTCACTTCACAGATGTGAGGAAAAGTATGAGGACCTTTGCATTTTGATCACGGCCAATGACTTGAGTATTGGAACAGAAAAAAGTCACTCATGGCAAAAAGGGTGATAAAAGGCTGATAAAGGAAATTTTAATATCAACTAGAATACTACTTTACATCAGTCTTTAGGGATGGGCCTGGCCTGTTTGTGACGAGCTACTTGCTCAAAGAACAATCTTGTTTTATCTGCCATGAGTGACATTACAGCAAAATTTCTTCTTATAAAACGAACCCTGTTTTGTTCAGTCTTTTAGCACAGTACCAGAACCAGTGTAACATTTCTAGTCAGACTTTGCTGCAGTAACAGCAATTGCACAGGATGCTTTCAAGTACAGCACCACATGAAAAAGGTACATTGTATATGTCTTAATTCATTTACTCCAGGGTATGGTGCACTGTATGTCATCCCCACTGGTAATGAAGAGCATAAAAAAATCACTGCTCAGATAAACTTCTAAAAAGTCTCCTCTCTCCTCAATTGAAAGGTATTTGACCATCACTGAAAGGGCAGCAGGGGAAAGGACAGTTTTTAAAGTCTTACTTGAGAAATACCTAAAATTCATAAGGGTAGATTGCTGAAGAATCTGAGACAGAGCGCCACTCTGGAGCTTTCCTGTTTAATTCCCCTCTTTCTCTTTTTCTTGGGAAGCCACAATCTCTTACTCTCAACTCTAGGTGAGACAGTGTACGTGGTTCCTTCTTAGGGATAAACACTCTACTATTTTAATGTAATAATTAAAATAAAGCTGAAATAAATTATTCACTTACCAATTTTATACAGGTCGATGTACTCATCATAGAATTGGATCAGGGAGTCTTTGCTAGATCCATTCACCAGAAAATAAGCTTCTTCAGTCCCGATGCTCACATTTTGGAAGATACATCCCATATTTCTGCAATTTTCATCTTTAATGTAAAGCTCACATTCCATCTGATTGTCCTCTCTGCATGCAACAAAATATTTTAGTTAAACATGGACACGGTGATGTGTTGAATGAGAATTCAGATTTCTCTGAATCAAGAAGACCTACTTACCTTGACTTCTGCCAGTAGAGAAAATACTGTGTGTCTGCTGGAGCCTCCCTTCCTGCCTGCCAAGTGCAGTTCATGAGGAAGATGTTATAAATCACACAGGTGAAGTTTTCAACGGCCGACCCATTCATGCCTGCAAACACAGGAATATCCATGATGAGGAAAAAACATGTTACTCCTCCAAGCTGAAGGATTGTGGCACACTCTTAGGTATGTTAGGCTCTAGCTGATTATTTCTTGGGTTTAGGAATGACTTATTTAATTTTGTTTGCTAGCACTAAAAGATATTTGCTCTGAAAGATTCAGTGAAGGATTTTTATGGATAAATCCTCCAAAGATGTGATTATAGCTGCAACAAAACAATTTATGTGAAAAAAACTGGTGATCTCAGGAGCACTGCATAAACTTTATAGACATGCATTGGATGCTGCTATTTTAAAATGTGAGATTGTTTTTCAATCTGTTATATACAAAGTTAAGGATGAATATATGTCAGGCAAATGGGTAAATAGCTGAAAACAGAAAATATCAAAACAGGTCACAGTAATATCTATCAACTCAAGTCACCCAGTGTTGAATATGATAAGTTTGTTGAGGGTGTTAATTCAGGTTAGTTAACATGAAAGTTAGTGTTTTCATGGATGTAGACCAGATACAAGGAAGAAAACCTTTTCTGTGAGGGCAGTGAGGCAATGGAACAGCTTGCCCAGAGAAGCTTGGATGCACTATCCTTGGAAGTATTCGAGGCTGGGTTTGTTGGGGCAGTGAGCAAGCAAGTGTACTGGAACATGTTCCTGAAGGGGTTGGAACTAAGTGATCTTTAAGGTCCTCTCCAACCTAAATTGTTCTGTGAATATAATTCTATGATTGAGGAACAGTCTCTCACTTCTAAAAATTTAGTATCAAACCCAGTAAAAAAAAAAAATCAAAATTGTGTCTCGGATCTTTCTTAACATTTAGCAGGTACTTTTTTTTTGTAAAAAAAATTCATTCAACCTACTTACATATATTCTTCTGATAGCTCTTTAGATTCTGTCAGGGACATCCATACACCCCTCCAGTGTTGGAGTTCCTAGAGACTCAGTAAATACCTCAGTAAACAAATAGTTGGAAAGAAAAAGACAGACCTACCTTTTACTTCAAAGTGTCTTTGCCTCGTTTATCTTTCTATTGTAATCTTCAGATTCAGAGAAGATGGAAAGACAATATTTTAAAAGGCTCTATAACTATCTATAAATAGGACTGTCTCCCTTGCTGCTTGTGTTTTGGGGAACCATCTTAGCATAGGAAGTGTTGCAAAATATATGTTCATCACTTCCCCCCTGATTCATAGCAAATTTGTAATTGCCCAACTCGGGATTTCTCATAACATGAAAAAGAAGTTAGCTGGTTCAATTTCCCCTTTTGCTGCACCAGAGTATGCTGGTGCTTTTGAATCCAGAAAGTGCATAAAAATATTTACTTTTAAAGGTACTTCTCTCTTCCTCCAAACAATACAGAAGTACAAAGCATCTCTCCATACAAACCATCTCTGGGGGTTGGAAGGTGGGGCTCTCCATGGAGAGCACCAGGGTGAGGCCAGGCAGTCCCAGCCCACCCCAGCTCCAGCCCAGATCAGGGCAGCTGTGGACCCAGGGCAGCCCCAACCCTGACCACCAGGCACCTCGTTGGGGACCAGGATGGCTCATTGGCCAGAGGGTGGGCACAGCTGGCAGGGGCCGTGTCCTGGAGGGCAGGGCTGTGAGACCCTCTGTGCTCTCACTGGGCAGGGGTTGATGGATCCAGGGGGCTGATTTCAGGTCCTGGGCTCTGGGCAGAGTGGGGGAAGCTCAGGGGCTGCACAGGGATAGCCAGGCCTGTGGGGGTTCTGACAATGACAATGTAAACTGTAAATGCTCTTTAAACAGATGGAAAAAAGAGGATTTCAAATCTTGGACATGGTGTCTTCACATAAAATATATCACTGCTAAAAATTGTGATCTGGGCTTGTCCTCGATCCATTTCTCCCAGCATGAAAATAGCCAAACTATAAGCTGCCACTGAAACAGAAAAAAATTGCAGGTAGTAAACATCCAAACAGCTGCTCCAGACTGTGCTGTTGAGCATTTGTTACCTGCTTGGGTCACAAAAGTGCATTTTCTAAAGAGGAAGGTTATTATAAACAGTGTAAAATATAAAAAAGCTTCTTTATACCCTGAAAGGCTTTGTTCCACAGAAGGCAATATAATTTGCTTATTATGGAGATTTAAAATCCATGTAAAGTAATTTCATTTCTTCACATTGATATTGAAGCATCACTAGAAAATATGTCAATTTTCAAACAGCAAGATATGTCAACATTCTCTTCTCAAAAACATGCAGATCCTTTCTGCTTGGAGTTAAAAACTTGTAAGAAAGAGAACAGTACATGTACTTCTCAAACACTCCAATTACTTGGCTACTATATATAGAAAAATCCACCTGTTGTCCAGCAGTCTTCCAGGATGCTCCAGGAATTGCTTTTAGCAAAATGCTGAAGTCATTCCAATCCTATAGCTTCTTTATTGACATATGGGGTGATTTAACCAATATGAGCAGTAGTTCTTATATATCAGCTATTTTTACATAACTAGGATATAGTTATGTCCAAGAGAGGAAGCAGAAGCTAGCACAGTGCTATCTCTTTCCTTGAGGGCTTACTCTCTGGAGACCCAAAAATGCCTGGGATCATGAGTATTTCTGCTTGCTGGATCTGGCTGGAGTGTGGGATTGGTGACTGATGAGCTAGAAGTGGACAGTCATTTTCTGTGTCCATTATCTCATGTTGATGGCAAATATTAGTTATACTGAGCTGTCACTGAAGCCAGGCAACACCACAAAGTGCATATCTGACATGCTTTGTTCTCCTCAACATGTGTAGTATAAAGTGAGTAGGCAAAGTGAAGCAAGTCTACTCATCATACTGGAAACTTTCTGACTGGAAAATTAAAAAAACAAAACAAAACAAAACAAAAAACCTATCTCACTTCTTCTCAAATGCAGTACTAAAAGCATAGAGCAAGGCATGAAAAAAGAGCCCATGTATTAAGTGATTAAGTGGCACTCTATGGTTGTGTTAATGGATTCAATCACATCTGTTAATAACTCTGTTAATTGAGGAGATTAAGAACTCACTTTGAGCATCCAGAACTTAAAAAACTCTAGTCATCCACAGAATCAAGAACCAAGAAAGAATCAACAGAGCCTTGCCTGATCTTTTGTGGTTTCAGCGGTAAAGATCTAAGGCAATGTTGGCTCTATAAGGACTAATTCATGAATGTTCACTCTCTTCATATGCTAGTAGAGAATAAAAATGTGACAAAGTTTTTCTGAAGTGTATCTATGAGACAAGGGATGGGAATGACAAGCACATATGTATAGGCGGATATTCAAAAAGCAGATGTAGTCAAATAAACAGCTCCTTTTGGTAAGAATCTCTATGTCTATCCCTGCCACATTATAGATGTCAACAGACAAAGCAAATGAAAGCTTGGACATCAGGTCTGAGCCCATGATAGTTATTCAGAGGTAAAAGCAGTCCATTTTCCAAAATTTCAGTGTACTTCCAGATTAAATAAATTCCATACACAACCATGCACGGAGTTTTTTGAACATTGATTGTGCTGTAAAGACAGAATAAAGGACTTCCAATCACAAAGAATGTAAAACCCCACAGTTTATTTTGTCCTCATCTTTGGAAGAAAGGACTCAGTTTCCTGGTGTTAACCTACTGCATTTCATAGAGAAGAGTAGTAACAAGTATTCAAGTGATAAAATCAGAGCCATAAGAAATGTCATGGAGAGTGAAATGGGACTCTAGAAAATGAAGGAAGTCAGAATTTTCATTTGCCTGCTTCTCCATGCTCCCACTCTGAAGATGTCTTGAGCCTGCAGAGAAGGCATCAAAGAAGCAGTGTGGTTTTGTGTGCTCTCTTGGATTATGTATCCCTGAAACACAGAGACGAAGAGTGGAGTTCGAGGTTTTGGGATTTGGCTACTTTGTTTTTAAACTGGAGTTACTGTAGCAGAACAATCCAAACCACCCAGGACAGTGATATTTCTGCGGAAAAGGGAACTCTTCTACCCAGGGGAATTCTTTTCTGCCCTATATTTAGGGCAGCTCCTTACTTAAGGCTTTCAGAATGCAAACAAATTAAACACATTTAAAAAATTCCCAAGCAAATAAGGTGCTACTGATAGTCTCTTGGCAGTAACCTGATCTAGTGGAATTTTATCACTGAGAGGACTTATTTTCCATGATAGGATTTCAGCTACTTGAGATGACTTTAACTATCTTGAGACTTAATGGAATTATAGAATTGTAGAATACCCTGAGTTGGGAATGACCCACAAAGGTCATCAAGTTCAACTCTTGGCCCTGTTCAGGACACCCCCAAGAGTCACGCCATGTGCCTGTGAGTGTTGTCCAAATGGCTGGTGCTGTGACCACTGCCCTGGGGGAGCCTGTTCCAGTGCCGAACCACCCTTTGGGTGAGGAACCTTTTCCTAATACCCTACATAAACCTCTTCCAACAAAACTTCAGGCCATTCTCTTGACTCCTGTCACTGGTCACCAAAGGGAACAGATCAGTGCCTGCCCTTCTGCTTTTCCTCAGGTGGAAGTTGTCAACTGCAATTAGGTCTTCCCTCAGTCTCCTCCAGGCTGAACAGATCAAATGACTTCAGCTCCTTCTCATGTAGTTTCTCCTTAAGGACCTTCACTATCTGTGTGGCCATTATTTGGACCCTCTCTAATGGTTTTATACCTTTATTATGTTGTGGCAGCCAAAACTGCACAGATGACTTGAGGTGAGGTGACCCCAGTGCAGAACAGTGGAAAAATCACCTCCCTTGCCCAGCTGGAAATGCTGGGTCTGATGCAGCCCAAGACAGGGTTGGCACCCTGGCTGCCAGGGCAGGACTGACTCATATTCAATTTCATGTAAACGAAAGATCAAAATATGTGATTAGCCCCCAAACTAAGGGTTTTCTCTCATGCCTCCTTATTAATTGGAGGATTTAGACTGCTACATTTCTGTTTCATCCTGGTGTTATAAAAACACAAACCTGGCTTGCACCATTTGCAATTAGCAAGTGGCAGGCTCCTGCTAGAGAGTTCAAATGTTCAATTTTCAACACTTCCCACTGAATACACATACACATATACATCTGCTACCAGTCAGCAATCATATATTAAGTACTTTTTTCATCTAACACAGATAGGAAGGAAAAAAAAAAAAGAAAAAAAAAAGAGAGAGGCAACAAATAGACTTATGGGAAAGATGTATCCTGGAGTCTTTAATAGTACTCACTTTGTGAGAACAAGTGATCTTTCTTAAGAGGCTTGATCTTGGCTGGCCTTCATACAGCGAGTTTACATACAGATGTCAAATTTTATTCCTGATGACACTCTCAGTATGACTGTACATTTTTCAAGACACTAAACCAATGGAGATTCTGAATAAACATATTAATTTTGGTTGTTCTTATTCATTCTTTTGCATGATGTTAAAAACCAGTATAATAACTTCCAAAGTAATACAGATTTTTTTTCCCCCTGAAATACTATTATATTCATCATAATAAAACCCAGAAATAGTCAAAATCTAACTGTTCATAGAAAGTGCAGCTAAGTACAAAGAGGCTTTTTGAGATGAGATCTTGGGGAATTGTGTCTACAGTCAGTGCTCTTCTCCCTGCTTCCAGCAGTGAAAGAATATGAAAAACCTCTTAATTTTTACCAACAAAGTATATATATGCTTGAAAAAAAAATCAAGTTGTTCATTTCACTTGCATTTCATCACTTCTTCAATATCTATTATTTCTTCAGTTTCTTGGTTTTTTAATATATTCATATATTCTGTCTATTAAAGAAAGAATATAACATTTTGTTAGTGTTTCATACATGAGATTACTCACAAGATTCTGATTTATGGATCTCCCGTCATTCAGATTTTTGATTTATTGTATAAAACCTGTAGTAGGGTTCTGTCAATTAGAAGATCAATGTAGACATGTCTAGATCTTCTATCAATATAACTTCCAAAGAGGAACAAAGAATTTTCAACTAAAAAGCTTGGAAAATCATATTTTAAAACATAGAAAAGTTAACATGATGAAGGAAGAGAAAGTGAAAGGATTTTAAAAGCTCACAAGTAATTCTGTGTGTCCCTGCAGACAAATTTTGTCTTCCAGACCTGCCTGCAGCCAACCTAAAGACTTTGCAAATTGCAGCAAACTGCAACATGATCTCTAGAAAGGCAGTTCCTGCAGTCTTTGTCTGTTTGTTCTTTCCCATGAGTCATTCCAGCAATCCACATAAGTTAGCGCCTCCCAACATTCTGTTCTTACTTCCCATACCCTAGAAGTTTTTGCCTCCTTTAGCATCACTGCCAAATTACTAGCATGGCAAAACTACTACAGATTTCTTTGTCCCTTTTCTCCCTTCCCACTTCTGCATTATTATTGTGCTGAGAAACTTATGCTCAGCATTATTTTAGCAATAGTGTATGGCTTACAGGGAGAGCAGGGTGAAACTGTATTTTCTCCAATGCTCAGTGTCACGTAGACAAATGGCAATGATCTCATAATGGAAAAGGTAAAACACACAAGTTATTTGTATATGACCTTTCTCTGTCCATATCCCAAGAACAACAGAAAGAAAGAAAATTGATTCTTGCTTGTGTGCATCTTTCTGACAGGTCATACCTTTGAGACTAAATTTTGAAATTTCAGGCAAATGTAAAGAAAGCATACCTGGAAATCCATTAAAGAGGGCTCATGGAATGGGTCCCTTGGGCCTGGTATTGTAGCAGATGTCTTTTTCAAATAAGTCCTTCTACAGAGACAAAAAGGTTTGGTGAAGAAAAGACTTAGTTTGCAAACACATGACCACATAATATATAATAATGCTCCTGAAGTACTATTTTATTTCTCTAAGACATAAGTAGTATTACTCTAATTCAAAAGTAGCTAAAAATTACATAGGCTGGATACAATGTTATAATTTTGTTTTTCAGAATTCGGATGACAATAATTTATTTTATGGCTTACTAAGGGTTCATAAGAAGTTGTTTTTTTAAGTATGTGAGAAGGAAATGTTGTCAAAACACAGAAAAAAAAATTCATATACTGCCCATCTACATTGCAGGGTCTGATGGTTGGAAAGAAGTACTGATATAAGCCTTGTTCCAGTGTTGGAAATCATTGTGTCATGTTAATCAAGTGGATAAGAAAGTTTGGAATCAGAAGTATAGAGCACACTTGAGGAACATCCAGCAGATGATTCCTACTATAGCTCAGTGTTGATTTTCTTTCTCCTTAGTCTCTTTTAAAGAGAAGCCAGAAATTTTCTGTTGGGGGAAGATGTGTTATTTCAACCACAGAATAAAAATTTTGCACAAGAAGTAAGGCTTACACTGCCATGCTGAGGAAAAACACGAGACCCGCTGCCAGGCCTGGTATCAGAAATAGCATAAATGATGAAGCTGTTCCCGAATGAGTAAGTCCTTCCTGATAAACTTTGTGTGTTCCTGCAAATCAAGCCAACATCAAAGTGCTGGTTAGCATCACAGGAGTTGAATGTCAAATGCTGCATGAAGCGATGACTTTAGCTCAGCACCTCACTGCCATAGGATGGGAAGGAACAGGATGGCTGAATAGTGTGTGGACTGTCCACAGGAACTCGATACCTGAGGAAAGGAGTCCTACAGAGTATTTAAATATCCAAGGTGGCAGAGAGCAACAGCAGGAAAAAGTTGATAGGCAGGCGCAAAGATGGAAGAAGAAAACCAGCTGGCAACAGACCTCAAAAAGGTCTGCTTCATTCATTCTCCCCGTGCAAGAACTGTCTCCCAGGAATGACTGGAGAACTCCCTAATATTAAGAGACGTGGCAATCCTTCAACTCTTTTTGTCCTAACAAATTCATATGCATTTTACAACGTGTTTCCATCTGTAAGCATGAAGCAAAAAGTGAGGCAGATAGGTAATAATTGAACTGGGTCAAGGAAGGGATTTTTATTCTTACCAAACTCTACAGGGGTACTCCACTCTCCCCAATTTGGGCTTAATAAACAAAAGCCCACGTCTTTTGCTCTGATTTTGACGCTGTACCTTTTTCCTGAGCTGAAGCTTTCATATAGGTAGAGGTTATTTTCAATTATTGCTTTCTAAATGCAAAATAAGTAGAATGAGAATTTTTGTATTATTTTTATATAATTATGATAAAATTTTATATTTTACATTTATATTATCTTTCTGTGGACAGACTAGAGTGAAATAATAAATAGAAAAAAAAAAAAATCCCTCAGAGAGTTAGATTCTTTCATCTTGGTTCCTCTTGTTTGAACATTTTTATTATTAGATAACATGAAGATTAAATTTCCCATATGCTTCCCTGGCTCCTTAGACTCTGCTAAACAAGGAAACTTTTGGGAAAAAATTCTTAAAAGTTCTGGAACTTCATTACAATGGATATTTTCAAAATTAAAGTAGAGTTTGATAGCCAGATTATGCAGAAGAAAAAAAAGTTGATTATTTTTTTTTTTTTTTTTTGCCATCTTTATATTGGCCTAATTTTTGAGGTAATATTTTCTTGCCTCTTACATCTCAATCCTTTCCAGAGAGTCTTATAAAAGAAAAAAACCTCCGCAATTGTTGTGTTCCACAGAATCATGATCCATATTTTTGCTAGGAAGCA
>VWZN01014360.1:0-15826 GCA_013396955.1 Regulus satrapa
CAAAAGCTAGAGGAAGCTCTTCACAAGTATGACAGTGTTTAGTCTCTGATTTGTGGACTTTGCTCAGCACAAACACAACCCAGGCAGCAGAGCAAATGCTGCTGAAGAGGTGTTGCCAGTGGTCGATGGCGGTACAAGGATGGGTTTGTGTTCATCTGGAACCCTGGTTTAATCTCTGATTATGTAGAAAGGAAACAGTTATAGGGCTATGTAGTAGAAACAGTACCACGCATTGTAACTACGTTATACTGTGTATGCCTACACCATTGTAACTTTTTTGAAATAATGAGTATACTATTTGCCTTATTGCTTTTTGAAATACGGTATCTTAGTGTGTACTTCGTAGACCTCAAAGCCCTTTGGGTATTTAAGGAAGTTGGCTAGATAAAAGCCTGCTCCAGATGCCTTTTTACTTTCCTAGATTTGGATTTCCTAAATTCAAACCATTCTCTGTTTACAGACTCCTACTAGAGCAGCTATGTGATTCTGTGCCTTTAGACTCTATTTTTCCTTTTCTAGTAAGTCACATTTTTATGACTAAATGAATGAAAAGTTGATACCTATGATGGGAACTGATGATGAAACCTCACATTGACTGGATAAAAATCAGCTTCCATCCAGTTTGCATAGCAAGAACTTTCTTAAGACAAATGTTGGCTCAAAAGGGAAAAGTTAAATTTATTCACACTTTCCCTGGAAATCGAGACTACTTGTTGCATGTACTAGGAAGTTAAGCACATGTACAAAAATACACCACTTAATTCCCTTTCTGAAATAAATAATACAGTGAGGGACGGAGTTTGGGGTTGGTTTTTTGGGGTTTTTTTTTTTGGTTGTTTTTTTNNNGTTTTTTTTTTTGGTTTTTTTTTTTTTTTTTTTTTGTATAAAGCATTAATGTAAGTAGAAATTTGAAGAGCTAGCCTAATAAAAATTGCATTTATCAAGGGGATATTAATGCAAGCTGTGTGGCTGCAACATTTTTTTAAAGTTTCAAATTATTTCCTCTTTGTTCAGTTGCTGATTCAGTTTAACTTCAGACTTGCATCTACATTGCCAGTTGTCTGAGTTGAAACTCCACTGTGATTCATTAGTTTACTAAGTTACAAGTTTTTGGGGATTTTCAGTAATATAAATGATCTGAAGTCTTGGCTGAACTGACTTGGAAAACAGGTGGCATTTTTGTGTTTGTAACACTCAAGAATTAACAATTGTCTTAATTTTTGTATAAATATTTTTGACAAGTAGGTTGCATTTATATATATGTAAACACTATCTTTTAAAGAGGTTTATGGCTTATTTCCCTTGAATTAAGTTTGAAGTCTGTATTTCTTACTTACTGGTTTTCTTATAGGTCAGTATGAAAGAGGGGTTTTGTTTATCCTATCTTTTTTTTCTCCTAAACAAAAATAACAAAATTTTGTGAGGAAGCAAAATGTTTATTTTTTGTTTAATTGAATTAATCAAAAGTAGTTTAAACAAATGAAAGCCTGGAAAAGGAAGTTGAGCAACAGTTACAGCTAAGTACAAATCATTCCTCACCTATGCAGCAGAAATGTGCAGTTCTTTCAACGTGATCATGTGAATTTCTGTAGTTTAACCCCACACCTCTGTTTCAGAGGAATAACATTTAAGAATGTAGTTTTGGTTCTAAAATTCATCCCCAAATATTTGGAGATGGCTGTTTTGCACAAGCTGTGTTTGGTGGTGCTTCCAGTACATACATAAAACAGTAAAATACTGAATAATGAAAAGGGGAAAGCAAGTACTTGTAAAAGAAAGAATATGCAGTGAGGAAGGGCTCCAATTTCTAGCTTCTGTTGAAACAGTTCTGCAAACAAGATTGATCATAAAATAACGACCACAGTCATAGGGCTGTGACTTGCTCTTTACCTTCCTCATGGTGTCTCAATCTACATTCAAAACTCACCACTTCACCTAACAGCTCTTCCCAGCAGTACTCCTGCTTTCCCATATGTAATTTAATTATATGACAGAGTGATGAGCTAGGTTTGAGCTGAATTCCATGACTAATGTTTGCTTAAGCCAGATACTGTTTTAGTAAATGTCTTTACAGTAATTAGTTCAGGCTACAATCAAACTGATTTTACGTGGAGGTATTAAGACCTGTTCAGAAATTGATCTTGGTTCTGTTGAAGTATTTTAGGAGGTTAGTATTAATGACATGTTCATGTCTGGGAAGTGATTAAGCTGTGATATGTAATCATACAACATTATCAGACAGGTACAGTTTTCCCTAATAAACTGTCATGGCCTTCACCTTACTTTCTCATTGGTGAATTTGTTTGGGCACAGGAGAAGTGGGTGTAGTGGTTGGTTAAATCTGAGGTACCAGAAAATCTTGACTGGAATCCTAATTTAAATTGTTGCAGAATACAGAAATATTCAATTGTATATCTATATTAGCATTTTCCTCTTTTCATCAAGTCATTATAGAGTTGAAGTTGAACTGGCTGATGGGTGGAGCACAAGGAATTACAGGAAAGAGTGTTGCCTCAGGCTGGTGACTGGTCACCCGTAGGGTTCCACTGAGCTCAATCTTGGACCCTGTGCCCTTCACTGTCTCATAAATCACTTAGACACAGAGCTCAAGGGGGTACTAAGTTTGATGATGAGACTAAGTTGAGAGTGACTGTGGACTCCTTAAAGGCAAGGAAGCCCCGCAGAGAGACACAGACAAATCAGAGGGCGAGACAATCACCAACCTATGAAGTTCAACAAGGGCTGGTGCCAAATTCTGCACCTGGGATGGGACAGCCCTGGATGTACAGACAGACTGGGGAATGAGAGGCTGGAGAGCTGTGCCATGGAAAGGGCCCTGGGGTTCTGGCCCATGGCAAGATGAACATGAGCAGCAGTGCCCTGGCAGCCAGGAGAGCCAACCCTGTCCTGGGGGCATCAGGGACAGCATGGCCAGCCAGGCCAGGGAGGGGATTGTCCCACTGTGCTCTGCACTGGGGCAGCCTCACCTCCAGTGCTGGGGGCAGTGCTGGGTGTGTGAGACATTAAACAACTGGAGAGAGCCCAGAGCAGGGCCATGAGGATGTTGAAGGCTCTGGAGTGGAAGCCTGATGGGGAGCAGCTGAGGTCACTTGGTCTGTGCAGCCTGGAGGAGACTGAGGGGAGATGTCATTGCAGTCTGCAACTTCGTTATGAGAGGAAGAGGAGGGGCAGGCACTGATCTCATCTCTGTGATGACAGTGACAGGACTCAAGGACACCTAATGTTATGTCAGGAGAGGTTTAGGTTTGATTTTAGGAAGAGGTTCTTCACCCAGAGGGTGTTCAAACACTGAAACAGCTCCCCAAAGAAGTGGTCACAGCACCAAGCCTGACAGTTTTGGACAATGCTGTCAGGAGCAGTGTGTGACTTGGGGATTCCTATTAAGAGTCAGTTTTGTCAGGGTCAGGAGTTGGACTTGGTGATCCTGAGGAGTGTCTTCCAGCTCAGCATATTCTATGAGTTTATGATGTAAGGAGCCTGAACTCCATTAATGCTTGCTGCACTATACAAGAACTACAGTATTAATTGTATTTGGACCAAGTATGATGTTGACCACTTATGACTGACTGACTACTGAGTGGTGTGCTCTTGGATCCAAGTGTACTCTACTGTAATGTGAATGTATGTTGTGTGGGACTATGGAAGCACCAAAGGTAATGTAACAACTTAAATAAATAAATGTGAAAGAAGGCAAATTTTCTCTGTATCATAAACACTTTTGTTTCATGTGATTTATGTAATTTGCTTTCAATGCATCACAGTTTTTGTGTTGATAAGTAGTAAGAACCTAGTATGCTTGTTGGAGTTTGATATCTGCAAGAAGATCCACTGAGGTACTGGTTTTTGTTAAAGTGCTGAGTTGTGAAAATTGGAATTAACCCATCAGGATAACATATCTACGTAGAATCACCAGCAAATGGAGAGTGAATATTTCTGTTGAAATTGTAGGGTGTATAGTTAGAAATTAGCAGCATACTAAAATTATTACATGTTGGATTCTTATCCCTTTTCTTTTGTAATACTTGCAGAAGAGAGTTACGCGTATGATTTGTGCATGTTCTCTACATTCTTGCTACCTTCTTTCAGGGTCCAATTGCATGGACTTCATTTGAAAGTAAGACCCAGCTCAGATGGGTCAATAGGAGAATTCTGTGGTGATTTGAAACCTGCAAGACAAGCACCAACAGAACCTGAAAAAAAAAAGGCAAGAATGTGTTGCAAATAAAATTGTCTCGGTTTTAGAAAACTTTTATCAGCTGCCTGCGCTGCAAATACCTACATTACTTGGTGAGGTACACATATCTTTTTGGTGAATCACAAGATTTGGTTGGAGTACCTGATTATTTTGCCAAACCTTCACCATTCCAGCTAGCGTCTTCCATGCTGGTTGTCTGCTGCAATCTGAATTCTTCTCGGAAGTTTAAGTGAGGATTGTTCAGCTATTTCTCAAAAGAGGTTCATAAAAATTTTTAAAAGGGAGTTTTCTTTTTAAATTCTGTAGACAATTTGGCTGGAAATCTTTAGCTCTTATATACTTTGGAGAAAGAATTTGATATTTGGATTACTCATTATCTTTTACAATCTTAAATGTATTTTCTGCATAGCCTGTGAAAATTTGTCCTTTAATTTCCAAGTTATACTGAAGTTTCTCTGGGCTCTGCTGTGCTCAATTTTGGCAGCTATATTTTCTGTAACTCTGCTTTTGTCCAGGCAATCTTGATTCCACCCTTAGTCAGAAGCAGCTAAGTGAGACTTCATCTGTAATTCTTTTTCCCCTTCATTCAGAGGGGTCTGAACCTCTCAGACCACAAGATGAGCGAAGAAGCTGTAGGTAGGTGCTGCCAGCTCTTTAAGCCTGGCTATGGGAGAAGAGGAGCAGCAGCCTGGAGTGCTGCTGTACTTTGGATGTTGGGTGTACAAGTTGGATGTTTTGCCTGGCAGCTACAATCAGGTCAATGTCAGAGATAGTTGAAGAGGAACAGGAAGATAAGAAAGTGGTGAGGAGAGGAAGCCCTGTGACTACAAAAGCCTGTTCCTCCAGTGCCTAATTAATACCTTGGGCTTCCAAAGCATCTGAGGCCTTTTGCTGTTTCTAAATAGGCATTGTGTGCAGGCAGAAAATTGGTAACTTCAGTTCTGCTGGTGGTGAGGACAGCAATGTTCTGTTTCCATGGTTAGAAGTTACTTTCTTTGCTCGATGGTCTCATGAGCAGTTGAAAACTTGAAAAAACTGTAGATTTTGGGGCTGAATGAAATTCCATAATTCAGGTCCAGTCAGGCAGCACAGTGGGTGTTGGTGTGGCCTCATGTGTTCTGTCGTATGCTTTTTCCTTGGGAAGAGGAGACCAATTCAGGAAGTTGTGTGTAAAGAATACTAAGATTAATAATTCAGTTTAAAAATAAATATTGAGAAATTAATTTTTTTTAAAAAATTTCAGAATTAAAGTTGCCTGTGGTAACTAAGTATATCAAGATACCTCATGAGACATGGTCAAAGAACTTTTTGCACTGTTTCCCTGCCTGATTAAGTGCACATGATATAATGCATTGTCCTAATCAGCTTAAGGTCTTTCAGGGAGGTTGTTATCTGGCTAATCCTTATTTCTTTTGCAGCATCAGTTGTACTCTGCATGAAGAGAAAGACCAGCAGAGTGAAGATCAGGTAGAAGTGGCTGTCAGCCTGCAGAATGGTGTTCAGAGAACTCAACTCTGTCCCTGTCTCTACCCAGGCTCTATGCAATATAAATCATGTGAGATAAATAATTTATGTGCTCTCCATTTTGTGTAGGCTTGAGTTTAAACCCAGGACTTACACTGAATAAAGTGCTGAGAATTCACAATTTTCACCGAAAGCTATGCACATCCTTCTTTGGCTTAAGAAAATGCTTCAAAATGGAAAGTTGTCTAGAAAAAAATAATTAGGTATTCATTTCTTTAGGTACGTCATCACAAATTGGAGAACATGTAATTCATTAGCAGCAAAAGAGGAAAAATAAACCCAAATCATGTTGGAAAGTTGCAAATTTAAGTATAAACTACTTGAAATTATTTTCAGATAATGCTTTATTTTAAAAAAAAATCCCTCCTGAATAAATTAATATTTAGCCTTCAGAATAAGGTGTGAGCATTATTTAGGAAATAATGGATAGGGCCACATATAGAGTAGCAAGGATTCTCTGTCAGGTACTGTTCATTCTGTGCATGGAATAATAAAGGCCTTCTCAGATGTATCCTAGAGTGATCAGGTCACTGGAGCATATTTTGGATGTATATTCACAAGAAACCTGAATTAGCCACATGGGCTCACTTAATTCTGGCATTTCCTAAGGCTTGAGATGCTGCTTCTTAATTCAGTAATTTCTCAGTTTAACACAGTACAGTATATAGTGTATATTATATCTGGAAAAATAATTTATGTAATATATAAAAGTAATGTAATTTTGTATACTTCCAAGTCATGCAGTTGTCAGGAAAGCTCAGGCATGTCCTGAGTTAATTTAAGTACAAATTACTTTTAGATACAGTTAATTTTCTGAAGTTAAAAAGGTGTCTCCTGTACTGACTGACTGATAGACTTGCCACTTGGCAACTCCTGTTAAAACTAAGCACTTAATTTGGTCCCACCTTGAAATCAATGAGTGGGTTTTTTATTTTGGTTTGGGATTTTTTTGTTGGGTTTTTTTTTTTTTTTTTTTTTTTTTTTGGGGTTTTTTTTTTTTTTTTTTTTGGTTTGGTTTGGTTTGGTTTTGGTTTTTTTTGCTTGACTCCACTGGGAAGAATATCAGGCTCAGTGACTTGAAATTACGCCCCTTCATCAACTCAGGAGTGTTCAGCCCAGAATATTCCCCTCCAGTGCTTATTTACAACTGAATCTAGCATAAAGAATTTTGAAGTTGCCTGTCAAAAAGCTCTATCCTACAATTTTAATCAAAAGCATCCCCTCTTTTGAGGAATATGACATTATCATTTGAAATGAAGAATGGTACTGCTTTTGGTTTTAAAAGACATTTACAAGGAGCATTAAAACCTTGTATGAGAAGATGAAATCAGGAATTTTGAATTTAATTTTTTTCCCTCTTGAGCATTTTAACTGACATTAGCAGCTATTTATTATGGAGAAAATAATGCTGCAAAGGAGGAACATCAGTAAATGCATAAGAAGTTGTAGAGCTACATGAGGCAGTACAAAGTTTTATTTATGAGTTAAGGTGATTGTATTTCTGTTAGTACACCCTATACTATTTTTTAAGATCTCTTTGGAAAAAAAGCAAGAGTCAGTTCTTTAATTGGAAATTAAGGTGGTGAAATAATGTTGTAAGAACAACCTGGTTTTGATTTTTAATCACTAGCCTTCAGATAAGATTTTCAGGAGACATTTAGTTCCTGTGTTGTCTTTGAGGGGCACCTGTCTGGCTCCTCAGGAGGCTGCCCTACCCGTCACCTCCACCCCACCACTTCCTAAGTTGACTGGGGAAAGAGCCACAGACAGCAGTTCCGTTTCTCGACCATTTCTGGTTGCAAGTACATGAACAATGTTGCAAAACAGCACTTGCAAAATTATAATTTTCAGAGTCCCCCAGTGCCATCCTGGCAAGGTACTGCCACATTCAGTATATTTCATTTTGCTTTGCTTAGAGAAACATTGCAGGCAAGACTACCCCAATTTTTAAATCAAAGGAATTTAAGACCATGCTGCTGATTCAATTGCTGGTTTAAATCTGTGTCATTGCTTATCTCTCAAGGGTAGATTTCATATAATTGTAAGAAATATAGAAAGAGTTTTTCAGAACTTTACTAAGTGTTAGGAAAACTTGTTTGCTTGCATCACTCATTGTTCAGGACCTATGAAGCAAGCTTATAGAGGGAAGGTCCCTGCTGTTAGAGTGTGGTAGTAGGTCTGCTTTGTGCCCCTGGGTATCTGCTGTGTAGAAACAGTCTGTCCAATAGATTAATGCAAACCAATGTGCAAATGAAGAACTGCTAGTTGGTAAGAAAAGCATGTCTTCTCAAGTTCAATTACCTTCTCTGGCAGTATCTTTAACTCAAACACGTAGTGTATGCAGTTTCTTTTCTTTTCCTTTGCCACTTGAGAGTCACTTGTGAGTAAGCATAGACAGTTATCTCAGACAGCTCAGACTGTTCCTTAAGCAACATCCATTCAGAGGCTGTAGCTGAAGGGCAGCTGTATCTCTGCTTTAGGGTAAATAGTGTGGCTAAGTGCCTTAAAGCTCTGTTTTGAGTGACATGAAAGTCAGATGTAAAAATGAAGCTGTGATGATAACGTTAAACCCTGCGTAAGAATGTTACCAATGCATCATCCTGCAGTGGTGAGCAGCTCAGTAGTGCTCTGTTCTGCTGGTCTTTTCCCTCAGGTGGTTGTCAGCAACAGCACATCAGTCTCTCAGTGTATCAAACAGGTACATTTCTGGGCTCTGCTACTCATACCCCCACAGCACATGCAGCGACAGGGATGTGTGTCCCCAAATCTCTGAGGCCAAAGGAGATGACATTCCCTTATACAGGGGTGAAACTATTCCGATGCTATCCAGGACATTGTGCAGGAGGCATTGACATTCACAGTGGCATCAGTCAGGGCTCATTACCGTGTTCCTTAGCAGGACACACTGTAGGTGCCCACCACCCAAAGAGTACTCTGGGATATTAGTCCCCAGGCTATAAAACCTTTCATTTGAATATCTACAGAAAGGACATAAACTCTCAAGGGGTTGTGTGCTCATGACCCCATGCTCATTCCATCCTCTGACTACTTCTATATTGTTTTTTTGCTTCTCCCCCAGGGAAATGTGTATGCAAATTGTTCAGGGAGTCAAGTCACCTGATGCAGAGATCCTCTTCATGAGCCAGACACCTAAGCTAGGTTTACAAGATCTGCATTCCTTATAGGCCTTAAATAGTTATCTGCTTGAATAATCAGGAAACTGTTCAAAATAGACCTAAAGTAAATTTGCTAACCCATGTAAAACCTTATTTTCATGTGCTTATTCAGGATTCATGCTATTCCCATTTAGCCTCATTTGCTTACATATTAAAATAAAGTAAATAAAATTAAGCTTAATACTGAATAGGAATGCCCAGTGTTTGCATAGGGAGTTATGCAGCCCTAATACCTAGATTTCCAAATGTAGCTGACACAAGCAAACTAGACTGAAAATTTTTGCACAGAAAAGATACCAAATAATTTCCTGTGTGTTCTAGAATTTATACAAAATCTGAACAACTTTTCTCACTCCTAGAATCTTTTCTAAACTGGATTAGAGGCTAACACTACTCTAGTACAGTTCAGATTCCCAGTAGGAGCTACAGATGCCTATCCACAGGAATCCCAAAACAAGAAAAGGCTTTTTGAGCCTGCATGGTCCTCAGCATTGCTGCAATGCACCACTTCAGGTTCAAGGCATGACATGCCTCTTCTGCCCCTCACACCATGCCATCCTTCAGCTGACAACCCTCTGCTGAACCATATTCCCACAGACCAGTCCCTGCTGCCTGAGGGAGGAGCAAGCACAACAAAGGAAAACAGGCAAAAATGGGTTGATAAAATTAAAGTGTCCAGTGGGGTCTATGATCTGTAGCAAATGGCATTGTTATCTACATGCTTATGTGTAGGGGTGCCTCAAAGTTTTTATTATTGGTGTATCAGGCATGTTCTGTGTGAAACAACTCTATTTTTTTGTATGAACTTACTACACATGTATCCTTTCTACATTGAATCTTTGCTCCAGTTGGGCTGGCTTCATTCTTAGAACTTGTATTAAAAATTCATGAAAACTTTTGTCAAGATTTTATCTGTCAGATACCCTTTTCTCTCTTGTGAATAGCTGTCACTGAAATACTGTTTTAGTGGTTAATTTGAACTCTTTCTGGCTCATTTTTAATTCCTCAAATGTTTTAAGTTCATAGTCTGACAGTGAGCAGAACCTAACATCTATCAGTTGGTAGATAATGTAAGTAGGCTTTTCCTATCTAAAAGTTGTGATGAACAACACCAAGGAGCCCAAAGCAGAGGTGTATCCCAGAGTGTCGCAAAGCCAAGATACAAACAGCTGCCATGAGCTGGAAAACAAGAATATTTGGGGTACGTAGAAGGAGACATCTAATTCTCAAATCATATATTAAAAGTACCTTCATCAGCCACCACTCAATCCTTAAAGTGCCTAATTCCAAAACTGCTTACATTTTCATGTGTAGGTTTTTGGAACTGATCCAATGCAAAGGTTCACTTTGTACCTCCCTCAATGTTGCTCAGGTGCATATAAAAGTGCTTAAGGTGCATATAAAAATTTTTCAGCATAGATTTACTGGACCTTGCTCTACCTGAGTTTCTTAGATGAATGGTATCGCTAGAGGTCACCTGAAGGGAAGCAAGGTCTAGATTATGCATCTGCCCCATAAGTGCAATGTCCAGAAACTGAAACTTAAATTGTGTTCAATTTCTTCTGATTGATCCTGTAGGTAGGAGAGTTCATAGTTCCAGAGGGCTGAGTCCCAACACTTAGATGTCAAGGGTGATGCTATCTGAGCCTTGGGAAGAATTTGTAAATTGTGCTCATGGCAGGGAAATGAATGCTACTTACAAAGGTGACAAAAAACCCAGCTGCTTTTAGATTAGATGAATCACCACATTATGTATGATTCTAGGGTAATAAATTATATTTTCAGTCTTGAATTATTTTTTTGGAAATGTGATTATAGCATGTGAGAAACCTTTTAAAGTCTCCTGAGCTGGAATAAAGAGAGTATAATAGATTTTTTTTTAAATGAACTGATGTTTAAATACATAAGAATCTATTATAATGTGAGTTTTTCACACATTGTGTTGTAATTTAAAAACTGTAGTCTTTGAATAATTTATAAGACCTTTTTTCCTTTCTTTATGTTACTTTTCAATTACAGTGCACAAGTTTTGGCATGTCTGAATTACTTAAATATAAGATATATCAAAAGCAATTGAATAATATGAGAGCAAATCAAGCTAATTTGAAATTCGAATGTGCTGTAAAATAATGCAACCTCTGTTAGATTTGTTTGGTATGAAAGAAAAAATTAAGCCAACTGTAAGTACAGCTGGAGTTGGAATTGTTTAAACAATTTTGAAAGATTATAAAGACATGTAAATGACTATCTGAAAACTTGGGTTCTGAATTTGAAATGGTGCAGAGGAATAAAGGTGGAGGTAATTTTGGAAAGCACTGCAGTTCTTCTTTCTTTAGTGTTTTTGTAGTGCCAGGACAGGCTATGCCAATGCCCTTCTAAAGTGCTTTTTCATGCCCTATCCTATGCCCTCAAACTAAAACAGGAACAGAAGAAATCAAGAGAATCAGCTAGACACACAGTGGGTATTTTGGCTTTCTGCCCATGAAGTCAGTGGTGGGCATCCCAGGGCACAAACACTTGCCTGGCTGTAATTCCAGCAGCTCCCAGTGCCAGGCAGTGCCACACTCTGGGCTGAGAGTCTGAGTCCAGCAGGGGGGAACTCTTGGGAGAACTCTGCAAATGAGTTGTTGTCCAGGCCCAGAACTGGCTAATCATTGGGACCTGTGCTGACATTAGGTACCAGATGGCATGACAACCTGAGATATAGGATTGCCATCTCAGGGGAAGGCCAGCTCTAGCTCTTAAACTCTGCTCACATGAAGTGTCCTAAACATGCTGGATTGGTCAAACTGATCAGACAATCTGGGAAAAAAAACTAGGTCTTAGTAATTTCTGAATAAATCATGGAATTTTCTTTCATATGCTAAGCCACTGGAAGTAGAAACCTTTGAATTTGTCCTTGCTAAGGATGAAACAACATGAAGAAAACTTTTTGAAAATATTTCTATTTAGCTGCAATCAGATACTTACCAAAAAGCTATAGCCAAAAATATTTGCAGGAAGTGTGACTGAGAAATACAAAAAGCATCTAAAGAAGTAAACTTAAAACACGAAGTATTTCAGCCCCAAAAGCATCCCAGATCATGTGAGCATCACAGCAGCAGGAATCATCTTCTGGTAATAGTTGTTCTGACAATAGGAGCTGTGCTTGGCCTCTTATAGACAGCCCTGAAATTCACCACATGGGTTTTTACAGAATCACAGAATATCTTGTGCTGGAAGGAACTCACAAGGATTATCAAGTCCATCTCCTAGCCCTGCACGCACCAACCCCAGGAGTGACACCATATGCTCAAGAGCATTGTCCAAGCACTTCTTGAATTCTCTCAGGCTTGGAGACGTCATCAGTTTCCTGGGAAGCCTGTTCCACTGCCCAACCAACCTCTGCATGAAGAAGCTTTTTCCTGATATCTGACCTAAACCTCCCATGACACAACTTCAGGCCATTGCCTTCATGAGAAAGTTATGACTGCAGTGAGGTCTCCTCCTCAGTCTCCTCCGGGATGAACAGACCAGGTGACCTCAGCTGCTCCCACAACACAGCAGTATTAAAAGAAAACACAAGCTCTCCCAGTCCCTGCACATACATCATGGCTGGAAGATGACTATGAAATGTTTTGAGTTCTTTGTGAATGTGTTGCTATTAGAGAGTGATTATGGAAACATAAATATCTCCCTGCTGTGCAACCCTGTAGCCCTGCAAAGCAGTACTGCCTTCCAGCAAGAGCCCATAAGCTCTGCAGGGGCTCTCCAAGGCCTCAGGACTGAGACTCCTCAGGTCTGCTGTCTGAATACCTCTTGACTTGCCTGCAGCTCTGTTTTGCTTCATTTAGCCTCCAGTTACCCAGGTGCCTATTGCTAATTCCCTTTACTTGTGTTTATCCTCAGGTGGTACAATCATGGTTTTGTATAGCTGGCAGTAGCAAGCAGTGGTGCTGTGTTAAATGGGATGTTTAATACTCTGACACACAATATAGGCAAAGAAATAGAGGTGTGGTAGGATAGCAGAGGATTTGAGAAGCAGAGATACAGAGGCTATCTGCATGGAGATATACAGATAGCTTAGGGGGATGGAGCAGTACAAGATGGGCCACAGGCCTGACACTGGACACTCACCAGTGTCTCATTGTAGAAATACAGGTCCTGATCTGGACTAATCTAATTTTACAGCTAACAAAGGGAACAAGGAAATAATATCTAACATGCATAAATACTACTGTATATGTAGTAAATGCATTTGTGAAATGAAGCCATACACTGGGAAAGAAAAGAAGGTATGAAACTGCTTTGGAAAACATTTTAAAAAACCCCTTTTCCCAAGTGCATGTCAAGGAAGGAAAAAGAATCCAGTGCCATCACATTCCTCACAGTGAGTGACTCCAGGGGCTATGGTTGACTCTGTTATCCTCTCCAGTTGGTCCAGAGTTCCTGAAGGTCCAGAAGAAAGTGGAACCTTTCCAAGGAAAGGGGTGGAAACTATTAAATATATGCTTTTATTATTGCTATGATTGAGACTTTTACTGTACAGAAGTGCTCTAACCACATTCCTGGTCTTCCTTCTCCTGCAATAATAACATCTACATTCTTGAATTGTAGATTAATTTATGATTCTTGAAGTAGATCATTAAGATATTTTACGTTTTTTACTTTACTGTTACTGTTATTGCAGTAACAACAAATTTGCTTTATTTAGATATGTGTCATACTTTCTCTTAGCCTGCAAAGAAGATTTTGAGCATAATGGTGTATTATTTCCCACACAGAAGGTGAAGAAATGCTTATTGGCAACTTGGGGATGCCTAAGACAAGGTAGGCCAGTTCTCTGAGCTCGTTGCCCAGTACTGATGTTGACTGCATGGCTACACTGGAGCTAGCACCCTTTAAAAGTGATTTGCCAGGCCATATTTTCAATTTCTAAATTCTTTTGCAGATACTGTTTCCTGAAGAAACAAGATGTTTCCAGTCAAGAGCCTCTGTGGAAGGCCATGGCTCTTGTTCAGTTTGGGTGAGCCCTCCCTCTTGCTGGGTCCTGCCTGTCCCCTTTCTGGCCCAGGTCTGTGTCTCTTGCCTGTTTGGGTCATCCCTAATGCTGATCATCAACCCTGGCTCATATCAGAGTAAAAGTCACAGGAGAAAAGGACAAATTTAACTACAATTATTTTGGAAGGAAAGAGGACATGATAATAATCATGTCAACCCCTGTCTGTGTGAATGGGAGGGCAGAGATTTAACAGCCATGACCTGGCCTTGATCACAAAAGGCAATGTGTTTTGTCTTTTCCCTGGTTCTGCTCAAGAGCTGTTACCCACAACAGTATCTCAAGGTAAAAATATGACCTTTTTTACCAGAAAATGCACCATGCTGAATTAATGTTAGAGTCACCAAAAGGAAATTTTGATCATGTCTGAAAGACTTACACCTCCAATTCTGGAAATTATGTATTTATATACTAACCTGAGATTAACTGTGGAAAACACTACTGTGCAGCCATAAGCATCAGAGGACCAAGGAACAGCTTGAAATGTTAGGGAACAGTGGAAAAATCCTTACAGTTCTAGCAGAAGGAGATGGATGTGGGAAGAGAGGTTTTAATTACAGATACCATCTGATGGTAGTTTTACCAGGAAATAACTGTGCAAATAACTGTGTATTTATATTTTTAAAGGCAGATTTCCAGCCTAATAATACTACTATTGCTGTCTACAGAGAGCTGCTGTGCCTGTGAGAGTCCCACACACTGAGCAACTTGCCATAAAGGAGGAACTGTGCTATCATGCAGAAGTGAGGGCTTTACTCAAATGGATAACCTCAGATTGCTGTAGGTACATGGAAATGAGTACACACAGATGTTAGCAGGCACAGACCAAGACTGCAATGGAATAAGCCTTTATTTTATATTGCTTTTTTTGTTGTCTGCAATATCAGGACCATAATTTCAAGTTATGAATGAATGCTTTTGTAGTTACACACACATCCATACATTCACATTCATTCTCTGTACTTTGAAAATAGCTACCCATGCAAAATAAGCTCTTGTGCATAACAATTATCACCAGAAGATGTGCATTATACTGACTCCGGACTGCTCACAGTGAAATGTCCTGCACAAATCCACTGCACAAATTTTCTATTTGTTTCCCTTCACGCGTGTAGAGTTTAAATCTACTGATTTACATATCTTTCCTAGATGCAGAAGTTAATTACACCAATCTATATGTTGCCATATTTTGTATGCACAGTGCTTTGAGAAAGTACCAAAATTAACAGCAGTATCTTCTGAGTCTGGTCTGAGTGTAGTGGGTTTTGATGTGTTTCTCAAAAAAAAATCCATTTGTCTCAGGATTTGATGCAAAGGGCAAGAATACACACCATCCAGCCTGAAACTTGTAATCTGCCTCTATACTGGCACTAGAAATAAAGGTTTTCTCTCTGAATTTCAGGTCCCACATCCAGGCACCTCTTGAACACTTCCAGAGATGGTGACCCCACCTGGATTGGAGGGCAGTTCAGCTTATTCAGGGACACACAACAGCATAAGAGAGACCCTCCTGACTCTCCACAGTCCAGTGTCTTACCTCCTGCCAGCAACTGCTAGAGCCTGTAAAGGATTCACATGCTCACATGCTCATACTCACAGTTTGCAGAATACATTCTTTATTAATATCATAGAACATTGTGACATTTTAAAGTTCAAAGATTGATGGTGATGGTCTGTGGCTGCAAAAAAATACTCAAAGCAATACACAGACATGCTCTAATCAACAATAAAAGTTAGGACAGGATAATAATTCAGCATGCATAAAGTGCAAATCTTACCCAATAGGTGTCCCTATGGGGAAGAAGACAGTTCACCCTGTTGACAAATCCCAGAAGTCATGATGGAATTTTCTTTTATTTCTCCCAATTTTTA
>VWZN01014360.1:15917-32321 GCA_013396955.1 Regulus satrapa
GTTATGTTCACTGTAAAGTGGTTGCAGTTGGGAAGTGGGCAAACCCATTCAGGGAGTAGCATCTGCATTTCATCCTATATTTTCTGTACTGTTATGACTTCTGCTAGAATGTGAATATGACTTCCACGTTTTCTCTAATTTTAGCTCCAGTCATTTTCCCACACCTCCCCTGATACAATTTAAAGATATTTATTTTTCATNTCAGTGTCCTTCTTAAACTGAGGGGCCCAAAACTAAATTTTTGAGTTTTTGAGGATTTGAGTTTTAGTCTCACCAGTGCCCAGCACAGGGGGACAATCCCTGCCCTGCTCCTGCTTGCCACACTATTGCTGATCCAGGCCAGGATGCCATTGGCCTTCTTGGCCACCTGGGCACTCCCTGCCTCACGCTCAGCTGCTGTCACCAGCACCCCCAGGTCCTTTCCAGCCCCTCTGCCCCAGCCTGTGGCACTGCCTGGGGTTGTTGTGACCCAAGGGCAGGACCCAGCACTGGGCCTTGTTGAACCTCACACCACTGGCCTCAGCCCATGATCCAACCTGCCCAGATCCCTCTGCAGGGCCTTCCTGCCCTCCAGCAGATCAATGCACCCAATGTAGTATCACCTGCAAACTGACTGAGGGTGCACCAAACAGCCTTGTCCAAATTGTTGATGGCAGCAATAAACAGGACTGGTCCCAGTACTGAACCCCTGGGGAACACCCCTCATGACTGACTTCCAACTGGATTTATTTCCATTGACCACCATAAAATCTTTTCTGCTAAGGATGATGTGAGTGTATTTTTTATTCCTTACTGATACAACAATCCTTCAAATTTACCTTTATTTAGGGCCTATTAGTGATTTCTCTACCTGGACAGGTAAGTAATCACTGAATTTAAATTTGTGTTTTAACAAAGAGACACAAAAATTAGATTAAAATTAATTCTGTCCTTTTTGCAAATCTAATTCAAGACAGCTGGGACAAATGGCTTTCATGTATTTCCACTAGATTTGAAAGACCAATCCCATACCCTAAATTTTGAGGCCCTAGTAATTGTCATGATGGTCTAAAATGATAAGTGAGTCAATGTATATAAATGTAGCAACTAACACTTGGAAGAAAGGAAACTGAACAGCATCTCATAAGGTTTGGGATATGAAAAATCTTTCTCAGCTGGTTCTTCAGGTCATGATGGGGGCAGTTGCATTAGCAGAAGAGCACACGTTTTACTCCAGTTGCATTACTTTGATAAAAGTTTTCACCTCTTCCTTCCTTATATCTCAAAGTGGTTTTACATCTTATTTTTTAAAAATATTATTACCCAAAATGTGTTTAAATTCAAAATAGAATTTGAACAAAATTTGTTCTGAAGCACAAGACAGGAGCACAAGACTGCTACTGCATGATAATACCAAATAAATCGCAGAATCAAAGAGTAGCCTGAGTTAAAATGTCCCTGCATAGATCATTGAAGTCATACACCTGGTCCTGCACAGGACAACTCCAAGAATCACACCATGTGCCTGACAGCATTGTCCAAGTCTTATGTAGGATAGAGTGCTGTATTGAAAAGTTGAATTGCCAGTCCATAATGATAGAGCCAAGCTGGACAGGAGTATGAAAAATTTTATGTTGAAAACTGATTATGCCTTACCATTCCACTTCATTGCACTGCTGAGCTAGACTGTCTTTAAATTCATAAAGGTTTGTACTAGCTGGGTGTCTCAGTGGATATCAAGGAGATGAGGGTTCAATAGTGACCTCTTGCACATCTGCACAAGCAGGATTTCTTTAAATTCAGTGGTTTTCCAGGGCCAAATACACATAGGAAGTATGTTTTCTAGGGCTGAAGATAATCCTAAATATTTGGATGCTTCCTGAACAATGCAGAAATCTCAGGCTCTGCTCAAGGAGCCTGATTTTGCTGTCCTGTGAGTCATTATAAAAAGAGGGCAAATTTGCTCCAGGGAAGGGAATTGAGCTTGAGGTCAGGTTCTTATGAGTTTACTCCAGTTACAGTAGAGTAGCTGTGAATGAGCATTATAACTGAATGACAATTTGCAGCTTTAATGGATGACCCCACATTCTTTGCATTGCACAGACCCTGTTACTTACATAATTCTTAAAACTGTAATAGGTTTCTTAATATATAAACTGGAGGTTGATGTTTGGAGCAAAAGAGGTCATGTTGTAGATTGCACCCCAGTGCTTTCTACCTCCTTTCCAGTGAATGAAAACTGCCAGACACATTTAATTGCTGATTTACTAAGCGAAATGTGTTCTTTGTCATACTTCCACCAATATATAATTGCTGTACCTTTTCTGTCAATATAAGTGTTTCTTGGAAATATCTGTGGCTGTTGTAAATAGAACAAATACACCAGATATAGCAGAATAAGGCAGAGCCTAAGTATGCAATGCTTTTACTGTAAACTTTGCTGATAACTAAAATGTGTCTTTTTGGTGACTAAATAAAAAAAGGAAAATGTGAGGTCTTTGCTAGTGTTGTAATCAATGTACTGGAAACATTTTAGTGGAACTTGAATCTTACAGGGACTAGTAAATATTCTATACATGCTGACTAGTTTCCTGCATTAATAGACTGGCTATTGTCAAAACTGAGGCTCCTCTGTGAAAATAGACAATGTTTTAAAGAGATTACTCCACAAATTCTTCATTTTTATGAATTAAATTTTATTAATTAAATAAACAGTGTTGTCAAGGAACATCTTCCCACATCTTTGCAGTGTTCATGTTACGATAGCAGACAAGAGTGTATGAGGGAAAATTACATTCACAGACACCAGCAATAACTAAAATGCATTCCTGGATGTACAGTTATTTCGGCAGGAATATATATTTTGTGTTGGTTACTTAGGGGTTCTAACTTTTTTCCCTAAAAAACGGAAAATCTTGTAGAGTTGTTTATGAAACATGGATTTGACTTTGTATTCTAGACTGAGAATTTATGCATGATTTGGAAAGGGACTTGTACAGAGATGGAGGAGAAAAGAAGGGAAAGAAAAAGGACAAAAAGAGATTTCATAGGCAGACATTATTAAAAACCTAAGTCAAGGACAGAGCAATAGTAGATTAGATATTAATAGGCTGCTGGATAACTTCATTGCTTCAAAATGCCTGTTAAGAAATCACATTTTGTTGTTGCCAGAAGTTACTTCCCACAGACAATATTTTCCTGAAACTTTTTCCTTACTTTATAGCCCCTGAAATAAGAAGAAATTAAAATAAAGAAGTGGGAACTTTCCCTTGTTGAGGTAGCTGGCAAGATCTCCAAAACCAGAAAGGTAAGTGCTCAGGAACTGAAAATCTGAATCTGAATTTTTCAGATTAAAGTTCCCAAGCCAAAACCCCAATCTAAGTGCTTCTTTGAATTTTTCACATTTTATATCTCTAATAATGTGTTAAAGACTCACTTCAAATTAGATGAGCAGAAACATCATAGTGTTGAGCTGTATTGTGAGTTTTTTTAAGTGCTAGAGGGAGTAATCTATAAAGACAGATAAATTTCTGTGCATCATATATTAGATGATTGCTTGTTTTCTCTGCCCTGTTTTGCTATATTGATCAAATGTGTACAATACATAGCTGTGTCATTTTAAGTAAACCCTCCCTCTTAAATCTGAAAAATAAAAAGTGAACTTATTGCAAACACATTCATGATAGATGTTAAAACCTGGTATTTCTATAAAGTCATATTCTAAAAGTCATATTGTCAGGGCTAAAGTTATTACTAGAAAACTAGATACTTTGTAAGTATTTGTAAGAGACATCACTAAATCAAAACAGCTCTGGCCAAACTTGGAAACTGCATTAAATTACTTCTTGATGTACTCAAGTTGGCATAAGCAGGAATTCTTTGGCTTGTTCCAGCATTAGCTGGGGGAAATGAAAACTGTATGCAAAAGGCAAAAATATCTGGCCTTGCAGGCAGAGATGCTCTCTTCTTTCCCTGTTCCTTTCGCCAGGTAAAGCTGCCAGATATCAGAGTACATTGGGTTACAGTGATCTTACCACAAAGGGAATGAGCTGGTAACTGTTATGAACTGAATGTGTTGTTGTGGGGTAAGGTATGTTACCATGCAGATGGAAAAGCAGCTGAGGGCTGCCAGGGCATGCAGCAGTGAAGAAAGCAGCCAAGCTGGGCCATGGACAAAAATGAAGTAGGTCAGCGACAATCTGGTTCCAAAGCAGGCGAACTGCACTCAAGTGGTTCTGCAGGTTAGAATGGAGTCTGCCCAGCTTACGGGAACTGCTGGTCAAAGTGGTGCCAGACAGGCAATTTTTCCCTGCTGATATTAGCATTCTCCTACCCATGAGGAGGGGCAGCTGGAATGGGACACAGGATGGGACAGCCAGGTTTGGGGGCAGCAGTCCTGCAGAGGTGGCCTTTTGCACATCTGCTCAAACAACCTAGCTGCCAGGAGTGCTTCCAAATCCTTCACAGTGTTGGAACTGAGCTGTTTAAAGAGAAGTATGATGAGACTGCATGGCCTGCACAGTTGGTTGTCTCTTTAGCATAAACACATAAATAGGAAGAACAAATAATTTCTTTACCCAGTTTCTTAGTTTTAGCAATCAGCTAGAGAAATGGACCTACAGTATAAGACAAGACACAGTTTTCTACCTCCAAGACACACTCCAGCAAGCCTGATACACAGGGATGAATTTATATCCCAAGTTATGTCCCAAAGAAATGAAAGGTAAATAAGTTTTTTCTACATTTATATGTTATCCCAAATGCCTTGCACAATAGCTCTAGAAAACTATGACATGCTAAGAGCAAAACTTGGTCAATCACTAAGTTTACTCCAAGTGACATCAATATGAATGAGGTACAGACAGGATTTAACCACATCTATCCCACCTTAATGCCAAAATACAAAAATGGGCTTGCCCAAAATGGGGCATGTGTAGAATTCCTTTAAAAAAATAGAAGACCCCAGTCACTCAGAAACATATATTCCTTGAAAATATCGATATAGAACAGAGAATAGACTGGAAATCAATACTCTCAAAAATGTATATTGGAAGGACAGAACTATGAGTCCAGGGACATGGTTTACAAATGCACTTGGCAGTTCGACATTAGTGGTTGGACTCAGTGATCTTAAAGATGCTTCCCAAAGTAAATTATTCTATTCTGTTCTAATTACTTTACCTTAACTGTCTCAAAACAGCTCTAATGTGCAGAGGAGATCTGTGGCCAGAGATGTGGAAAGTATCAATGGCATCTTGGCACTAACACTTCTGCCAGAGCTGAGTGATGGAAGAAGTGAGGAAGCCCAGTACACTGGAGGAACTTCATTTGTTTCCAGGCTTGGAATAAACTAGGCCTTTTCATCTTTATGAATAACTGGCTGTTGTCAACCAATTTAAAGCTGATAGGTCAAAGGTGCCCTAGGATCAAATCTCACATGAAACTGGAATCTCATTAAAAAGCTCAGCAGACCCAATGTGTATCAGATTGTTCTTATAGAGCAAGAATAAAGGTAGTATTTCCTTAGCTCTTCTTTAATGTCTTCAACACTAATTAAACCCTGCCTATGGGAGACAAACCATATCAGCTGAGTAAAGAGCTATCACAGTCCCTCTGAAACCACTGAAATGTTTCTAGATGGCAAGTCTAGCTAACATAACATCGGGTATGAAAAATAATCCATCACATAAGCAAAGATGAGGCATATCACTGTTCAGAGACAGATGGGGTCCATTTCCCCACAGATTGTGAAAGCCTTTTTCAACAATATTTGATTGAGGTCACTTAACTGAGAGTGCATCAGAAAAGATAAATGGTGACTTTGCAGCAGTCTCTCACTCCATCCCTGCTGCCAGCTCAGCAGGTGAAGTTGCAGCAGGACCACTATAACGAGAAAGGGCACATGTGGACCCATGCATCCAGCTTGCAGAGCTGTGGAGCAATGTGTCAGTAGGCTGCAAGGCTGCTCTCTCCCCCTACATCCAGACACAGAGCAGGATGCTGCTGACTCAGGGATCCACAAGCAGCTTTGCATGGCTTAGCTGGTGTTTGTATTCTAAATCTCTCTGCATCTGTTTTGCCCACACAGCAAGGCAGCAATACATAACCACAGTAAAAATGATGAGCCATTAATCCGTGCTGTTCCTGTGTTCCACAAGGTGGAACAGGAGAAAGGACCTGATGGGAGAGCATGGTCACAGACATGCAATTGTCTTGCCAAGAGCACCAGTGTGCACAAAGGCTATCCCAGTGATGGGGAGGGTAAGTGGGTAACAACACTGCTCCCTTAGTATACAAAATTAGTCAAAGATCAAGCAAAGTCCTGATGTTTCATTGAATTCATACTCAGTTAAAAGAATGTTTTTGTGTGGTTTTGGAAATTATTGCAGTAAGTTGAATTTTGAGGAAGGACATTGTAAAATGACTCTTTTAAAGGACTTAATTGGTCAGGTTTTTATAATAGCACCCAGAAGAGTTATTAAATACAGAACAAAATAAGGATTATTCAAAAAGAAGTTTGGCCAGTGATCAATAAAGTCTATCAGTTAACATTAAACAAAGGCTGATTTATGTAATTGTTAGCATGGCTTGTGCAATGCTCCAAACAAATTAATAGAAGTTAGAATACAGCTGCCTTTTAAATCCATGCCCCAGATAGGAGACAGACACAGGGGATTTTGTGATTTGATCATGCAGAATAATAGTCAGCTTTTGGCAATTGGATGACATACTGTGTACTGTTTGTTGAATGTTCGAGGTGTCCAGGGAAGGAAGTGTTTCCATGTAATTTAGCATATGCATTGAATAGGTATTGGAGAAAATTCTTAAGAGAAACAAGGCCAGCAAAGAGCCCAAACAGAAAATTATCCTGATTTTCTGAGGAATCTGGGCTTTTCATCTCAGAGCAGATTAAAAATATTTGTACTCTATCAATTGAAAGTCTACAGAGGGAGATTTTAAAAGATGCAGAACACAGATTTTTCCCTGGAGCCACCCTTATTATACAAAAGTTCTGCAAGTACATTTAGTGTGTAACTTCAGAAACAATCCCCCATTACATAAATCCAGATGTGTCATGCAGTGGTACCTTTTCCAAGGCAGCACTGTTCATCTTGGATAATCCATCGCTAAACACCCGAGTATCTCTGAAGATTTGGTTGCTCTTTATGGCTACTCCAAGGTACAACAGGTGCTAAAAGCACCCAGGAAGGCTGCTGTAGCAGAGGCCCCTGTAGAATCTACACGCTCGGGCATTCTCCACTGTCGAGAGGGATGTTGTGCAAGGAGGGGGAGTGGGACAAGGGAGAGTACTTGTGTGTGTTACTGCAGCATCTCCACAGCAGCAGCAAGGTGGTGCATGGCTGCCTGAAACCAAAGTTGAAAACCTGTGCAGAAAAAGGCGAGACAATGCTTAAGCATGAAATGAAAGACAGAAGAACTGGGCATCTCCAAGGAGTCTGTCTTCATTAATGTAAGGAATTAGATTATTGTATATCTTTACTTTGAACTATGTGTTAATTACAATGGCCAATGTCCATAGCAATAGGCAGCCAGGAGAGGTAATACAGATGCAAGAATGAGTGTGCTTTGACTCACAAGTACATTCTGACAAGAGAGTCAGATAAATCTTAATTTCAGATTATTTTGGTTATTGGGATGGAGTTTTTTCTCTTCACTGTAGCTTTTATGGGGCTGTGCTTTGGATTTGTGCTGAAAAGATGATAATACAGAGATGTGATGATAAGACAGATGTTTTAGTTGTTGTTGAGCAGTGCTTGCACATTATTAAGGCATTTTCTGCCCCTCACCCCAGTCCTCCCCAGCAAGGAGGCTCAAGGGAGGCACAAGGAGCTGGGAGGGGATAGAGCCAGGATAGCTGTCCACAAATGACTACAAGGATATCCCATTCCATATGGTGGCATGCTCAGCATCTAAAGCTGGACAAAGAAGGAGGAAAAGGGTGAGAAGTTCAGAGAGGTGATGTTTGTTTTCCCTAGTTCCCACTGGGTATGTTGGAGTCTTACTGTCCTGGGGGTGACTGGACACATTCCTGCCCAGGGGAACTAGTGAATTTATCGTGTAGCTTCCCCTTTCCCTGTTAAACTGTCTGTATCTTAACACAAGAGTTCATCCACTTTTACTTTTCCTGTCTTCTCACCCATCCCATTTATGGGGGGAGTGAGCAAGTAGGTGCGTGGGGCTGAGCTAGGTTGGGTTCAACCATGGCATCCTTCACAAGGACTGTTTGAGAAGGGGAGAAAACAGGGCAAGGCTTTTTGACACTTCTTTGGCTATCAAAATGTAATTGAGACTGTATCACAAGGCCGAGATTCTACAGTAAATGAATCCAAAGAATTTCATGCAGAAGAAAGATAAGTCTCACTGTGTTGAAGCCCCACATGGAAACTCCCATTACTTTGGAAGAACAGAGCTTGACTCTGTGTCTCCAGTTGAGCAGCTGCTCATGAAGAAATATGCTCCTTCCCTGCCACATGTAATACTGACAAGACACCTATTCTTTAATCTGGCATTGTTTCCCATTCTGACTTCCCTTCTTTCCACATTTAAGTGGAATTTCCCTTTCAACAGAAAATCAGCAGAAAACGTCTCAGCAGCTGGAAAAATAATAAAAGGACTAGAAAAGTTGAATATATGAAAGAATAAACTCTTCTTGTACCTGTCAACAAAAACTGACCTTGCAACTGTCTTCATATCCTGTTTCTACAACTTAAGTAGGGCATACAAACATGGCAACAGCAGCCATACAAAATATAGAAATTCTTGTTCAGAAAAGCATTTCACATTTTGTAGTATGACTTTAAGGTGAACAGAAGCAAAAAATTTCCATTTTCTTCTGTATAAAATTCCGAAGCATTTTCCAGGCTGTTTGCTTTCAGTATAATATACTTTCCCAAAAGCTGCTCCAAAACATAATGAAAAGGTTACATTTTTTCCATTTTTATGGAGTTCCTGTGTACTCTGTTCTCTTTATATACCATTTTGTTGCATTGTACCTTTCAGAGTGATGTTATTCCATGAAGTTGCTCCAGCAAGCTATAAGCACTACCTCTCTTCTCATTGCTCCAGGTTACCGAAAAGGTAGCTCTCTGCATTTAAGGAGGAAGGGGGAAGTACTAATTCTTAAAATTATTTTAATGTTTTAGAAGTGTCTTTTCTTAGTAAATCTCAGTACAGTATATTTGAATATTCTGCATGGCTGAAATAGAAACACAGCATTTGTATTTCTGCCACACAAAGAAGCTGCTGCCTTGACAGCTCTGGAGGCAGGAAGATGAGAACTGCCATTGAATGCTCCCAGTTAGGCTCAGCAAATCCAGTCTCCAGCCAGAAGTAAAGGAACAAATCCCCACTGCAGCTGCAAGTGCCCTATGTGGCGTAGAGGCTTTCGGACCCTGTCCATGCCACAGCAGACAGGAGTTCCATAGACACTGAGGTGTGATGCTGAGCAGCATGCAGCTTGTAGGAATTATTTAAGGGCAATTTAGTAAATTAGGCTGATGATTCACATTAAATCACTCACAGTGGTTGGCGTAGCTGGAGGGCTAGAACAGGGTTTTCCCCACTGGTGGTGTGGGAATCTCAAACCAGCAGCCAGCTAAATAGGATGGTGCTTTGCAAAGGACTCCCATCAGAGGGCTCACAGGGGCAAGCAGAGATATTTGAACAGCCAGGACTGGCACCCATGATGATAATACCTGCTGCTAGTACAGTGTTGACAGATTTCCACTTGCCAGTGTGGTTAGATCTGTTTCATCGTTCACACATCTTTGACATTTGGCTTGTGTTGACAGAAGAATAGAAAATAATCCCTGAAAGTATTTTGAAATAATGAAACAGCTATCCATATAACCAAAGTAGGTGTATCCCATTTCAAACCAAAATGTGCTTTGCCTCTAGATAGGGCATGCTCTAAATAAAGAGCACAAGTCCATACCACCCCCTGTTCCCAGTAGTATGACTGGCTGAGACAAGAGCAGCTGATTGCTGAAAATGTTTTGTTACCAGAACATCTCTCTGCATTACAGTGGTAAGCATGTAATCTACTTAGAGATTTCAGTGATCTCATACAGGATTTTAGATGGGCTGGGCTGCAAGAAGACTGTCACGCAGTGAAGTGTTTATTTTAGCTTGTCTGATGGATTGAATGTTCCTGTGAGGTAATCCAGTTAAATTCCAGCTGACTCAAATATTTCCCTAATAATTAAATAATTTAATATGTAAAACAAGTAAGGTGAGATAGAGTGATGCTAGAAAAACAAAGGGGAAAAAAATGGGGTTCAACACCAGTGATAACAGAACTAGCTAAATAGCACTTGCCCACTGACAGGTTTTATTCTGTTTGTAGAAGCCACTTGCTTTTACAAAATAGCCTAAGCAGAAAATAAATGTTTTTCCTGAGAACTTTGACTTCAGCAGTAAAGGGCACCATCTTGGAAATGGAACAAAATTAGTCAGTTTTTAGTGTTTGCTCCCAGAGGGCAGCCAGGCTCTGCTGGCTGGCAGAAAGCCTAGAGGCCAGTCTCATTCTCACTCTGGCAGTTGAGTTTGCCCACCTCTAGCAGGTCACAAAGGAGTGCTGCACTGTGGCACATACCCTCATGCTGTTTTTTGACCCTGAATTGTTTCCTGTTTCCCCCATTGGGCTCCAAATTAAAGGTAACAATCATTTCACATCATTATTTGTTCTGAAGAAAGAGTTTTGCTGAGAAGAAACAAATTTTCAAAACTATAAGGTCTTAAGCTTTGGTTTGCAAGCCCACCCCTTTTCAATTCTAGGTTCACTACCTCAGACAAACATTCCAATGTGTCATGCTGAGCTGAAAAATGCCTTAAATGACGGCACTGAAGTCACTGAGAACAACAATGTACTTGAAATTCCAGCACTCCCCAGTGCCTTAGGTGTTTGCTCCAATATTCATTTGTAATGCTGCAATTGCTAAAAAAAAAAAGAACTCTTCTGAGAAAAACAGTTTAATGCAGAACAATTTTTTTTATGTGGAGAGATTTGCCTCTAAGCAGCATATGGGTTGACAACCAAACCTTGCTTTAGAAAAGTTTGCCCCTCCAACAAAGAATTTATCAGGAGATAAAAGAAAATGTTCTGGCATTCTTATTCTTGAGGTTATTGAATATTTTCCCTTTAAAAAGAAGCAAATTTTAAAATAAAATTAAATATATAACAATATATTGGACACATGACTCAAAGGAATTCTAAGTTTGAGAGTGACACATAATTGGAGGACAGAGGCCCTGCAGGGAGATCTCAACATTTAGAGGAATTTGCCATTATCAATGATATGAAGTTCAACAAGGGCTGGTGCCAGATTCTCCACCTGGGATGGGACAGCCCTGGATGTACAGACAGACTGGGGAATGAGAGGCTGGAGAGCTGTGCCATGGAAAGGGCCCTGGGGTTCTGGCCCATGGCAAGATGAACACGAGCAGCAGTGCCCTGGCAGCCAGGAGGGCCAACCCTGTCCTGGGAGCATCAGGGACAGCATGGCCAGCCAGGCCAGGGAGGGGATTGTCCCACTGTGCTCTGCACTGGGGCAGCCTCACCTTCAGTGCTGGGGGCCAGAGTAAAATGAAGTTATTAAATATTAGAGGTCATCCAAAGCAGGGCAACAAAGATAGAGTAGGGCCTTGAGGGGAAGCTGTACGAAAGCAGCTGAGACATCTGGTCTGTTCAGTCTGGAGGAGACCGAGGGGAGACCCCACTGCATTTACAACAACTTCCTTGTGAAGAGAAGAGGAAGAGCAGGCACTGATCTTTTATCTGTATGACTGGTGACAGAAGCCAAAGGAATGGCCTTAAGCTGAGTTGGGGGAGGTTCTTCCCCTAGAGTGTGGCTGGGCACTGGAGCAGGCTCTCCAGGGCAGTGGTCAGATCACCAAGCCTGACAGTTCAAGAAGTGTACGGCCAGTGCTCTCACGCCCAAGGTGTAACTCTTTGGGTGTTCTGGGTAGGGCCAGGACTCCATGATCTTTGAGGGTTCCTTCCAACCCAGAATACTCTACAATTCTAGGACATTTTAGTGAATGAGAAATAAGGACAGAACAGTGAGTTGCTACACTTAGTTGAGAACTGATGCATGTCTTCAACCAAGTAGCCACAGTCCTTATTCTGTCACTTCTACTGTATTCCAAAACTAGAATCCTATAGTCACTATCCTGCTGATATTGTCATCAGAAGCAAAATTTAAGCATGTGAGCCAAGTCCCTGGTACTGTTATGCACGTCTTCAGCTGGATCTGCTGACAATTCATGCACTCTTTGTCAGGAAACCTGGCTGAATTGCCTAGGGGAAGAAGAGACAATGGCCACTTGAGACTAGTATATCCTTACATGCACCTTGTGTGATCCACAGGAACTTAGAGACTTCCACGAAAAATGAGCTTTATCATCACATAAAAGTTAAAAGAACTGGCCAATATGCAAGTGATAGAGGGTACAGTCTGCCAGTAATTGCTTTTGAGAGGTGTACTTAAAAAAATTCCATCTTTATTTTGCCAGTTACATTGTAGATCACAAAATTATGCAGCAGAGCTACATGATAGGAGTTAACATGATCTAATTAGCATCACTCTGAAATATACTTTTCAGGATAATAGATACTAAGAAAGCATTTGCCAAAGGTAAAGTAATCCAAGCCATATAATTTCTCTTACAGACTCTACATTAATTGCCATTTCCACAAAAATGGGGAAACAAACAAAACCTTATTTTATACTAATGCTTGACCTGAAATAAGAAGAGCTGGTTCCACATTATGCCTTGTAAAGGACCTTTTGCAGTCCAACTAATCCCTAATCTTCTCAAATTTACAAAAGTCTTTATTCAAAATATATATTCAAGAAAACATTACATTTTCCACAGAAGAATATGTTAGAAAATAAAGAAGGCTTCTGTGGTCTGATCATTTTAATTAAGGAAGAATCACTAACAATTTCCTTTCTATAACCTGTGCAAAACCAATGTTTTCTTTTTTAAGGATTTTGTAAATTGCAAGAAATTTTATGTTTGCTTTAAATGCTAGAAATACCTCTTAACACCAAAGCAGTGTGTAAGTCAAACTCTCACTGTAAATCAAATAACTGCAAAAGGAAGGGTCCCCTGTGTGAGTTCAGGTACTCATCCCTTGGTGGCAAAGGAGGAACTTTTTCCCAGGGTGAACCAACACAAGGTCTGATCCAATTAATACTTCTAATATACTTAATAACTTATTTTCATATACTTAATAATTTATTTTTCCCTTTTCTGGAGCCTAGATTCACTGAGTATTAAGACTGGATTAGGATTAACCATCCCACTGGTAAACATCCTACCTCTGCAGTTATTGGTTCAGCTCCACTGAATCCACCTTCCTTCCATCACAGCTCCTGGCACAGCCTTACTGCTCTGCGGAGAGCAAAGTACACAGCTGCAGCACCACTGCTAGCTCAACTTCCTAGATTTAACCTACCAAACACACCTGGCAGTGGAGAGAAAACAGCTGTGATTAAAATCAAGCCATCACTTTCCTCATCCTGCCTCACTTTCCTCCTTAAATTGTCTCTGCACTAAAGATGACAAAATACTGGCAAGCATTTGACAGCTGGCATACATAATCTATCCAATTTATTTTGCAGTCTGATTCTGTACATCTACAGGGCCAAAATTAAGATAGAACCATGATGTATGCTAAACCTACACTGTTTTCACCTACCCCAACAATGTCACAGTGACATGTGCTTTAGCTCCTCTTAGCAGCGTGTGCACTTGGGGCTGAGGGGGTGTGTTTCCTTTGGACATGTGTCAAAACATGACACATCTCCATTGCCTTGGTTACCTACAAAAAAGAGCTCAAACATGAACAGGCCATAATCATATCTAGTGCCTCTTCTGCCTTGTGCCCTTCCAGCTTTTGGGTGTGTTCACTTCATGTAATTTCAGAGGAGGAAAAAGACTTTCAGCTCTTTATTATGGGCTTGTACAGAGCCATGTACAAGGCTGGAGCATCTCAGCATTGCTGGACTATGAGCAAAGAGGGATTAATTAATAGGGTCAGAACACAGCCATGAACAAAACAGCAGTGTGATTTTGGAAACATTGTCAACAAGGAAAAACACAAATAATCAAGAAAAACTTTTTCCTGCTATGAGGTATTTATTCACATCGCAAAAATACTGGAGTTTTGAGTTCATTATACAAAATGCTTGCCCTTAACAGCAAAGCTGATAAATCTGTCCTTTCAATTTAATCATGTGGGAGTGAGGGGGACGGAGGTCTTCAGTGATCCTATCACTCTCCTTTATGGTTTGTGTTTTAAGGAGAGATGGAGGAAAAACCAAAAACAATTGAGAGGATTGTCCCAGAATCTATAGTCTCCAGAGGCTAGTTGAGAAATGCTGTAACAACACAGCCAGCACCATAAGACTTTACTTATTACTGCATTTTTTTATGTTTTCTGAATGCCTATATTTTTCAATCAGTTCTCCACTAAGAATTTTAGCAAGGGAATATAGGATGTCCTAATAGTAAATATATAAGTTGTGAATGCAACCAAAAATAGGGATCGTATTTTACTACAATACAGATAAAATGAGTTTGAAGTTCAAATTTTATAGCCTTCAAGCATAGTTTTTTAATACAAGAAGCAATTAAATAGGTACCTAAAAAAACTCTGAACTGGAAATTTCCCTTGTAAATATTCCTTTTAATTGGAAATAGGTTTGATAGAAATAGTATTAAATAACAAAAAAAATTAAAAACAGGGACCCAAGAAGCGTGAGATTAATAAATATCTGCTATGTAGCAACTAAATCCATAAGGCAGCTTTGCCAAGACATAGTCTACTTCATGATATTACTGCTTTGCCCAGTAATATATTTCTAATACCTTCAGAGTGAGAATTGTATTGTTTACTTATAAAGTTATTTATTGCACACCATAAAAATTCTTAATGTTATGGAAAATTCTTGCATGCATCTGACAAGACTTCCATTTATTACAATACCCAATAAAACTTTGCAAGATTCAGCACAAATTATTTACTTCAGTGTGAATACAAGAAAAAGTTATTTATAGAGCTTCACAGACTTAAAAGACTTCAAAAGAATATTTGGAGTTGAAGAAGTAAGAAAGTACAGAAAAAAAGATGCAAGTTAGAGTATATTATTAACGATGAGAATTATATAATTTTTTAAAGGACCTTAAAAAAAGTTAAAATATTAATCTAAAATGCAACATAACTAATATCAAAGTCATATTACTAGTTCATTATTAAAGAGAGAACAGGCATACTCAGAAGATTCACGTTCAGCCAGGCAATACCAACATGCTATGTCACTTCCCTTTTGCAACAGCCTCATTACTCTCTTCACATAAAAACCCTCCCATCTTTCATGTTTTTACAGAAGAAGCCGAGTCTAAAGATAGACTTGGCTATCTTTAGATATCTAAAGATAGGCATTTTTTTGCAAAAGCAATTTTTATTTTCTGTTCTGGTTCTGGGTAAGGTTTGACCTATCCCATCAATTATGTGTCCATTTTCATTATTGAAGGAGCTATTAAATCACTGTTCCTTAAACATATTTACTAAACCTCCATATATAATAGATGCTAAGCAAAAAATAAGAGTTCATGTGTGTGACTAACTTGGCTGAAAACATTCATATAGTAATCTTACTAAAAATACAAAAAGGTTTAGGTAATTACAGAGTTGTCTTGAGATCCAGAACTAAAAAATTAGTCATAGTTTTATGAAAATACTCCAATCCCCTTAGGGAAAATACAGAAAAAAGCACATGATTTTTATTTCAAATATTTTCTATCCCTGCCCTTTTCCTACACAAGACTACACTGTTTTTAGCATCAGGACCAGTCTTCCTAGTTCCTATAGCTTGTCTTTTTTCCTTAATATAATTTATGATTTTCCTTGTGACCATCTCTCTGGAGGTGGCAGCTCCTTGTTTTTTGTGTCAATCATTCCTGTGTACATTATCACCCAGCAGTGCTTCAGTTTATGACCTTCAGTTATGACCTGAGGGGCAGCCTCAAGTCAGCTTCAGCTATGAATTTATTAAAATATGCATTCACATATTAAAGACTTCAAAATCTTCTGTATATTTTGCTGGAGAAAAATTGGCTAAGGGTGGTGGAAGTAAAACTTGCTGCTATTTCAAGATGTAGCGGTTTGAGTCTGTGATTTTGGCATGACTTTTATCTTGTGCAGAGGTTGCACTTGCCAGAACTACTTTACTTTTTGCTGTGAGATAGGGCTAGGAGAAAAAGCAAAACAGGCTTAAAACTTTAGAAGAACAAAGAAAACTTTTATAGACAAATTAAACTGGTTTGTAGAAATCAGAATGAAACCTGTAAATCACTTCTCTTCTCCTTTAGCACTCTTTTCTTTTCCCACCAACA
>VWZN01014360.1:47142-65479 GCA_013396955.1 Regulus satrapa
TTGTACCTCAAAGGAAAAGAAATAAAGTATTTCTAATCAAAGCTGTTTTCTCCTCAAAGGACTATCACTAAGATACTGTTAGAATATAATTAATTTTCTCATGAAGAATTACAATATTTACAGAATTTTAAAGAAAATAAGAAATAAAAAATTCGCACAGAAAAATATATCTCTCTGCTGTTCCCTGTAACACACAAGCTTCTGACAGCAGAGGAGGCTTTGTATGAGGGCAAATGCTACTCTTCAAAGACAGGGATCCTGTAAACACAAGGTTATACCCAAGCCTCTGCCTGCATCCTTGCCTCCATCTATTGGCTTATGTTGAGTAACCAAAGAAGTGACATTTAGGTTTAAATAAGTAAAAATATGCTAGCTAGCCTAATGCAAGTCAAGGAAATCTCTGAAAATATAAGGTTTTATCAGCTGAGTTTTAACAATCTCCAAGGAGAGCTTTCATTGCTTTTCCTGGGAATGTGTTCCCGTGCTTAATCATTCTCATGAGGATTTCTTGTTCCCTTAAGTCCAATTGAGATATTTGGATATTTGCCTTCTGCCCACTGTCCTCTGGCTGTGCAATTCTGAGAAGGTCCTGCTCTGATTTTTCTGTAACTTCTCTTTTTGTAGGATTCTATTAGAGCTTTTTTTCTTCAGGATGGACATGGAAAATAATTCTCTTAAATATGTACACTTTTTGTTCTTCAAACATCGAAGAATAAAATTTTGTCTGCTTCATTAGTAACTCATTTTTTAAATTAACTGAAAAAATTCATGTCTAAAGTTTTCTTGAGTCTTCTTTATTTAAAAAAACAACTTTTGGAGTATTGTTTTTATTTTACTTCTTTTTCCCTCTGCCTCTCACATTTATCTGAAATACATAAGGTGGGCTGAAATTCTCTTGTAGTACTGAAGATTGCTCAGGTCCAGTTAAAGTTTTTTAAACCCATGCTTTTTTGCTTTGATAGATAGAGGCAATTTTTCTGTTTTGTCCTCTTGCCTCATATTTTTATGCCATGGGACATGGGCTTTTTTTCCGGGCCTGTTCTACATTCAATATTTGAAGTAGGCAAGAAGCAGCATGGCTTAATCACTAAACCCACACTGCTGTCCACAGCTTCTCTGTACCTTTGACATCAGTTAGGAAGCCATCTGAAGGATGAGGAATCTGTTCTGGGCTGCTGGTGTAGAAGTGGAGGAGTTGCCACTTCTATAAATGTTTCAAGAAGCCCCTGGATGTGCCACATGGGTTTAGGGTGATTATGGTGTGATAGGGGATCTTGAGGGTCTTTTCCAGCACCGATGATTCTGTGATTCTATGAAAAATAAAAGGTCTGTGTTAGCATAAATTACTTAGACAGACAAAGTTCTGGTTTCAGAACTCGCTAACAAACTTTCTGTGTGTCATTCTGGCTGCTTCTTGGTGCCTTGCTTATCCTCCACATACTTCAAAAACTGACACACTTCCCTACCACACACTGCCAGAACTTGGAAGCAGTCATGGTATTTCTGGGAAGCTCAGGTATGTTGGAAAGGAACAAAACGAGAAAGGAAAGGACATGACTCTTCCCTTTCCATGCCAGAAACAGCAGGACTAATTCTACTTCATTATAAAGCAGCTGAGCTTCTGAAAACTGATTTTATCAGAAGCTATTTCTGAACCATGAGACTTGTCTGAGTGTTCTCAGTTGTACACAAATCCAAACTCAACACCAGTCTTTAAATGCATGGCTAAACCTAGTCTTTGAGAACAGAAAAGCCTAAACTTGTATTTTAACAATTATAAATATGCAACACAAGTGGAAAAAGAAAGGAAAAATTAAATTATGTATGATGATGACATGGAAGTGTCTCTTTTGTGTGCTTTCTTGGAGATAAGGTTCAAGTATAGGTATGGAGCTTAAAGAGGCCAGAAGGCAATGGACTGGAGCATCTGACTTAGTCCCTTTGAAGAAAATCTGATAAACACATTAACAGCTTGGAGGAAAAACATAGCACATGGTTAACAGAGAAACAAAATCTCCTCTAAACAAATTACTAATACAGACACTAGCTGAAAGATGTGCAAATACATTAGGTACTACTGTCTTTTTCCTGATGTTTTCCTTCAAAATTCCTATAGTTGCATTTCTAAAAGGAAAACTCTGCAACTTTCAGTACTCCAGCCAGAAATACACATTTGCCGGGAACCAAATATGTAAGAGAGTGACATGTTGTAGTTAAAAACTTGCAGAAGCTTGAGTGAAAGAGATTCTGGAGCATGACAGCTCCAGTCCTGCCTTCCTTGGTCACAGAGACTGGCACTATGCCATTCTTGTGAACATAAAATATGGAATTAAACAACCTGTTAGTGAACAAATATTTGGGTCAACTTGAATAAAAAAAAACTTATGTCACAACTTGTACTACTTGTAAAAGGAAATAAGGAGAGAATCTCTTATTCTCTACTGTTCTGTGGATTTTTGGCAATATAGAATAAATTGCAATTTTTGAAAATAATTTCTTACACATATGAAAAACAGTAAGTCTGTCTTTGTAGTCATCCATTCCAACCAATACTACCAACCAAGTCTACCTGGACTTCTGTAAGGCTTTTGTCCTAAGGGACATCCTGGGACATCCTCCTCTCTAAATTGCAGACAGTGGGATTTTCAAAGGTGGATTATTTGGTGGGCAAGGAATTGTCTGAATGGACACAGCCAGAGAGTTGTGGACAATGGTTTTAAGTCCAGGTGAGGGCTTGTGGTAAGTGGTGTCCCTCATAGGATTGTCTTGGCACTGGTGCTTTTTAATGTTTTTATCATTGCACAGATGATGGCATCAAGCGAACCCTCGTCAAGTTTGGAGATGACACCAAACTTGACAGGTGCAGCTGACAACAGAAGAACAGGACACAATCCAGAAGGACCTGGACAAGCATAAGAAATGGGCTAACAGGAATCTCATGAAGTCTTATGAGGCCAAGTGCAAAGTGCTGCACCTGGGCTGGGGCAATCCCAGATGTAAGCAGAGATTAGAGAAGTCACTGAGAGCAGCCCTGCTCAGGAGGACTTGGGGTGCTGGTGTGAGAGAGGCTGGACATGATCCAGCCATGGCATTCTCGGCCCATGGAATCAAACATGTCCAGGGCTGCCCCCAAAGCACCAGCACCCACACACTGCATCCATGTGCAGCAGGTCAAGGGAGGGGATTCTGCCCTCTGTTCTGTCCCTGTGAGACCCCACGCAGAGTACTGTATTCAGCCCTGGGGCTGTCAGTAGAAGGGCATAGACAAGGTCACCAAGATGATCAGAGGGTTGGAACATTTCTCCTATGAAGACAGGCTGAGAGAGTTGAGGTTGTTCAGCCTGGAGGAGAGAAGGCTCTGGGGGCAGAGGTTGAGGTCTTTCAGTACTTAAAGGGAGCTTATGAAAAAAGAAGAGATGAACTTTTTGCATAGGCAGATAGTGATAAAACCAAGGGAAAAGTTTTTAAATCAAAAGAGGAGAGATTTGGATTAGATATTAGGAAGGAATTATTTTCTTAAAAGAGAGTGAGGCAATGGAACATTTTCCACAGAGAAGCTGTGGATGCCTCATCCATAGAAATATTCAAGACTAGGTTGGATGGGACCCTGGGCAACCTAACCTAGTGTGTGGCTACCTTACTTGTAGTGTCAAAAAAGGAAATGGGTGATATTTAAGGTCTCTTCCAGCTGAAACCAGTCTATTATTTTCTGATCTCTCATGGAACTTTTGCAGACACACTTAGCCACGTATGCCCAATGTGTTAGATTTAATAAAATTTAAGATTACCCCAGCACCTTAGAGACACTTTTGCGAAGATGACAAGAAATCAGTGCATTCAGATGCAGGGGCAAATTAACTGCAAAGGAGAGAGTGCTGTTTACTGCCAGCTGGTGAACTGCCAGGTTTGACACATCTAATTCTTGTAAGATGTCTATGCTGTGCTGGAAACTGCTGCTAACTGTGTCAAACACTCCAATACCAACTGCACAAGTAAGAGGTTTCCTAGAGCATTGGGTGATATCCACTCCTCTACCTAGGATTATCTTTGCTATTACATTGTTAATATATTCTGGTTATGATTAGCATGAACTTCTCTTGATGTGGCTTCTTGTTATGAGCAAGATGTTTCTCTGTGCATCCTCTAAAGCACAGAATATTATCCAAGTGTTTCAGAAGCATATTCATTGCTTCACACTGGGAATTTCCAAATACAGTCAGGCTGAAATAATAGCTTCTCTAAAGGGCTCCATTGTGTTATCAATCAAATACAGATGGACCAATTAATATTATGCAAACTCAATATCTAGCCAGAAACATTTCTGTTAGCTAGGGTTACAACAGAAAATGCCTCCCAGGAAATAAAGGATAATTAGGTTAAAAAGGCTTAAAATCTCCCAAGGAAAACCAGTAAATGTCAATTTAAAATATAGTTTCATTGCAATTAATAAAGTATTTTTTTAGTAGAAATAGTCAGGATTCCTAATGAGCCTACTAAACACATGTATTTGTTGCATGTTGCAAAGAAATTGTATTAAATTAAAAAAAAAAAGTCAAGCACATTCATACAACCACACAGTTTAAAAATTCTAGTATAATTCAGGATTCATATCTTTTTATCAGATCTTAATAAAACCAAGAAATCTGACCTCCATTACAATATCTTCCCTGGCTTTTATCAAATTCTGTACATGCTACCACTTAAGTTTAACAAAAACATAGCATGAAAAGTAAACTCCTTCCTCCAAGGCAAGTTTAAGATTGGATACCTACAATGAATAGGTCTTTAGATGGACAAATTCTCCTGGGCTCCTTTATAGTGAAGAGAAACATATTTTAGATATAATTCACCTTGGCCACCTTAGGAAGTGAATTAAATCCAAGACTTGTCTCTTTCTACTCTGTCATTTATTGGTATCAGTACAGGGTCATTAGGTCAAACCATGCAAAAATGAGATAATTTCCATCAACTAAACTGGGTCTATCTCTGTAGGTTAGAGATGGTGCTAAAAATGCCAAAGGTGTGGGTCTTATCCCTGTATTCACACTCCCAACTCATTCACTTATCAGTTGAACATGATGATCCTTCCAGCTCAGACCATTCTGTAATTCTCTGTCACCAGAGGTTCAAAATAATCCCATCAAGCCCTGAAAAAAGCATATCTTAAAATAAAAAGCATTAGGTATTCATGAATTAATTTATTTTCTCTTCCTATTATCTAGAAAATATTCCTTAGGTCTCTCGACCTGATTTCAGCAGGTGTTCACTCGCTCTGCTAGCTCTGATGTGTAGAAATAGCAGCCACTGGATCATAGAATGATAGAACCTATTATGTGAGTTGTAAGGGATTGTAAAGATCTTCTCATTCCAACTCCCCTTCCATGGGCAGGGACAGTTCTCTCCTACTAAATCAGGTTGCTCAAAGCCCCACACAATGGGGTCTTGAACACTGACAGGGGTGAGGCATCCACACCTTCCATGGGCAAGCTGTTCCAGTGTCTCACCAACCTCACAGTAAAGAATTTCTTCCTAACAATTATTTGAATCTTTCCTCTTTCAGTTTGAAGCTGCTGCCCCTGTCCTATATATTTCCTGTTAATAATATGTCAAAAATCTCTCAGTGAAACAAAAAATTAGAAATAAGCCATGTTCATAAGTACAGCATTATAAATAAAAACTATATCTGGGAATATCAGACAAAAATCTTAGCTTCTGCTCCAGTAACAAGAAGGAGAAACTTGCCCAGTGGCCCCCACACCACCTAATCTACTCACCAATAAGTGATTAAGATCCCTTGACACCTGCTAGTGATACCACACTCACTTGCACATGGTCACTTGCCCCAGTTGCTGGCCCCATGGACACACAGGCCAAATGACCAGGGCTCTCACTGCTGCTCTCAACTGCTCATGCTCAGACCCCCATTCACACACACACAGAGTAAATTGAAATGGCACCTTGTGCATCTGATGGTGCTCAAGCACTCACAAATAGCAAAACTTTGCATAGACTCTTCAAATCTAGACGCTAAAATTTCTAAAGGCACTGTATTAGTGAGAAGCACACTAGTGAGGAGCTAGTGGCTGGAATTGCCTTTTTTATGGGTTCAGTTCCCAAGCAGATGAAGTGTTAGATGCATAAAAAGGTGAGTTACTTGAATGGTTATTTAGCTATATCTAATCACAGCCTACTGAATTCAACGCAGGCAATTATTATCTTTACAACTGGGTAATACTGTGGCTACTCTACCAAATTAATAAGCTATTCAAGCCTGCCTCAAGAGCTATAAAAAACTGGCCCTTGGTATCAGTCAGTGTCAGCACCACTGGTAGGCTCACTGCCCTTTCCCTGCCTTCCCTGCAAATCCACATTCCTCTTCTGTTGCTCAGCACTACAATGAAAACCAGTCTATTTACAAAGAGTAACAATCCCTTTTGAGATATGCATGCAGAGAGGTGTTGAAACTACTTGAGGAAGAAGAGTAAGACAAGCTCAGTAATCTGCTTGCCTTATTTTTCAATTAGGGACTGTTTCTCTACAGTGGATGGAGGAAACAGAAACCTTATTCCCTCTGAAAATATTTCAATAAAATAGCCTATTTGTTTTGCATATGTCTCATCCTGCAGCAAAGGAAAGAAAATATGAAAGAAAATATTTATCAATGCGTAGACCTCAGTATTGCAATCAAAGAGACTCTCAAAATGATGTGACCTTGCCTTTCACTTCCATCCACTGCGGCAAACATTCCCACATGTAACATGGCACAGCTGCCCTAAAGTGTGCTCAGCTGCTTGACCAAGTGTCCCTCTAGAAATAGTGATGAAAACAGCCAACAGTAATGCATGCTTGAAACACTAACCCTAGGAAGGCTACAGCCATAGGGTCGTGCCTATGCCAGAATAATGGGCTGAGCTGTTTCTTTCCTTTGGGAATCTGCCAGTTACTTTCCACAGACTTAGGAGAAGATTCTAATAAAACACTTCAGTCTCTTTCTCAATCAGTTTTATAAACTGCCTTCTTGAAGGATTTTTATATACTTATCTCACTACATGGCACAGTGTGTGGATTCCCAGCTAGACTCCTCAGGGTTATAATGATTCAAGCTACTCCAAATAACCATAATGCTGCTATTGAATTTTCATCTATTGTCATTAAATTGCTTTTTTTTTTTTCCACAGGTTTCTAGAGCTCTAATACCAGGGTGAGCATCCTTTATAATGCTTTGTTCTTATAAGTAGAATAATCCTCTTCCATTGTCCCTTTTAATGCTTTATTCTGGCATTAGCAATATGCAAATATTGGGCTGAAGATTACTGGGCTCTATTTTTGCTGGCTATTTTCCTGAGAAAAGTATTCTATTTATGGCACATGTTGACACAGCTGATTCCAATTTTCCTTCCAGGGAAAGCCTGATATACTGGTGTATGTAAAAGTAATCATGACAGGCCTTTGTTTCGGAGAGCACTCCTGCCTGTGGGCCCTCTCTTCTGTCTGGGGAGACAATACTTATTTCATTTCCCAGTTTGTCCTCAGCTTTCTCAGCAGATGTCCCCAGAACCACCACTGTGGTCATGGCCAAGGAAAATACTGAGAGGGAGACAATGCTTCTCCAGCTTAAGGACTTGTTCTCCACCCACTATTCTGGAATAGGAGTGTCCACACATGGAGTTAATCAAGGGTAAGTCCCTATACAGACAAGCCCTTACATTTAACACACCACTCTGAAGGATGCTGAGGCTTGTAACCACATCCTGTGTACGAGATGTTGATCACAGAATTCCTCAGCCCTGCACCTTTGCTCTGCAATCTATACCTGAGCCTTCAATCTTTGCAAAGATCAAAGAGCGCATACCTGCAGTTCTGCTATTACCTTCTTAATTAAGACTTTTTACCATTATTATAAATGTGATAGCTGTTGTAATTCACCTACATGCTTTAAAAGCCTTTTAAAATAAGTAATTATTCTCCACAATACTACTGTAAAGAAAGTTATCAAAATGTCTCCTGCTGCAAATGTTTCACACCTATGTTCAATCACTGCATGTGTGCATCAGGAAAATCGGCATTATTTTTCACTTGATAGCTGACCTGACAGAGCTGTTTTGTTTTGGTTTTGTTTTGTTTTGTTGTGTTTGTTTTGTTTTGTTTGGGGGGTTTGTTTGTTTGTTTTGGGGTTTGGGGGTTTTTTTGGTTGGTTGGTTTTTGTGGGAAATCATGGAGGGCAATTGGGAAAATGATTTTTTTCTATTTTCCCATTTTTGGACAAAATTAAAGGCAAAGATCCAGGTTCAAGTCCCAGTTACTACTGTGTAAGACTGGAGTAGCTCCACCAAAACCATGGTTATTAAACTAGATTTATGCTACTTTGAGAGCAGACTTTGTGGTCAGTGCTTGACTATAAAGCTTTTATACTAGAAGCTTTTGTAGTCATGTTTCCCAGAATCCTTTCCAAATTAACTTCAGAAGTCACTTTGACAATGCTGCATTTTTCTTTTAAAAATATTTATTTTGATTAATAACTAAGTACACTTGTAATCTTACAAGTACAAAGAATAAAACCAGAGTAAGGAACTAGTAAGTTCAAGTTATTTTCATTTACTCTCTTGTCTTTTCTTAGGGGTGCAATCAGATGACCCCAATTTCTTTGGTGAGGCAAAGAGTGGCACAAAAGGCTGAATTTAAGAGGGGGTATAATGGGCTGCCCTGTACAGGCTGGGTATCTGTCACCCACTGTCTGACCAGAACCAAGAACACCATGTGCATTAGCATTAACTGTGTTTGCAGCCCTAGTACCAGCTATAGGAAAAGCAATAATTAATGTTGTTTTGGGGTGATAAATCATCCAACCACTGTATCCAACCACTGTGCATTAATCACGTACCCATAGTCACAGGGCTGTAGATGCAATGTCTGCTTGTCTGTTCTTATGCCTTTGCACCAGCAAGAGCTGTATCCAGCAGCATCCTGCTCATCCCCCCAGGTGTTGGCAGAGGCAATATCATGCTGTCTTAAGGATGAAAACATCCCAAGGACTGTAGCCCAGCTGCTGATGCCCTGTGCTCAGAGTCATCTCAAAGTGCTCCTTATACGTACTCTTGGAGCATTGAGCACTGTCACAGTGGAAGGAGCTGGATGTGTTACTGATTTATTTTCTGTGGTCTTCAGATAGAATGGGATAGGAAACTGATGAATCCCATTTGGCTTTCTAAACCTCATGAGAAGGAACCCACTGCAGGTTTAATTTCTACTGCTGTGACAGTCAGCATTCTTCAAATTTTTGAGCTGTCAAAAGCACTCCAGAGTTCATTTATGCATTCCTTTCACTCCTACCCCCTCCCTCACACATGAGGTCTCCCAGGTCCTGTGAGGCTATCTTTAAACTCACAAGCTGTTTAGATAGTTACTGGGAATCACCAGCTACTTTAGTTTTCATCTCAAGTCTAAAAAAAACCCAACAAAACACTGAGAATGTAATTGCATGTAATAAGCAATGAAAAATCTGTAAATGTCTACAGTCTGGAGACTTGCAAATTTTCATAAAAGCTTGAGCTGCTTAACATATGCTTTTTCTGAAAGTTTCACTGTTACCACAGTCAATATCCTGCTATGCAGTAACACGTCACCAATGGAAATGACAGAAGATGAACAAATTATGGGAAAGATTGGAGAATATCTCTAATGTGGAACATGCAATGGTTCTATTGCATATGCAACACAATGCCCACACAAAGTCCAGTATTTAGGAATGGAGGAAAAGGACAGTAATGCCTATTGTGAAATACCCTATTGTGAAATATCCCATCTTCATTCAGCAATCACCTCTATTCTTGGGTAACAAACATTATCAAAGGTTCAGGGCAAACTAGATATTGAGCTGTGCAACTAGACAGAGCTGTGTCAACTTTTGTATGTTTATATAATAAGTATTTTATTCTCCATATTTTCTAGTATAGGTACTATATTTGAGCCCTGACGTGGGCTTTTCTAACCAACATTCAAAAATTGACACGTACAGGGTATATTTTCAGGGTGACATATGACTAACTGATTATATTTAATTTTCTGTGCTGAAATTTTACTGTTTAAAGAGTGCTGAGCATATCATCATGTGGATGATATCCACATCCTTGCTTCACTGCCAAGCTCCATCCAGCTGACATCTCCCCTATGGGAACAGCTACTATTTTTTAATCTGAAGTTGATGTATGGCCTCATAATTTTAACTTCTTTGTTGTGAACTCAGTTTACTTCACCATTTCTTTTACTCCCTGGGGAAATCTAAATTCACATGCAACATCTGTCACCTATTGAATTTTTGGGAACAAAGGCTGATGTCATTACAGTTTCCACCCATGTGTCAAGCTGCCAGTCTATTTGTCCCTGTCTTTAACCCACACCTCATTTTCCTTTTTATGAGTGTGATCTGTTCTGTACCTCGCTGCCCAAAGTGGGATCAGTCCTTTGCCTACAACTAACACAGCCTGTGCACCTCTTTCCCAGAGACTGCCTGCCAGGACAGCTCCTCAGAGAAGGCCATGGCCCCAACAGGTATGAAACAGTGTGTGCCTTCAGGCAAAAGGAAGATAGTTAAGTGAACAGCCACTTCAGCTTTGCTTGAAAAGCAAGAAGCACCTTCAGATCCTCATTAGGATACAGCTCTAAGTGTTTTTTCTTGCTACAGAAGCAAATATGTGTGCTACATGTGCTGCAAGTCTGTGTTCTACTCTTCCCTGAGATTGCCCTGACCCAGGTGCAGCAGCTTGAACTTGTTTTTATAAACCTAAAGAGATTCCCATAAGCTCACTTCTTGAGCTTGTTCTTGAGCTTTGGATGACATCCCATCCTTCAGGTGTGTCAACAGCACCTCTCACCTTGAGATCATCTGCAAACTTGCTTGAGGATGCCCTTCATCAGTGATGAAGATATTAAATAACACTGGTCCCAGTACAGACCCTGAGGGCACTGCTTGTCAGTGACTGAGCTCTGAGTCCTTGACCACAACCCTCTGGATGTGACCACCCAACAAATTTCTTATCCATCTTCTTAGTCCACTTCTCAAATCCATCTGTCTCCACTTTAGGGACAGGATGTTGTGAGGGACCATGTCAAAGGATCTGTAGAAGTCCAGGACATCCACACCCCTTCCCTTTTCCACTGATGCAGACAGTGCACTATAGAAGGCCACTGGATCAGTCAGGCAGGACTTGCCTTTGGTGAAGCTGTGCTGTGTCTCAAATCACCTCCCTGTCCTCCATGTGCCTTAGCACAGCTTCTAGGAGGATCTGTTCTGTGGTCTTCTCAGGCACAGAAGTGAGGCTGACAGATCAGTAACTCCCACTGACTCAAGAGGTGTTGGAAGAGAGATTACCTTTAAGAGTAAGACAAAAACATTGTTGCGTGCTCCAGCCTTCTCCTCATTTGTTGTTACAAATTTCCCTTGTTTGTCAGGGGTGGTACATCTTCCTTCTCCTTCCTTTTCTGTTTAACACACCCATAGAAGCCCTTTTTGGAGTTCTTTGCATCACTTGCCAGCTTCAGCTTCAGCTTCAGCTTCAGCTTCAGCTTCATCTTGGCTTTTCTCACCACATCCCTACACAACTGAATTTCTCTGTATTTGCTTCTTTCCCTTTACAATTTCTAGCAGATCCCTTCTCAGCCCTGCTGGTCTCTTGCCTTCCTTGTCCAGATTCTTGCTCCTGAGGTTTGTTAGGTTCTACAGTCTGTGGAAGATTTCCTTAAAATGTTGTTCCACTCCCATGGCCCTGACGGCTGTCTCCCAGGGGAAGCTTCACTATCTCCTTGAAGAGCTAGAAGTTTTCTTAGGTGTAATTCTGGGCTCTAACTTTGCTCCTTATCTGACTCATATCCCTCAGGACTGAAGATTCCACCAGTGCATGATCACTGCAGCCCAGCCTGCCTCCAATCTTGATGTTCCAAATTAACTTTAGTCCAAGGTATCTATGATGAGAAAAAAATACTCTCCTGGCACCTATGGTAATTTCAATTTTGATAGTACTTTTTGAAATCATAGGTTTGTTTTCTCTTCTTTCCTGGTCAAATTTGCAGTTAGACAGCATGCTGTCAACTTTATGTAAAGTTTTCTACATATTGAAATATTTTTCCTTCATATCCACTTCTCCCAAACTGAACAGCTCCAGTACTTGTTCAGTACCATCTCAGAGGTGTTCAAGGTATCTGAGGAAGACAGTAACTACTCACATTGCAGACTAACTTGCAACTTTTTATTCCTGCAGCAGTAGTACAACTTCAATACAAATCAATCCTTCTGTCATCAGGCACCTTCATATATCTTATTCCCTCAGGTACCTTCATATAAGATATATGAAAGCTTTCTGCACCACTGATTGTTAAAATATTTTATTGTGGTTGTTCTTGCTGTATCCAAAACTCAAAGGCAGGGTGCAAAGTTGCAAATAAAGAGAATTATTATGTTGGGCAGGTCAGTAGAGGGTGAGATTAATAAGTTTGTGATGCTGCAAAGCCACTTGCTGAGCTGGAAGTGGCCCTGTTGAGCCACAGTAAGATGGTCTGGGAGTAAAGAAGCACCTTTTCTTTCATGTTCCTAACTTGAGATAGTTTCTTCAGTATCTGGATGTTTGGTTGTGAAGATTTTAAAGCTCAGTCCACATCCTAACCCTTAACTGCTCCCAGGCCCAAAGAGGCAGCTTAACATTATTTTAGCACATCATAAATGGATGCCATGCTCTCAGGAATGTCCCAGGGTCTCACCAGCTTAGCTTGAAGCTTACAGACTTCATGATCGATTATGAAGTGGTTTTTGGCTCAAATTATGTTGAAGCCTGAGAGATGCTGTTCCTGTCAAAAGCTACCTATAATTCTCTGAAGTTCACAGAGGAAACAGAGTTTTTTAAAAAGATGGTATGTAGATGCTACTGGTGGAGGATTATCCATTTCCCTCCATTGTGAAATATGGGTACAAAATAAATTAGTTTAACAGACACAAACCATTACATCATTACATGCTTCTACCACTATCTCCAGATTTCATGTTTTTGTATTTTTGCTTACAGATACTCAATTCTGACCTTTTTCTATTACTGTTTTGGTGCTTGCCATTTTTCTGCTGATATTATTCTTCCTATTTTCTCTTGATGCATTAGATTGTCTACACACAACTTCATATTATTTCCTCCTTATTCACCCCATGCTTATTTTAGCTGTTTTTTCCTTCCTCTTACTTTTTCTACCAACTTCCTATGTACATCAATTTATTCTATGCTCTTACTTTTTCTACCAACTTCCTATGTACATCAATTTATTCTATGCTTTTTTTTTCCACACTTTAGGGAGTTGTCTCCACAGAAACCTCTCGTATTTGAACATTGTGAATGTGATTCATTGAAAACATTCAGAAACAAGAGAATTTTCAGCCTGATAAGCAATGTTCCTATTTGATTATGACAACCACAACATTTGCCTGTACTTCAACCCTACATTTTACCTAAAAGAGAAAGTCAGTTTGCTGACTTGATGCAGCACATGGAAGAAGTGGGGCAAGAGGAAAGCAAAGCCACCAGGAGGGGTGGCAGTGCCTCTCTGACCAGGTCTAAGCCAGCAGGGACAGCTGAAGTCAGCTTAAACTGAGGATGAAACCAAGGCTCTGCTCAAGGTGGCCTTTTTTGTGCCTTGCCATTGTCAGTAGATAGACGGCAAAACTGAGCTCAGGCCCAACACTCTTGACTTCTCAACAAAAATCTTGAATATTCAATACTTTGTTTCCATTTGTGTCCCAGCCCCAGCCAAAGCCATACCTCTACTCTCCAAGGTTAGAGAAAGGAGCTTTCAAACGAGGTCAAACTTACAGTGACTTTTCTATAAGTAGATTATTAATAGAGTTCATGCATTACCGCCCCCACATCAATTCATATCTCCTCTACCTTTTTACATAATCTTGCACCTATTTTCCATATTTACCTGCTTCCTTGCTATGAATATCAAAACTTCAGATGGAACAGAGTGAGATAAATGAAAGAATGCAGAGTGCGCATAAAGAAAATCACAACATTAGCAACCATTCTTCCAAAAACTGTCTTGTACTCTAAATGGCAAGTAAAATCACAACCACATGAAAAAGGCCCACCTAAATGTAGGATAAATTGTTCTCTTTTCTGTAATTTGATTGTGTATTTCAGAATTTCAATGGGTTTTTTTCTGCTGCCCCACTTCACTGGCCTGCAAGAAAAAAAGAGAAAGATCTGTTAAATTCCAGATTGCACAAAAGCTTCTATATAGGCTTACTGCTTACCTCAGAAGTAGAGTGTGAAAAACTTTGTTATAGTATAGTGCTATTTTTTTTTCCCAAGGAAAATAGCCCTAGTAAAATATTGCAATACATCCACTGTTATCTCATTCCTGCATACAACAGCAGTATTTTTGAATAGGTAGAATTTAATTTCTTTTAGACAAAAACCATCCAATACACAGTATTTCTAATTTTTTTTTTAATGGGAAAACATTTTTTCCCCCTTTCCTACCATTCTAGTAAAATGTGAAAATTTGAGGGATTTAATTAATTATCAGATGATAGAGAACTTTTAAGTCACCAGCTAAAAAGAATATTAATCTTTTTGGCTTAAGATTTCTTCTTTTTGAGACCTTCTGCTAGCCTACATTGCAGTGTCCAGTTATAAACACAGGAGAATTCTCCTTCCCTTATCTGGCTGCTGTCTGATTCATTTTTTGTGTTGGACTATTCCTCTTTCAACTTGAATAATTCTAATGTTTGACAACACACAAAAAATAAAAATTTTATTTACATTACTTTATGAGGGTTACTATATTCATATTTGTTATTGGTGCCACTGGAATTGAAGGATAAATATATAACAAGTAATATTAACCTAAATATTAATTAAAAAAAAAACAGCTATGCAGAAAGCGTGTCTATTATTACCTAAGCAAATTCTGACAGCAAAAGTCTCCATGTCAGGAAGCTGCAACAAACAAATAAGCATGATAAATGAGGAAACGTAGTGGCTTATTTTAGCATTCCGGATGGTAAATAACTGAAGGAAATTGTCAGGAACAGTGATATAATCAAATGAAATGATGGGTCCTGACAGTTCTCTGACTCAGTTTCCTTGCAGTAGGGCNACAAATTTTATTAATTACAGCAAGCAAAACAAGGAGGCAACGCAGCGCTGGGCGACAGAAGGATCTCCGTCCTGCTAACTGCCGCGCCTACCGAGGTTCCGGCCAGCCCTTTTAAGTCGCTCGCGGGCCAATCATTGCAATACTTCTGGAGTACTCTGCGCATGCTTTGAGGCTGTTGCTGGGGCATCTGGCTTCACTTCTGTTCTTCTTGGTTTCTAGAAAGTACTACTCAGAACCTTTACAAAAAGCTAACTACAAACATCGAACAAACAGACTTTAACGAACAAACACTTAATGAACAAACATAATTCATAACACAAAGGATTCATCTTGACCCTACAGAATTTCTTCTGTTGGTAAGAGACACACAATCAGAGGTGCAAGATGGCAGATGATTGCTGAAGACGTTACTGAAGAGGATCACCTGCAGGGGTTCACTAAAGCAAAAAGCACAGACAGGATCTAGAGCTGCTCGGGTGGCTGGATTGCAGACAGACTCTGTCACATTGTGCAGGGTGTGGCACTGGACACACCACATCTCTAGCCTCACAGCATTCCCAGTCTCACTGCATCCCAGGGATTGCTTCTTCCCAATGCCAAGGAGATCAACATGGCCTCACAAACAGGAGTTAACAGAGTCCTGGGTGAGAATCCCAAGTGAACTGCTTGAGAACTGCCAATAACTTAGGAGACATCTATAGTCCTTCCTTGTTCCAACAAAAGAGCTTCCTGTATTGTCCACAGTCCCAGAAATAAAGATAAATCTCTACCTTAGACACCAAAAATAGCATATACTGCATGCATTGGGTCATAAATAGGGCAAAATACAGAAATATGCACAGGTTAATGTGCCATGTAAACTAGATTTCCCTTCAGATTACATCTTCTTTGTATGGTCTGGGATTTTACAGTCCTTTCCATCCGGAGCATGGGATAATTAAATTAGAAGACTCACTTCCACTCAGGACCTCATTTGTCTTTTGGAGGTAGCACAGTAAATGACAGCCCTGTGAGCCACAGCACAAGACAGTGGCTCTGCCTTCCACCTTGCTCATTGATCAGACTGACAAGAGCACATCTGTCTCCAAGGTCTGGAGTTGGTCTTTGTTTGCCTGACAGCCTGGCTCCCGGAGTGTGAGAAAGAGCCAAGCAGCTGAAGCAGACACAACACCAAGCAGGAAACAAGTGATTTCCATGCCACCAGAAATTCATGTGCAGAAAGCAATCATGTGTAACCTGCAATTTTGTTTGTGAATAAATACCTCAGCTAACATTCTTAATATGAGTTTATTGCTGGCAGTGGTCTTGTGTTGAACAGTGGTGTCACTGGAACTCAGCTTAGTGTTCAAGCTGAGCTGAAAAATGACAGCAATGCATGTTTTCTGCCAATTTTAATATGAGCTCAGCAACTAAGCAAAGCATTCTTTAGACATACTACATTTGGGGAGCAGAGGGGTTTGTTTTGCAAAGCAAGTTAGATAATTGGGATTAGCCAGTAAGGCATCTGTATCAACAAACATATTTTCTTTTACAGGCATTCCCCAAGGGATAAACCATTTGAGTTTATGTGCCTTCCAAGACCAGCATTGCCTGCCTTGAGGGTGGCACATTCTCTAAATGCATTCAATATGCATTTAGACAAACAGCGCTATCCTATCAATAAGGTCCTGACTGGATTCAGATGACTGAAAATAGAGACTAATCATACAGACTGGGCTCAGAAAGTGGCAAATCAGGAGATTTTAAAGACATTGATAAGCTTATTTATACCATTAAGAGATTTAGAATAACACTCTTTTTTACTATATCAACAGAGTGCTAGCTATTTTAGTCATGCACCACTGGAAATCATGAAAAAACAAAATAAAGAAAAAAAAAACAAAAAACAAAAACCCACACACATATGTTTAAGAAGAAACGAAACAAAATAGCAGCTGAGAAAGCCACCACACATATTAGGAGTACATGAGCAAATATTATATATGCATCCTCTCTTGATTTACATTTTGGATAGGTATCCAATATTGGCCTCTAGTAGACGCAGGATAATGGGGCAGATGAACCTTTGCACTTGCTACATATCTACCTTCTAAAATTGCCACTGGAATTATCCCAGTCTTCATTGGTTTGTAAATCATGATTCTGTGGAGTCAGTGTGCACAGGATATCTTGATACGTTGGTGATAACATGTGAAAAACAGCACTATTTTTTAAACTATCTGTAGGAACTACACCTCCAAGCATCTTAAAACTCTTATCCAGGTGAGAAATTTTTAAAACATACTATGTCTCTGTAATATACAACATATTTTTCTATAAATAAATCTGTTTACTCAGGAGAAAACACTAAGAAAGGCCTTGTGAATTTTAGAACTAACCTGACTTGAGAGGAATACTAATGTTCAAATGGCACCTTCTGCTTTGTCAGTTTGTGAAATGCTTTTAAGTCGATATGTCACTTTGTCTTGATAAACATTAAGTGCAGGTAATGGATTAATTGGATTATTTGGTGTAATGAAAATAGTCCCAGGAGAGCACAGATGTAAAGAAACATGAGCAAGATTGTGGACTACCAGAAACAGCTGAAAAAACTTTTATTTCAGACATGCAGATCATGACCTGACTTTTAAGTGTAGTGATTCAGCATATAGTTTACAGTGGAGTCTTGGGAGAATAATCACCATTGGTGTTTATTTTCTATAATGTCAAGCCAGATACATAACTCTCCCAATGTCATTCACAGTGACTATTTCAGTCTTCCTGGATTAGCACCATAGCTTTACTGGTAATAAGTATGGCACAGTGAGCGCTCTTCCTCATTTTAAGTAACTCAGACATTATGTCCTACAGATGAAATGATAGAAATAATTTTAAAGCATTCTACAATGCTCTCTCCTGGTTTATGATTGAATTTATGATCTGTAGACAATTACTACAAGGTTCACAAGCAGCCACAGAAAGACAAGGCAATTATCAGCAGGCTTAAATTCCCTCTAAATTAACTGTATTTTTCCAAGCAGTGGAAAAGACTGCTGACAACGGCAAATGAAATTTTTAAAAAATAGAAACAATTTGTGCCATTTCAGATAGAATGTTTTAAACACCTAATTTTTTCCAAAAGCAGCCCCAGTTTTATAAAAGGCAACAAGGAACTGGTTTATCAGTTAATTCAATACTACCTAACTTCCCTGCAAAGAAGCAG
>VWZN01014360.1:67780-107430 GCA_013396955.1 Regulus satrapa
AAGTTTTTGGACACGTTCTCAGTGTTTTTGGAATTAAATGTAAAAGTAATTTTTCCTGGATGAGAAGAGAGAACAAATACCAGCAATAGGAACTCAGTCCAAAGAAGTCAATAGAAGTTTTATTGTTGGCATTTTTATTAACAGACCACATATGAAAATAACCACTCATAAAAACTGGCTGCTTTTTTTTCTGTTTTGCTCTTCAGATATAATTGCAGCAACAGCTCTGCAAACTGTCATGTTATCAACTTGTTATATCAGAATAAAGCAAAAGAGTACAAGTGTCAGAAAAAGTGAATAGCATGCAGAGGGTCATCTTTAATCAGTGCATCATCCCTCTAAGTCAGCAAAAGTCCTATAGAAATAAATAACATAAAAATAATAATAGATGAGGACTACCTTGTTCTTTGTGGACTTTGGGGCTGCCCTATTATTTAAGCACTGGGACAATAACTTTTCCCACTATACTCTTCTCTCCCTAGTTTTCTCTTTCATTTTTTTTCCTCGTCAGATCGGTGAAAAATCAAATTGGAAAGCATAGGTGTCTATGGAATAAAGGAAAACAAAGCACTGCAGGAGTGGAGGACAGAGGGAATATAGTGGACTTAATGTAGTTTGTAGCATCATCTTTCCAGACTGCCCAGCAAGAGGCAAATTGCTCAACTTTTCCTGCTTCAATGAAAGAGAAACCCATGACTATTGCAACCAGGAAATGTTGACATCATGGAGTTACTAAGAAAACCTGAATCTTAATCATTCTCCATATTAGACATTGCAAGCAAAGTCACACAAGTTTTATGCACATTAGTACCACCACATTTTTTTTTTGGTTGTTTTGGTTTTTTTGGGGTTTTTTTTTGTTTTTTTCGGGGGGGGTTTGCTTGTTTGTTCATTTGTTTTGCCTTGAAAGGCCTTATGATAGACAAAATGCTTTTTAGTTATCAGCATACAGAATAAAACAGCATTTTCCACAAACACATGAAAAAGAACATGCTTAGCCTGTAGCATGGTTGTATCCTGTGAACAGATTCATTGCAAGGCATGAGAGCTGCCAAGAACTGCCACGAGGATAGATTCAGACTCATGTGGATTTCTCTGCTTCCAGTTACTATCATTATTGCACTTTTAGTGCTCTTGAGGAGACATTAATCAGGAATTCTCTCAGTACTGAAAATTCTGGACAATGACTGGCCTATCAGACTACAGCACTACTCCACCACACATTGAAAGAGCCACTGGTGCAAGTAGCAGTAGCTGGATGTACAGAAGATGGAGCCAGTTAAATTCAACTAAAGGGATTTACAATTGTAGACAAGGGCCCTGTGGCATAAAGCAAGCAGGAAAAAGGCAGAGTTAGCTGTGTGATCTGAGCAGGATGAGCAAGGCAAAGACAGGGATGGAAAAATACATGAGTAGGTGTGGGACCTCATGCCCTAGTTGTATTACACGTGGGTTATTTCCACTGTGGTAGGAAAGGAGGGCGCCACTGCAGGCACAGGCTGCTGTCCACTGAAGCGATTTGCATGAGAGGAAGTGAGAACATGAGCTGAGCCTATGCCCTGCCTTTGCACCCCAGACTGCTGCTAAGTCTTTGCAGGGACCCTTGCTTTCAGACCTCCCACTCCTACTTTCTCCTATTAGCTGCAATTCACCTTCCATGCTCTCCTCCTTTTCTGAGACTGTAATATGGCATAGAGTTGCATAGATTGAATCAAAATAAACATTAAAAAATTAAAATATTAATATGTAAATCTTTGTGTCAAGTCAGTGAAGACGATTATCATTCAGTGTCAAGAAATTTTTTTGGAGACAAACAAAAGATAAGGTGTAGGTGTTTATTTAGCCTTTGTTTTCTGATGATCTTGATTTTTAGGCACTGAAGATATGTGCAAATGGTCTTCATATTAATGAACTTTAGCTAAAGACACTAACTAAATCAGTGTGAATTACAATGAGAAGCCAGGATTTCTAAAGTCTTGATAGACATATTTAGCTACCTCTTATTATCTACTTCCTCCCATTCAGAGCAAGTGATTACCAATAAATCACAGATCTGTACATTTTGCACGTGATGTAAGAATTTTGAAAATAATTGAACTAAAATATGAGAAGCATATAGACAACATTTTAATTGTTTGTCTTGGTGTTCCTGCCTGCTGCTCAGTTTGAATACTTGAACCCTCTGCTCTTCTAATCAATACAGGAATATAAAATGTGCCTTTTGTTTAGGAAGTCACTTGCATACCAACTTCAACTCAAGTAAGCAGAAATGAAACAAAAGCTTATGTATTCCTGCAGAAGTGAGTGATCAGCAGTAAATTCTGGGTAATGAAAGGGGCTTGTTTCATGACAGAGAGATCTCAGGCAGAATCTCAGAGAGATCAGGCAGATCTCAGAACTAAGCACAAGTATGTGTCATTATTTATTGTGAAATTAAGAGGGAAAAGCTAGTCTGACCTTAACATTTGAAAGCTAAAAGTCATACTCAAAATATGTCCTTACATCTGCTATACTTCCCTAAATATATATAAATACTCTGCTTTGGATACGAACCTCAAATATATAGTTCTTGCCATATTAGTAATGTAACCCAGATAATTTATGACATTTTAAACCAAACCATTAGGAGTGTTTCTAATTGCTTGGCAAACAGATTTCTGATGGGATGGTATTATTATCCAATGGCCCCAAAAGATAAAACTACTGAATTATTAAACCTAATTTAAATTCTACTCAGAGACAGAAAGCCCTCAATAAATCTGTTCTTGCTCAAAATATTTTTTTGTTGTTAATTTATTATTTAAATATTTAAAGAATTTTATGTAGCCTGATTTAATTTATTTTACTGATATATCATGCTAATAACATACTGCATATTTTTATAATAGGAAAGGCTCATGTCATTTACTTCTTGAGCTGCAGTTAATAGTATACCTGGGGTTTTTTTGTATTGAAAGATTTTTATTGTTTTTATCCTAACAGTTTAGCTACTGTAATTCAAAATAGTAGTGTTGAAACTTAGCTTTCTAAAAATAAATAATCTTAAGTTTATTTGTATTTTCCGTTATTTAATTTAACATAAACATCTATTTCCTGATTAAGATGCTCAGGACAGGCATACAGCCCAGGTGGGGCTCTGAGTGGGGGCAGGNAAAAGCTTGGCATCAGGGTGTTTCACAACATATTTGTCCAAGAAAAACAAAGGAAAAAAACCACAATCCCAACAAAAAACTTTACACAGTGGAACAGTCTAAGAAAGTTCATTAAGAAAAGGTTACTTACCCTGCATATCCCCAGAGATTCTGGCCTCTTTATCAATTATTCGGTATCGAAATTTGGTAATTTCCACTGATATGGACACCTGTTCTTTGGATGCCTGTTCTGACTACTGTTATTTCTTTGAGGACACAAAACTGCAGCTAGGTGTTATAAAATAACAATGTCTTTTAGGAATTTAAAAACAGAGTGGAAAATGTATTTCCTTCATTTTTTCCAAGAATATGAGCTGCATGCAGGACAAAACATGTAGAATAGTCTTCTTCTGTATCGTAGACACTTCCTTCCCTTGCTCATTGAGGTAGATAATGTCATTCCCTTTTGTAAAGAAATAGTGGTTTCTCCTGTTTAAACATGGAAGATGACCTAAAGGTCTCTGCATTGGTCAGCAAGAGAGCTGCTGTGCTCAGGGAGCACAGCACTGTGAGGACTGTCTTTGCTGGGCTTTACAGAGGCACCCAGCTGCAGCCAGATGATTACTCGGCTCTTCCAAAAAAGAGTATTAGTTAACAAAAGCCTTAGGAAATACCAGGCAACCCTCCCAGCTTTGTTCTTGCCTTCCAAGCCTTTAACTTCCTTCCCAAACCAAAACTTTACCAGACTTTGAGAAAAACATCTGCTATGACAGAGCCTGAGTGCATTGGGGCCAAGATTTAAATTTAAGGAAGCTTTGATTAGACTTCAAAATGCCTGGCAGAATACTTTTACCATAGACTGATTCAAAGAGATAAAGAGCATACTTATGGCTCTGTTATTTTAGGAGAACTTTCAACACCAGCCTATTTGTCAGAGCAAAGTGTGGAATAGTCAAGACTAAACCCAGAAACTGGAGGTTGTTGGGATGGGAGAAAGTAGAGGCAAGGACGGGGAGAATTCATGTGCTGTGTCCACGAGTATGTACTCAGGTATCAGGATAGGCCAGCCATTCATTTCCCCCCTTCCTCAAGGAGATGAGGTGAGTAGATCTCTTTGCTTGGATGCTGGCATTTGTTTTTGCTTCATTCTTTCAGCACAGCACTTCAGCTTCACAGCACTTTACTCTGTCCTTGTCCTCTGTCCATAACTTTTCAGACTTTAAGTCTGGTTAAGCCTATTATCTTGGTTTTAAGCAACAGGTATCTGCTAGAGTCTCTCTTGAAAAATAGAGATTGAAAAAAAACCCAAACCTCCCTCCCTCCGGATTATTTTGATTTCGAAATTAATGGGCTTTCAGGCAGAGGTATGGGAATAAGGAATAACTGTTCTTTACTACTCAGTTTATCAAGGCAANAGCGGAGAGGTGTCCAAACAGGGCAGTGGTCCAGAGTGAGGGAAAAGCAGGGAAAACTCTGGATCAATGCTGAAGAAGTGATGGGATACAGCGGTCGCGGAGACCGCAGAGGGCAGGCTGGTCCCAAGTTCCCAGGCCAAAACCCCAAGAGCCAGAGACCACCCCAAAAACCATAGGCCAGGTTGTTTTTTTCCGAGAAAACCCCCTCTTCCCTCCCCTCTGCCAAGTGAGTCACCATGTCTTCCCCTGTCTTTTTGTCTGCCTTGGCCCAGAGTCTTTGTTTTTCTTAAGTACCCACATTAGTGCTCCCAGGAGACCAGTGGTAAAAAAATCTACAGATAAGATAGAAAGAGAAATCAACCCCCAACACCTATGAATGTCTTCAGGTCTTCATATTTAAGAAAGGCTTAATCTGAAGGCTTAATTTGAAAACTTCCAAATAAACAACAGTACAATTATGTTCATAGGTATGTTTTTGCAACACTTAAACCTGCGTACCAGAAATGTTTTCTATTCACTTTGCTGGTTTTCATCACCTTCTTTATTTGTTAACCTACCACAAGCCAACATCAAGACAGATCTTGGTCCTTTTCTTGTAGAGCAAAATATTTGTGAGTTATTAATCTTATCACAAGAGGGAAAAATTTGACTTCCTTAAATATCTCTCCTCACTATAACATTCTGATTTAGGCTGCTTTCCAATTTCAACTACCTTTTCAAACATGGACACCAGCATCAAAAAATCTGTTTCATTTTTCTCCCATCAATGCTGCATGGAGATACTTCTTTCTTAAGCTACTAGAGCCAAGGATTATCCTCTTTGAACTAGAACACTAGGCTGCAGATGAGATTAAAATTATCAGTTTTTCTACTGTCATCTGCATTCATGTGTCTCTGATTTCTAGAAAGAGGAAAAACTCCACTTTGTCTTTTTCTGTCTTTTTCCTCAGATATTGTTATGTGTTAATGCAGTTGGAAATTTTTCCAGAGTCCACTATCCTCTTGCAACAGAAGTACAGAAAAGAAAAAATGGAGTCAGAAGGGCGAGCGAAAAAAACAACCCGATAACTAAGAGTACCACCAGAAGAAAAAAGGGAGGCAAAACTGTAGCAAGTGTGTTAACATCTATCATCTTCAAGTCACAGAACATGTCTTTAAAAGCACAATTTCTCACTCTTCAATTATCTGTAAAAATATGTTACTAGGTACTTTTCTGTGTAGCTGTTTTACATTTCAGTCTTTCAATATATGAAGCACCATAAAATTCACTGAACTCTGAATTTTATTTCTTCCTTTCTAGCTTGTTTTTCCATAGGAACCACCTCTGTACAACCATACTATCTGCCTGCCTCCCAGCTCCAACTTTGGTGCAATGTCCAGCTTGAGCCAAGTTTGAGAGGTGCAATATTCTCAAAGATACTAAGTTATTACAAGTTCATTGTAATGAAATTTGCTGCTGAAATTTAGCAGGCTAAAAGAGGAAAGAAGCCAAATTTAGTACCTCATGGTGAGTCAAAGACAGATCCCCCTCAATGTCACTATTTGAAGAGGCAGCAGCCATCTGGCCAGTGTATAGGCACATTCTGGCTGGTTTATCAAGACACAAAATCACAGAATCACAGAATCACAAATCACAGAACAATTAAGGCTGGAAAAAGGTACCTCAAAGTGTACCTTTGACTGGTCACACCTTGGGAACTAGACAGTGGTATTAGGTGCCACAACCAGTCATTTGTTGAATGCATCTAAGGACAGTGATTCCACCACCTTCCTGGACAGCTCATTCCAGTGTTTAACAACCATTTCTCCTCTGGCACAGATTGAAGCTACTACCTCTCATCCAGTCACTGGCTGCCTAGGAGAAGAGGCCAACAGCCACCTGGCCACAGCCTCCTTCCAGGCAGCTGTAGAGAGTGATCAGGTCTCCCCTGAGCCTCCTTTTCTCCAGGATAAACACCCCCAGCTCCCTCAGCTGCTCCTCACAGCNCAGCCTGCCCAGATCCCTCTGCAGAGCCTATACATGCAGCTCTGGATCAGCAACAGAAAACACTGAATGTTTTCTGGTCAGACTGGGGGGAAGGAGTTGAAGGTAAACCCTAGGAAGGGCAGAACCGGAGCCTACAAAACACACAACCATAGGAAGCTATTCATCTTGCTGCTCCTCATCTTCCACCAATTAATACTAAAAAAATTATCACCTCATTAATGAGAACAAGGAAAGAAGAATCACTGATAAATTTTTGATTCAGTACCAGATCATTAGTGGTTTTATTTAGTTATTTCACTATAATGAGTAGTACTAGCTCAGACAATACACTGGAAAATTCCATTAAATCCAAAAAACTCAATGAAGAGATTACTGCATTATACAAACACACCTGTTATGCCACCTTTTCTAATGCATAGCCATCACCTCACATCATCCTTACTATATGTAAAAGATCACTGTGCAGAATGAAATATTTGAGCTGATTAAATTTTGTCTCAGCTTCCAATAAAAAATTTCTTTTATTTACAGTTGATGAGGGGCCTTTCTTTGTGCCAATATTGCTCCTAACCTATTTTTAGCTTAGACATGTGTAGCTCTTGTAGCATTTGTATTGCTTTCAGATAAGTACAGAACCAGGTTTTCAAATGTGCTGACCTGAGAAATATGATTGGATGTCACAAGGAATTCCACACCTTTATGTTATTATTCCCATACTCAAAAAGCAGCACTTAATAAAAATTCATTCTTCAGCAAGTTTGGGCAGTGTTCTGTGAAGGCTCCTGCATTTCTAAATCAAGTAAAAAAAAACCTCTTTCAAAGTAGTTCTCAAACAGCAGGGGTCTGTGAGTGTGATTTTGTGTTATACTCATCTGAGAAAGAGACTCCACCATGGTGAAATCACATCTGCTGCCAGCTGGGCGCATTTATTGGATATTAGACAAAAGAGCAGAAGAGGAGCAGCAATTGGAAAACATTCTGTCAAGACAAAGAAAATGTAGATTAATATAACCCATCAGAACTTGAAACCCAAGTAAGCATTGTTTCAAAAGCAATGGGAAAATGTCTCTGTCAGGTAACTGCTGTGTGGCAGTAAAATGTCAGAAAATTTTCTTTGCCTGGGGCTGCAGGAAAGTGTGATGATATGATTTCTGTGGGACCATTTATGTGAGAACTGAAAATAATAACAAAAAAGAGGTGGTAAAACAATTGGAAAATAAAAACCCATATTAGCATCTCCAGGTGGTTTTCTGGAGAAGAACATGTATGCAATGCTGCTGTTGCACTATTACTGAATACTTAGACAAAAACATGCTGGGAGTCAGTGGCTTTACATAAAAGATAAAAAAACCCAGCAAGGTAGTGTGTTAGACACAGAACATCAGATATCAGAAAAAAAGCTTTCATAGTAGCTACTGATATGGGCCTGGAGCTGTCTGTTCTGAACAAAAGAAACAAGGTCTGTGTCATGAAAGAGAGGCTGGTTCTCAGGTGTGAACTAGTAGGACAGGGCCAGTCTCTATTCACCATGGACTGTCCACACTCACCAGTCAGTAACTCAGGTAACAGCTAAATCAGCTCAGCTGTTCTCCCCAGAAAGCCCTGGAGGATCCTCCACAGGAAAACATATTTTCCCTTGCTTTTTGCACATAATAATGGCAGAAGAACAACAGCCACCTGTCTTACTGAAGTCTTGACCCTGGTTCTCTGGAGACCACCCTATGCAATTTAGTGTGTTCTTGCTCCTTTGGTATTTCTGCAAAGAGCCTGTATGGCTCACAGATTTGGACTCTCTTCTGGGAGTGGAAGGGGACATTTTCTCAGACAGAGACATAAGGTTTAAATCTGGATTTCCCCAACATTACATGAGTGCCCAGTCACCATCCTTGCCTAACCCTACCAAGACTTTCCCAGAGTATATGGGATTTGCAAAGCTAGTGGGAAGATGTAGGCTAGAGTTGGATCTCTTGAGACCCTGAACTGCCAACCCAGGCTCTACTCCATCACTAAGCAGAGTGTAAATCCAAGGCAAGCCCAAAGAAAGACCATTCTGATTTCAGCATCTTCCAGCGAAACCAGGCACTGTCAGGGCTCCTACTAGAGTGTTGAAGGTCTGGTGAATGCTAGTGTATGTCAACAATATGCAGGTATGGCAATTCCAGATCCTTGTTGTTCTTTAACCGCAGAGTGAAAGAGCTCATTTGATGTTCTTCCTTTTTACCACAGGCTGAACAACACCCTAGTGCCAACAGTGCTTGCTCCTATTACACCCCTGTGTGAGATTCCTCTGAGTCAGATTTGAAAGAGCAAATTGACACAGAGGAGTTACTTCCAACCAGAGAGGCTACTGATCTGCTGTGTAACTATCCACGTTTCCAGCATCAATTTTATTTTCAAAGAATGTAGGAGTCCTGCTTGTCTGCCCTAAAAGCAAGAGGCCATGCCATTTCCTGTGTTTGCGGAATCTTCAAAGGCAGTTTGCAGAGACTTTGAGTCAGGCATCTCCCTCTTTCCATATCACATGCTTGTGAGGAAGCTATTAGTCACTTATGTCATTTATTCTAGCATGGGACAAGTTGAGCTCAGTGAAATATTTTGGAAATATCTCCTAATAGGAAACCAGCAACTTTCATTCCTCTATGGAAATTGTAAACAAGAAAATAAAACACCTTTTTGAGATACTTGCTGGATCTACCTTGGGTATTTCTTAAGCACATGCTGTCAGTATAACCAACTGGATGATTTACCCACACAGCATCCAAACACATTTTCACTTACAGCTGCCCTGCACTTGCTAAAGAAATGCACTCAGTCTCAGTGGGCTCTGCACTGGCTGTACAAACAACTGAGTTCGTAATTTCTGCTTTGTTTATTATATCAATAGCTAAGAAATAAACAGATCATGCATACCATATGGTCTTGCATACCATAAAAGAGTGTGAAGACAAAAAAATTGTTGCTGTTTATTTCAAATTATTCCACAGTTACCCATGTGTAGCAGGGTTGGTGTGTTTTCTTCCAAAGCAGTAAAAGTTGGACAAGTTGCCAACAGCAGCCATGCTATTCATTGAAATACACATACAAGCTCTAAGAAGTCTAGAGTTAAAAAGGCTTCCAAACATTTGAAGTACTAGAAACTTTCTGTTCCAAAATCTATGCAGAGAATCTTCTCATTGAACTTTTCCATAAAATAATCACATATTGGTGACTCGTATCCAATGAGCAATTAAACCACATACCAGTTCCTTAACAGAAATAAGTGAATTTCTAGGGAATCAGACTTTTAAAAGAAAATTAAGAGCACCCACAATGGAGAATGACTTAAACAATCACTGAGGTAATGGGCAAAATTACATTCAAGTATGTACATCCATCCTATACAGACTGTAGCTCTAGTGCCTAGGAGGAGATGCAGAGTTTACAAATATCTATAACTCCAATAGCTGACAGAGGGTCTGATTTATATCTGTGCTTATATATTTTTCTTCTGTGCTTGTGTTTCTCAAAAAATAAGGTTTGGTTTTGGTTCTTTAAGGAGGTTAAAACTCTAAAGCAGAACATGCACTTACACATTTCTTAGCAAAGTACTGACCTCTGTGCACAGCTACCAGCCTGAGAACTCCCCAGCAGGGTGGCAGTAGGGCATCTGTGAAACCAGGTCAGGGCTCCACTGCCTGACAGACCCTGACAGCAACTCCTTCTTCTGCAGCTGCACTGAAGATGCAAGAGAGGATCTCCCTCTGGCAGCAGGATGAGTGCAGTGAAGGTTCTTGCCCCCTCTGTCCGCGCAGCAGCCTAGTGGGACATGAAATAGGCTGCTAAATGTCCAAGGTCTGCCAAGCACAGCACAAGCTGAGTTCAGTGTTGAGGGAACAAGCTGCTGCTTCTGATCTGCTTCCTGAGCATGGAGCTTCTCTGAGCTGAGCACGGAGAGGCACCATGAACCCATTGTTTTTCAACATTTCAGGCTTTCTGGGGAACCAATTAAATGGAAATGGATTTAAAGTGCCTTTAAATTTAAATTGTGGGTTCAGATTAGAATAGCCATTACAGAGAGCAGTGGTAACCAACCATTACCTCCCTCCTTGGTCTTGAACAGCATGAACAGAAGTACTGTTCTTCTGAGGGCAGATCCCAGGCTCAGAAACAAGGAGATGTCTCTGAATCCCAGAAATCAGGACCATAGGGAAGACTAAATGAACTTAGGTGCTGCTACCAAAAACAAGGGGATTTTGGGAAGGAAAATGGGAACTTACTAATGATTATATTGCAGCATTCCTAAAAGTGTACAGAACCTCAAATGGCTAAAACAGATTTAGTGAGAGAATCAATGTCTCACTCAGAAGACAATGAAGTGCAGTTGTTCATTCTAGTTGATTCATCTCACTTCTGTTTGTTTCTACACCTGATCTAATCTTATCCTAGTGCTGCTTTTCAACAGTATTTTGTGCGGCCATGTGTAAATGAGATCAGGTCTCCAGGTACAATCATTTCTTTCAAGGACTAAGCTCAGATCCATTTTTGTCTGTGTAGTTAGCTCAGTGCTCAAAACCAAGACCTCTGTTGCCCTAATTATAAATACCTTGCAGTATCTGCAGATTGCTGTATTTACCATTAAACATTACTTGCTTCAAATTAATAAAATCAGTCAAAATCCAAAGCAAGTTCCTCCTGTTCTCTTCTGCACTTTGACCAAGACACTAGGAACACTGCAACTCAATTTTTAAGGTAACATCCATGCCAACAGACCTAACACCTGAATTATACCCTAGGCAACTTAGCTCAGCCAGTCTGGGTGGTCATTATATAAAGAAGGACTCTAGTGATCTGGTCTGATGAACTCCACAACTGGACTTCTTGAAATAGCCTTCTTAAGTCAAAATTCAAAATGTTCATGCCATGGACGATTTATTTCTAATAGAAATAATACCTCTTGCCAGCTGCAGAGAGAAACAAAAGAAAAGACAACCTGAGCTTCTAGGTCTTGACACCCCTCTCTAAGCAGAACTCTCCTTTCTAGTGGGAGACAACTCACCTTGATACCTTCTCTTCCCAGACAATGTGGTGGATCATAGCTTGCTTGCCCAAGGCACAGCCAAGCACTTCACTTCTGCTTTTCAAACAAACCCATGGGACTGCTTCGAAATGACCTTGCCATTTTACAAACTCCATCTTGTAGTGGTGCACATATCTGGCATTTNTCATAGCTAGCCAGGATTATTCGGGGAGGGACAAAGGGGGGTTACTTCATCATCTAACCTCAGAGAGTTTGCCTCTGTAATCCTCCCACCTCCCCCCGCCTCTCTAACCAACCCCTTCCTCAGCACTCACTGCCAGCAAAACAGCTTCCCAGGGGCTTTGCATGTCTCAGAACTACTTCCTACATTACTCAGCCTTAGAGATTCAATTTCATTGATACGTACTTGATGTCTGGTTTTTTGGGGTTTTTTTTTGTTTTTGTTTTTGTTTTTTTGTTTTTGTTTTTTTTTTGTTGTTGTTTTGTTTTGTTTTAATGAAATGCAAGCTCTTGATTACTAATTTTTTTATTCTCCTGAGAATTTCTTCACCAATGTGCTTTCATGCACCACATCTTGTACCTATGCAAGATGAAGTGTATGAGCTGGAGCAAATGACTGCAATCATTCACATGCTTTACATAGCATAAATTTATTCTGATCTATTGCCTGTGTTCTTGCAAGTTCTGACACTTCAATGCTCAATCTGCTCCTCCTTTGTTTTTCCCCAACAAATTTATGTAAACTAATGCCCCTCTCACTGTGAAGCCATGCAAATGTTTTGCAGTTAGAACCTCAGTCTGCAAATAACTTCTTGCCTAGCAGTGCCTACCACCATATATAAAGCATTCTATAGAAATAACCAAGCAGCAAGACTGGAAATGAGGAAATGATCACATAAAGCAAGCATTTCACCATGCAAAATCTCCCTACAAACAGATGCGAAAATATAGATTTCACCAGTTGCAATGAAAGAACATTTTGTTCTGGGACTGCATTTGGGATATGCATGCCCTGGCAGGAATTATTTAGCTTGAAATTAGTGAAGATAAATTATTAGTTTCCACTGAATATGCCAGGACAATTATTTTCAGCCTGTTTAAAAATATTCACAGAATGTACTTTAACATAGCATCACAAGGACTGAGTTGAAAAAAGTGGTGCAAAGCAGATTGGAGGCCACGTAAATAGACTGCTGAATTTGGAATTGTAGAAGGTAGCAAATGTTACTGCAGGAAAAGTTGTAGCTGGCCCTCACTCATATTTTAATAAAAGGAAAATGTAAAGGGTTTATGAACATTTCTGCTCTATTTTCTCTTCCTTCCAAGCCAGTATTTTCTGAGGTATAGGAGGGACACAACTCTTTACTGCTGATAGATTTCTATGCACCAGGCACATTCATGGTGTATGGAAAGCTGCTCCTCAGAGCCACCAGCAGTTCTTATGTCTCAAGAGGAAGTTCCTTACCTCAATTTACAGGAACAACTACAAACAGCTAAGTTCTGAGAAAAAGAATCAGTGAACATTGAACAGTGCATTTGGTGTGAGGCTGCAGTGAGGGGACTTTTGACCAAGATGAAAACCAAAGAAGAAACAGCACTAATGTATTAACATTAATGTATTTAAGAATTTAGTATTTTAAAATCAGGTGCAGTTAAATAACATAAAATCTTTCTAAAATAAACCCAGTGCAGTCCTGTTAGAGCAAGTTCAAGCCAATGCATTTCTTTTGATGTTACATTCCTGCAAGTGTTGGGCATGGCCAGCTTAAGTGCACAATGAGATATCTCTCCTTTTCCAGTCACACACACTGAGTTGCACTGAGCACAGCAGCCACCCCAGTAGATGTGCAATTTTAAAAATACAACATTGGAAAACTCAGAAGAATGCTGTTACTAGCAATGGGATTCTTTTGTGTCTCTGCACTTCACAGGTCCTTAAAGAAAACATAAAAATATTAAGTGCATAGATTATAAGTAAAAAGTTTATTGATTTAATACATGTTTTCAAGGCACTTTTATGTGCCTTCTAAACTTTGCAGTTTAGAATTCCAATTGATAAAAAGGGGAATTCTTCAGAAACCCCATCTTCACTAAATAAAACACGCAATTTCAAGGCCAAGTGAAACAGTCTTCTCAAGCCAGATTCTGACCATAAAGTATGTGTGTTCCTAGAATCTCGAAAGAATCCGTAAGCACAAAATTGGCCAGGTTTTCTTGCTTTTTTTTTTCAATTTCTAGATTGATTGTAGTTTAGGAAATTCAGTATGAGATTCACCCTAGCTAGTTTTTATGACCTCAAATTTGACTAGCTAAAACAGAGCAGATGTCTCACCTGTATTAAATATCTATGTATGAAGAAGATAAACCATATTTGACAAAGACTATTCTGCACTGTCCACACAGAAAGTTTAACATAATCAGAGTTTTTAATTTTGGGGATTTTTTACTAAGAATTAAGGGTGGGATTTTAAAGCTAAATTCCTATGCAGTTATCAGTTACAATATTGCCTCTGCATTTTGCATTAAACCAAGTAATCACTGATTAACAATAAGCATTACATGCTTAATGTAACATAATTACATTCATATAAAGTTTTCATCAAAATATTCTATAATATGGCAGGCACTTTGGCACAGTTGTCTCACAGCAGCAAAAACTGAGGAAGAAAACTGAATGCTGGCACAGTTCCCTGATTAATTAGGTGTTAAAGCTGATTTTAACCATAAAAACAAAAGTAAAACTGAAAAAAACCCTTAAATGCTTAAAAAATTGAACAAAATGCACAAGCTACAATCCCGTAATGGCTAATCTACTTGAAATGAACATCTGCTGTCAACCAAAAGATTCTGGAAACAGAGCAAAATTTCAGCTCCTTATGCTAAAGACAAAAGAGCCAGCACTAATTCTTCCGACTTTTTTGATGTTCTTACATAGTCCTCTTTTGTCCTAGCATGTAAATGCTTGAACTCAAGAATGCCCATTCAGTTGTGGAGTTATAACTGCACTGCAGTTTTTTTGACTGTTATGTCATGGTCTCATTTTTTATATCACCAGCACTACATCAGCCCCATGTTCCATCTCCACCACACACTGAACACCACAAATTCAGGAACACCTGTCTTTACACCAATACACATAGCAAAATCTCAACAAGAAAACACACTTCATTTCTGTGTTTTTTCACCCTGCCACAAAACTGACAGTATGGATTTTGTCACCAGACTCCAGTAGCTTTCAGCAATGCACTATTTTGATATCAAACACTGCTTGTAGGATTTGGAGCATGAGCTGTCTTTTGCTATTGACAAGAAGGTCTCAGAGCTAGAAAAAATGTGAAGTAGCCTTCTTTATGTGTCAGGAAAATACTGAGATAAAAATTCATTACTCTTCCTTGGAGCGCAACCTGGAGAACGTGTAAAGGAATCAGGTTGCTGTTGCTGTCTAGAAGGTGTTGGAGGCAGGCTGCATCTGACAGCTGGCATCTGGATGAAGCTGGTGTCTGCTTGGTGTTGGTAAAAGGGGTCCCAGGAAATGGCAAGAGACATACAGCTGTACCTCCAAAAAGGATGCAGGGATGTCCCTGTGGCAGCTGGCAACACCATCTCTCTGGCTGAGAGTCACGCAGGACAGTAGCAGAGACCTCCTTTGGGAAAGCAGAAAAGGTCCACCACACAGATCTACAGTGATCCAGCTGAGATACCAGAACACCCAGAGCCCTTTATGCTGATCACATGCTTGAAAACTCATACACTGGCATCAGGCAAGCTGCAGTAATGACAAACACAAAAACTGTGACAAGGTTCTAATACATTATAGTTTGAGCATATGAAGGGTTTGTATTTTTAGTCTCTAGTGCTCTAATAACTTGAGCAGCTGAAGATGTGGCTTGTACATTTTCCACTGACATGGACTACTCTTCTTGAAGTGGGCTCTAAAAAATGCACCACAACCATGTCTGCACATGAAGAGGTGGTTAAAAATGAGGATTAGCCCCCATGTTCCTGTGTTCAGCTTCCAGAACACAGAAGTAAGCACAGTTTACAACTGGCCCTCCCTGTGAGTGAAAATGTCCCATAACTGCAATCCATAAACAACACAAGTACATTTAATAATCAACAATTTTAAAAATAATCTAAAACAAAGTAATGTGAAATGAATAGCACCAAGGATTTTGAGGTCAGTAAATTCTTTCTATAAAAGCAAAAGTGGCAATACCCAAATAAAATTAGGCCTAAATTAAAACAGTGTTCCAGTGTTTACTGAGTGAGCGCAGTGCTGAGACTGATGAAAACTTAGTGTTTTTACAAAGAGGCTGGATGGAAGCAGTAGCAATTTAAATGCAAAAAAGATGAGATGAGTGAGATGAGATGAGATGAGATGAGATGAGATGAGATGAGATGAGATGAGATGACATGACATGACATGACATGACATGACATGACATGACATGACATGACATGACATGACATGACATGACTTCACTGTTAGTAAGAGACTGGCCATGATCACAGCACCACTTCCTTGAAGTCTGTTCATTCTTTGTAGTCAACAGGAATTTTACTATTTGTTCTCAGTGGAAACAAAATTGGGCCCTAACTGGAGATTGCACATCACTATTGAGCTTGGTTTCCCAAAATTAGTGAAATATTCCCCTTGAACAGACATTATTGTGTATTTTATCACCAGAGCAAAGTTGGAGTACGCAGTACTTGGTAGTAGCATATACAGCATATTTGTTCAGGGTTATGGAAGATGAAGGGTAAACTGTGAAACATCAGAAGAGGATACATACTATGCTGTAGGATTGCTTCTGTCAGTAGCTTCAGGACACATGACAGTATGCAGCCCAGGACTGGATTCTACTGCCATCGGCTTGAACACCTACACTCCAGAGAAAGTTGTGTTTGCTTCACTTCCTTTTCTCAGGAGCAGAAAATTTTATGCACATCCAGACATAATCTAAACCCAAAGTAATTAAGCAGGCAGGCTGATTGACAGACACTCAGGTTTTACCATGTAGAGTAGAGTCAAAGGATATATATTACTGGTTTTCAGACACGGGAGTTCCCTATCAAATCAGGAAAAAAGAAATCAAAGAACAAACAAATCTCAAGGTATTCCACTAGAATCCTTATTCACTGCTGTATTTTTGTTGCTGAATTGAATTCTGTGCATCCAGTTTGGTGATGGATAAATATTCACAGTTTTGTTTCTGTCAAAATATTCACAGTTTTTTTTTCTTTAGTATTGGCCTCTGAACAGCCTTCAGGTCAAAATTATTTTATTGAAATTAGCACCACGGAAAAAATTGCCTATTGAAACAATGTTAAGTACTTCAAGGAGAAGTAGTGACTCCAAAGGAATCAAAGGAATAAAAGACCTTTACAGCAAAATTAAGGGTTCTTTTTTTTTAAAAGACCCAACAATTCTATTAAAAATATATAATCCATGACAGAACATTCCATTCTACCTGTCATGGGAAATTAAAAATACTGCATACATGGGGTGCACTCAAAATCCATGAGGCCAAATTCTCCACTGAACTAAGTGAGAATTTTGCTGACATACCAACTGCAAATCTCCTATTATGGTCACTATAATCACTAGGATTTTTATTATTATTATTATTTCACAAGTATTTAGATTTCACCTAACACAGTGTATTATTTTACCTAAAAGAAAGGAAAAAATTACAAATGAAAGGAAAGGAAAAAATTACATGTTAACAATATATATTTACTTTTCTATACTATATTAATTAGCATGACCAAAACTGGTGTAACTATACCCAGTACTGATTGCGCTTCAAAGTTGGGTTTGTTTGTCAACAGTACTGGATCATTTCAGGATCAAGATTTAAAAAGCTGTTTTTCAGATACCCTTTTGTAGCTGGAGAAACCACCGTAGGAAGCAGCTGCTCATGTTTTACTGCCACAAATGTTGAGGCTATGCTTCTCTCAGCCCCCTTCAGGAGAGGAGTCACTGTGACAGTGGGCACAGTCAAGCTCTGTTCCAAACATCGATCTGCACTACTGAGGATTGCATCTGTTTGACTTTTGACTAAAGGTTTTGTCTTCTCTTTTTTCTGACACATTAACAAAATGCACAAAGAAGTAGCAGCAACAATGAGTAGCACAGACACCAGGACCAGGGTGATAATGATGTACCAAGGGTTGTTTTCACCTGCCTGCTCTCTGGGACTCCTGACATTAACCTGGTTTGTAGTTTTCAACTCCACAGATACACTTGTTCCCATTGCCTGATTTAGAAAGGGACCTTCCTCATGTAGATTTCTCCAGTGATTCTGCCATGGCCACATAGTTGGTTCAGTCTTCTGTGGTGCTACAGCAGGCTCTTCATTCTGTGAGGAGGCTGGTGCCTCATGCTTTGAAGTATAGTGAACCTTGAAAGTGGTCGTGCTGATTATAAAAGGCACTTCTGTTGTAAAACCCTGCACAAGTGGAGGACTGTGTGGGACAATGGAATACTGAAAACAGCCAGTAGCAGGCTGCACAGCATCTGCCCTGAGTATAAATGTAAATGAGTCATTCAACAGATCAATGCCCATCATATTTGTGTCTATGTCTAGAAGCAAAACACCACTATCAATGTCAGCCTGGGTGAACATCTGAGTGTCTTCAAACACTGTATCATTCACAAACCTTTTCTTTACAATCCTTCCATGAGAGGGGGGCACTATCACTTCAAATCTAGGATTACTGTTCATCAAATTGGCTAGCTCAGAAGCATCCAGGTCACTGCTTCCAAATTCATAAGCGGCTTTATTTGAAATCTGCAGGTCAGATACAATTTGTACTAAAGGCTTAGCTGTGATGTTCAGCACTTGCCCTGTTAAATTGCCTTCTGCAGTAAAAAGCATAAACTCCAGTACTTCACTGGAAGCAGTAAGATTTGTCAGGTGGTAAGACAGCCTTCCTGAGTACAAATCCACCTGCTCAAAATTAGTAACCTGCTCATTTCCAATCATGAGGTGCCCATATTTGAGTGGCTGAGTTATTTCATACATAATATTAGTACTTTTTCCATTTGTGACAGCTGAAAGCTGAACATCAGTAATAGTGACAGATGTCTGGTCCTGTGGGAGAGCAACATTGGTAAGGTTGACTAGAACAAGAGCAATTGGTACGACTTCAAGACTTCAAGAACAGTTTGTACAAAGGGCGATGTTTACCATCAGTCACACTGAAATAAAACACTTCAGAAATGAACTTCCATCCTGTACAAACCAGACTTTACCACTGTCAACATCAGCTTGTGTGAAACCTTTTATAGAGACACTGAGATTGCTTTTCACTGCTAAGTAACCATTATTGGGGTTGCTAACAATAGTGTACTTCAGCTCAGCTGGGGCATTATCTAAGTCTTCAACTTTCAGATTCTCTGCTCCCAGCATGGACACATCTCCCTGCAGGACTTTCAAGTGCAGTCCTCTAGTCTTCAGTTCTGGAGATTGGTCATTCACTGGGAAAACAGTGATATTAAATATCTCCTCTAAAACTTCAGTATGTGGCTTTGTAGCAGGCTTGCTCTTTAGGTTTAATCAAACAGCAAAAGTGAAATTGTCACTTAGAGATTCAGAATTATCATGTATGTACATAATTCCAAATTTGTCCAATATGTTCTGGGAGAAATTAGGCTTTTCTCTGGTAACATTTCGTTCTCCAACAACAATCACACCATGCTGGGGTAAAGATAAAACCTGATACCAGACTTCATATATGGAGCGCTGTACATCAGGTAGCTTAATCAATAGGTTTGAAGCATCTAAATTTGTTTTGTTGATTAATACTCTACCTCCTTCCTGGACTATGGCACCTGGCAGAAATGAAAAGAGACTCTTAGAAACTGAATATTTTATAGTGGCACTATTTCAGAAACTACACAGCAAACACTGAGGATGCTCAAAATTTTTCTCTTTTGTGGTATCCTTGATTTCCATGTCATGGCTAAAAATATATTACCACTCCATTTAAAATACAATCAGACATAAGAGACAAGATTTTTGACTGATGCATACACTAAAATTAAAGAAATACCAGTATCTCAAAGCTTCTGATAGTGTTTTTCACCTACCATTATAGAAAACAAAATATTCTGATCACTGCTTACTGAAGATAAAGAAATTTTTGTTTTATCGCCATTTTCAATGGACCTGTGACAGATCCAAAGCAATTTTGAGCCCAAGCAGTGAAGCATTTTTACCTGTATTTGCTAGAAGATGACTACTCTGATCATGTCTGTCAATTTCATAGGAAATGACAACAGGGAAAATCTGGATATCCAGAGCTGATGGTGGAGAGGAGACAGTAAATGTGAAGGAAGAAATCTTCTGCACTCCAGTCAGCTGACTCAGCATGTAAGTGTTCATACATGATCACACCTTCATCAACCTGTTCCAGGTAAAGAGAAGCTATATGTGTAAAAGGAAGGTGATTATAAAGAGAGGAATGTTAAGGTCAGAAAAAATATATTGAGAATATTGTTCAGAGACCTTTGTACTTTAGTCTATGCACAGTGTATACAGAATCATAGAATTGCTTAGGTTGCAAAAGACCTGTAAGATCAAACCCAACTGTTTAACTCAGAGCTGCCAAGTTCACCACTATGTCCCAAGTGTCACGTCTACATGTCTTTTAAGATATCCCGGTTCATGATTCAACCACTCTTTAGGGAAGTCTGGTTCAATACTCAGCCACGTTTCATGAATAAAGGTATCCTCATATTCCATTTGAACCTCCCCTGGCACAGACTGAGGCCATGCCCTACCATCCTACTTGTTACATGGGTGAAGAGGCAAACAACCACCTGGCCACAGCCTCCTTCCAGGCAGCTGTAGAGAGTGATCAGGTCTCCCCTGAGCCTCCTTTTCTCCAGGATAAACACCCCCAGCTCCCTCAGCTGCTCCTCACAGCACTCGTGCTCCAGACCCTGCCCCAGCTCCGCTGCCCTTCTCTGGACTCACTCCAGCCCCTCAGTGTCTTTCTTGCAGTGAGGGACTCAGGGCTGGACACAGCCCTCGAGGTGTGGTCTCAGCAGTGTCCAGCACAGGGGGACAATCCCTGCCCTGCTCCTGCTGGCCACACTATTGCTGATCCAGGCCAGGATGCCATTGGCCTTCTTGGCCACCTGGGCACTCCCTGCCTCACGCTCAGCTGCTGTCAGCAGCACCCCCAGGTCCTTTCCAGCCCCTCTGCCCCAGCCTGTGGTGCTGCCTGGGGTTGTTGTGACCCAAGGGCAGGACCCAGCACTTGGCCTTGCTGAACCTCACACCACTGGCCTCAGCCCATGATCCAGCTTGTATGTACATTAAGATTATCCTGCATTTCTCTTTCTCTTAAGCTGGACTCTCTGTTGCCAGATAAACACCTGAAAGTAAGTGAAATGTTACTGGGCACAAATACTTAGTAAAAGCATCACATGAAGAGCAGAGAGATATACAACACTGAGAAACTATCTCAAACTAGCAATGGTAATGGTAATCATGAGCTCAGACGGACTGGATTTTTACTAAATCAGAGTATCATATGTCTACAGTTTTCTTTGTAAGGCCACTAGCAGGGCTGGATTACTACTCCTGAAAAAACATATGAAAGGCTAAAGGCTGAAGAAGGACTTTGATGCAGTTATTTCCCATAAATAGCAAAAGATACGTGGTAAGAGACTAAGAAAACCAGAAGGAAACGTAATGACCACTGATATTTACTCTCACTTACAAGCAACAAGTTGATGGACCTACCTAGTAGAAAATTTCTACATCACAGCAAGACAGAGATTCTTAAAGGACAGGAAGGAACCTGGTTTGTCCCATCCCTGCCTGCACGGACCTTGCAGATCATCATACTCAAGGAATTTAATCAGTCCTCTGTGAGTAATCAAGCTTCAAAGTATTGCAAGATACTGCAGTAAATCTCCCAAGAAACAAATGGACATACCAGATAAAACCATTTTAGACCCCAAAGCAAAAGGAAGTATTTTCAGATCAGTATTTCACATCAGCTGGAACTATACCTGAATTTTAAGATCAATACTATAATACATTGAAACTGTAATAGAATTCCTAATAACAGCAAGACTAGAATACTTACTGAATCTTATCCAGTAGATTCAGCATCTGGTCTGTTTGATAATTCATTCATTGGCCTGGAGAGATGACAGTTACACCTATTAAATCCTTGGCAAGTTTCCAGGCAACCACTGACCTGACCTGCACATGTCAGTTTGCAATTGCCAGAGAGATCCCTGTCTGAGATGGTGCTGGTTCTAAATTTACTATTTTAACACACTCCTCACATGCTGCAAACATCTTGAAAGGACTCATTAGTACACATTTCTATCACATGTGCTTGAAAGATGTGAATAAAGAAAACAAATCCCTCCTGCTGTTATCACAGATTAAGCATTTTAGCAGTATAGAATCTAAGGTGTGAATACAGAGAGATTGAATCCTGAAATAACTGCAACAGCCCCCACTGAGATCACTAGGCAAACTGGGCTTTCAAGGGCAGTTTTCTCAATAGCCTCAAAACCATCCAAATTTTTCTCTAAAAATTTTAGACTGACGTGATAAAATCCTTTATGCACATCTCCAGGTTTCTTCTTTCCCTATACTGATTTAATTCTTAATGGCTATTACAGGACAAAGAAAAAAAACAACATAGCAAAAGGATGTGTCAGTTCAGGGTAACTTTCCTAAATCTCTCTAGAACCTGAAGTTGAAGACATCAAATTTTGAAACAAGTACAAAATTCACATCCTTTAAATTCAGTGGTGTTTAGTACCAATCTTAATTGGTTGTTTCAGGGTTTTTTAACTGCAAACCCATTCTAATGTCTTAGCTAACAACAGAATGGAATTGGTGAGGATTTCTTTGTCTACCTCTGCAATTACTCTATATAATGTAGAAGCTGTGGCTTGCTGCAAGATGAAAATATTTTTAAGCTATCACAGACAGTACTGCAGAGAAAAACTAAAATCAAACTTTATGTTGAAAAACTCCTGTGTTATTCAAGAGTGTTTAACATGCAAATAATTTTTTTATATTAGATGAACAACATCTCTATTAGATGTAAAAATGTATTGGAATGCAATAGTAATTTTTGCTTCTTTTTGGTTTTTTCCTTTCCTCTGGCAACAAAGCAATAAACCACAGGGCATACATAAGAGTTCAGCACTCCAGCAACAGGAATAACTACTTTTCCAAAGTGAAATTTCAAGTTCCTCAACATAAAGTCAACAAGAACCCAAAGACCTACACTAATGCTTCTTTTTTATTCCAATTCAAGTCAGTTTTACAAGCTTATTACCAAACAAAAACTAAATTCTTTAGTATTTTTAAATGGAAAAAGTACAATGTTTGTAACATAAATGCAATTTTCTTTAGTTATATTTAACTCCCTGTGATTACAACATACTGGACTGAAAGTTTATTTAGGATCCCCTTTCTCTCCCTTGTATCTCATTTTCTACCAAAATAAATAGCAAGCTTGTTTGGACACTTGAATTCCACCTGCAAGAAGTAATTTAGCTCTATTTGTCTGAAATTAAAATGGCCAACAGAAATATTTCCAACAGACAAGAAAAGCAGAATATTATTTCAGCCCAAAACCTTACACAATTTACAAAGTTAAAAGGTAAGTTAGCTATACATTAGTAAAAACTAAAGCTACAGGGAATTAAGTGACATGTTCTGACATGGTGCGGTCTGATAAACACACATAATGGTCATATCCATAAGCAGAAAGAGTGACACTTCAAAACCATAGCTGAAATATTTTCTATCTAACATGTTTAACTGTTTCATCTAATACTCATTATAATCACACATTTTCAGATCAGAAGGGTACAGTGTCATATACAGTTCATCTCTTTCATAAAACAAGACAAAATTCAGCAACTTTTGAAACAAGACCAATAACGTAATGGGATTACAACATGTTTTTTATGAGAACCATTCTGTGTTCATCTTGATTAATAAACTCCAGGTGGAGACCCAATCTACAACCGTCCTTGGTCAGGTCATTTCAAAGTCTAATGATAACAAATGGGAATGCCAATCCTTTTTACAGGTTTTATTGCCCAAGTTTCAAACTCTGACCAATAGATTTTCTTACTCCCTCATATACTAAATCAAATAGCTACATTTAAAATCTGTAAACATATATTTCCCCATGAGCAAAGTCAGAAGACCCCCTATTATCTCTCTCACTTCAATTTTCTGAGAATAGCTTAATGCATGCTTAAGATAGTTATATTCAAATTCTGCACACAGTCAAGTAATTCCTTTTGCAAAATAATTTTTCCATCAGGTTACATAAGCTGCCATGTTTTAGTCATTCAGTAAGAGAACCTGTATCACAGTTAAGATACTTGAAACACTTAGTACAATAGCCAATCCAGTCAATAAAAGTCATCTTGGGGACACCCCTGAGAACTGGGTACAACTGAAATGAATCTGATATTTGGACTTTTTATAAAGAAAAAGGCTACTCCTGCCAAAAACTAAAAGCTTCCAATCTCTGCTGGTTAATGGCATCAGAACAGCTCTTTTTGACAAATAGTGTTACATGCAAAACACTGGGAACTGCCAAGATCCTGCTAGTATGCAGGCAGAAGGGAACAAAGGCTCCTCTTGTATTTGTTACTCCTTGACAGATATTTAATGACATGACAAATCTGAGTGATTGCACTGATGGGTCACATATGCCTGGTTACTTAACAGATATAAATGGATCACACAAAGAATAAGCAACTGAGATGCCCTCTTAAGTAATAATCTACCCCTCAATTAGTTGTTATAAAGTAAATGCTTACCATAGATTGTGTAAAACTGAAGACTTCCTCAGTGATATCATCAGAATCTACTCTGATCAGCCTTCCAAGTTTTGGGGAAGTTACAACCACAAAAGTTATAGTTCTGTTTCCTGCATTGGTCACATCATTGGTTACAGCTTTCAGATCATGTTGTGAAATAGGCTTCCTGGAACCTAAAAATGTCAAGTACAGGAAAATTTACAACAGGAATTTTTTCCAAAAGTCTAAGTTTTCTATGCACAACTCACACTCCCAGGTATTCTATTTAGCATTTTAATAACATTTTATAAGATCAGTAGGTTACTCTTTTTCCAGTTACCTTATGGTTACAACCTTTCCACAGCTTTTTTGACTAAAAAGCCCATTAGTAAGATGTACCCTTGTTTTAAAAATACAAAAGAATGCAGCTCTCCTCAGCACATGTAATTGTGAAATACTGGCTTCTGCAAAAACTGCCCAAAATATAATAGAGTATATATATGAAGTTCCGTTTCTATATCATGTCTAGAACCAAATTCAGACTCCAATGTTTCTGGTATTCCCAGTTGCCACAGAAGACACAGGTGATTCAACTGAGAGAATCCTCAACACAGCAAAGTTTCTACTGCACACATAAACCAAAATCAATCATTAACAAAAGTAGACTTTATCAATATCAAAGAGGATTTTCATTAAATAAAATTAAAACATAAGTACTGAATTAAACAAACTAGGAAGAACACCATATAACACAAACAACAGCCTGAACTGTTGTTAATAATGTATTATTTATTATGATAGATGGAGACTGAGTACTAACAAAATCCTTTTAATACATACCACCACATTAACCTTACAAAGGTTACTAACTTCTGGCTTAAAGATTATAAAGAGCTTTCTGGCACTAGTCAAGCCAAGACCATTTTTGACACAGCTGGGGCAGTAATTTCCTAAAAGCTAGTAATATCCTAAAAGAAAAAAAAAAATCTGGCTCCTTTGGTGCAAGGTACACACAATCAGGAAGAAAAATTTATGTTAAATGATCATTTTAAAGGAGCAAGATTCCCATCATCCTATTCCCCACTTCAGCCTCCATTTTCAGATTTTCTCTTTGAGCAACAAGCTTATATAGGTTTCAATACCTAATTTCAAAGACTATATGGTAATAAATATCCTTGAAGTCTGAATTATTGATCTATCTTAAATAAAGCATTATGCTCATACAAGAAGAACACAAAATAACACATATATTTTATATATACATATAGGTAGATAGACAGATAGATAGATAGATAGATAGATAGATAGATAGATAGATACATACATACATACATACATACATACATACATACATACATACATACATACATACATATTGGTGCCCCCAACCTCTCCCCCCAAAATCCCAGGTAGGAGAGAGGTGGGTCCTGTAATATGCTGAATAAGGACACTAGGACTCCTTTCTCCGAGATGTTATCTTCAGATGTTTATTCCTTGGCATGGGTGATGGTAGAAGAAGGGAGAAAAGAGAAAGGGGTGTTCTTGCTTGTACTTTTTCTACCCTGGGACCCTGGACAGAGACGGACATGCACTCGGACCTATTAGATGACCCCTAAGGAGGGGAGAGGATGGTGGAAATATGGTTTGCAGGCCACCCTAGCTGGTCTTCACAGATACAAACGACTGTTAGCTGGCTTCTCTGATAATTTGGGGCCCCCATGCACTNTACATACATACATATATACTATAATATTCAGAAGAAAAAATATGGTAAGGACAGAGAAGAATAGAGATGCTTTGAAAGCCATTATTAATAACAGGAATCTGCTTGTTCACATCTGCTTGTGTTCTGGTTCAAATAAGAACTACTTTGAAAGAGATTTCAAAGATCCTGTGTCTCTGTCTGTTTTCCCATTTTTACGTTCCCATTGTCTCTCTGTGTCTATACTGTTTTGAAAAGTGAAGGAATCTCTCAGGTCGAGAAAAATTCTCCCAGACAATATCTAATTCAAGAAGTCTCCCTCCTCTTCCTCTCCCTTCTCTTCCCTTGTGACAGAGAGAGGAAAACATGACCTTGTGTGTACAGCACATGGTCAAGAATGTACAACTTAGCACACCAGTTAATCAGACCACATGAATCTGCAAATGCAGTTATTTATCAATAACCTGCCAGTTATTGGCAAATCAGGCCTTATTGCCTTAACAGACAGAGTAACTCTACAATACACTCACACTAGTGATGAAAGTTACTGCTCCAATTTTTCATGACCATACCAGGGTTTCACACACCACTGCCATCACAGAGCCGGGCCATGGGAAGCAAGGTCATCTGCCACAAACCCCCTTGATTCCTGCCAGACCTGTCCTCACTCACTGAACACCACAGGCTGAAATACAGTCTGGAGACACAGACAACAAACTCTATCATGCTCTTCAGTAAAATGGTATCCTCCCCCAAACATAACCTTCTCCTTCACCCACTTCTCACCTGAGAGCAGAGAACCTTCCCTGGCAACCACTGTAGTTCTCTGGTCTGACACCTCAACAGGGAGAGGAAGGTTATTTGCCAGCCAGCAGACTGAGTGAAGGAAAAGGAAGTAAGAACACTGCCTGTGTGTTCCAAATCACAAAAAGAGAGGTCACAACAACCCCACCCAAACATAAGGGACAGAAACAGAGAGGAAGAAGATACACAACAAGAACAGGTGACACTGATTAGGGCCAAGTTAATTGATTCAAGTAGAGTGCAATAGCATAATGTTAGTGGTGCCTAATAATTTTGTTCCACATTTTTACTGTCTAAATTTAAGATTTAGAAAATGCTTTGGCATAAGGATTCTCCCTATCTCTGCTAAACAGTTTTAAATTATCTCCTCTACAAACTGATTAGACAGCACTGCTCCCAGTTAACTACAAGTCAGGCTTACTCTTCAGAGAAATTCAGCTCATTTCTTGTTTGAGCAATTGCCTTTGTGAGGAAGCAAATCCTCCCATTGCACATATCCAGCATACAGGAGAAAAAGCTAATATATCTAGCAGTCAATTTTCTTAGTATGCTGAATAAAACAAGCTTCTGTTAAAGAAGAAAAAAGATCTATAAATTATATAAACAGGTCTGGTATAACCAGCACGAAAGACAGCAGTTCATGCTTTTATAAAATTGCATAATATGCTTTAGAGAATAGTTTACACCCAGTCATGAAGACATGGTAAATTCTTCACAATAAATTCAATTTTTACTACTCCAGAGAGAAGATTTCTCAAGCTGGCTCAAAATTAACTTCTTTTAGTAGTGCTATAAAATTTAACAGGACACTGGCTGTTGTTTTTATATATATTAATCATGTGGTACCCTCATTGTTGTTGTAGTCATTTCCTGATGACAAAGTACAACTGAAAGCCATACAGCACCATAATGTTTCTAAAAAATACCAGAAAGAGAACATGTAAAATAGCTAGTAACACTTTATAACATCTAAAAGGAATTTTGTTAACCCAAAGAAAGTGGGAATTAAGGAAAAAACCTGCAATCTTGGATGAATACCCTTTGCAGTGCTGAAAAAAATACTGTCAACTGAAGAACTGATTTACAGCCTAGAGACTGCCTTCTATGAAAGTATTACATATACTTTTCTTACAATTATCATTGGCTTAAGATAGAACTCCAGTAAATCCCTCTGCTCAAGGCAACCTTATACATCAAAATTGCAGGTTAATAAGCTAAGTGGATTTATGTGAATCCCATTTATATTGACTGAATGAGAAGATCAAGCTGCTACAATCTCTTTTTTTGCTGCCTGTGGTTAAGTGGCTTTTGTTGCAAACCTTTGTTCATGCAATTTATATTTAAGTTTAAGAAGATAAAGTGCTCCTCTTCCATATCAAATTAATAAATCAAGGTACAGATTACAACCTCTAGAATGCTGCCTATTCTTAGTAGCTGATTCTCCAGATCACATTCAGAGAGAAAAAAAAAAGGCAGCACAAACAAAAGTGTGATGCAAGATATTACTGAGAGAAAATTGATCTTTATTCCATCTTTAATCCTGCAATAAATGTTAGATTCCTACCTCAGTGAGGGGTTACTCTTGTCAGTACAAAGGAGTAAATGGCTCTGGTGAGACCTCTTAGCACATAAACTCCTTCAATGGTATGATTTTATTAAGAAAATACTCAGCTGCAGAACCAACTAGCTATAAATGCACAAATATTAATCAAAGTTTCCAGTCTTTCTGATTCCCCAGTGAGTCTGTGCTGCTGTCAATAACTCATTTTAAACAAAAAGAATAGCGAACTAGAAATCTAGAAAAACTTACATGTGCTATTCAGAATCTTATGGACACAACTTTCATTCCTCTATTGCTTTTCCAACATGCTATCACAATCAACTAAGAAATCTCTAAATATTTGAATGGACTACAGAGATTTTTTTAAAAACCTGAATAGGAAATTTCCAGAGCTTAGGCAGTGTTATTATCACATTGTACTTGAATATTTCACTGCCAGTTTCTATTACTCCAAGCATGTGCATATCAAAAAGTTAAAAACTACAAAGCAAAAAAGCAATATGCTGTTTGAGAAAACATTAATCCTTTTTTTAAAAACACACATAAATGTTCCAAGCAACAGTGTTCCATAGTTTAGTCAGTTAAGTACCTGACAACTCCATATTAGGCAATATTTTCAAGTGGAAAAAATCATGATCCTGTCAAAAAACAGACCTGGAAAGACTCCGAGCCCTTTGTTCACTTCAAGGCTAATGACCAGTGTCTGAGCTGCAACACTACAAATCTGTTGGGGTGCAAAGTTCAAACCATCTGTCACCTGAAAGTTGAAGTCTCCAGACATTGCTCCTGTGAAAATCAAAATCATAAATTTATTCTCTCATTTCTCTGTCACACAAAACAAAAATGTACACTGGACACTTTTCACTCTTGGCTACAGTGAAATATTGTTGAGAAATACATTCAGTGCAGGTAGCTCTGGGTGGCAGGAGCCTGAGGCAACAGGCCCTGAACTGCTGAGCCTTTGCTTAACACAAGGCACAGGGACCTGCTGCCAGAGAACCAACACTCAGAGACATGGCAGAAGCCAAGGACTCCAGACTTTTGTCAGGGTCCCCTGTCAGGGGCTCCCAGCCAGAGAGATGTTATTCTGTTGTTACACAATTAGTAAATTATTTTAAGTATACAGGCACCTGAGATTCTGCTCAGGGAAACCTGAGGTCAAGTCAGTCAGGAAACCTTGTATGACTGTGTGAGTGTTGGGCATGTAGAGTCAAAGTGGAGCCACCAGATGTGACAGAGGCTCCATCTCAACATGGGTGGTGTCAGTGTGACTGCCAAAATGACTCCTGGGTGGGCAGACAGGAAAGTTTCCTTAGCAATATATCCAAAATCATCTTGAAAGCAACTTTTGATCAGAGCCTTTGTATCTTAATTAGAATTAAATAAATTGCTAATGCAATTAACACATTCCCCAGGAAGAACTACTGTCTGTTGTTTTCAGTAAAGTCCAGACAACCCTTAGATGTAAATCAGCAAGAGCAAACTCTCTTTCTTCACTGACTCAATTTAGCTGAGATCAAGTTAAACTTGGGGAGACGATGACTCTCAGATTTCCAACTCCATTTATGCCTTAGGTGCATTTATGCCAAAACACTTAGCCACTCACATTTTGGCAAAGAAAGAATCTGGGGAGAAAACTAACTAGAATGTTCTTTCATTTTATTTTATATTTAAAGGTCTGAATAAACTCTCAGGTTGTATCCTTAGTCTCTTCGCTGCACTTCAGCTTTGCTGAAGAAGGTATGTTGTCACAGCTTAAACTATTTTAGAGGTTATGTGTACTCACAATAAATGCACATTTTTCCCTTTAATCTCAGGATCTGTATGTACTTTGGCACAAGTAATAGCAAAATACTTCCAGGAGTCTGGGTGGATTATAAAAATACTTGTTTAAGAACTGACAGACTGCTTTTAAGCAGAGGTTCCCCATGTTGTTCAATTAGGTAAAAAGACAAAACAAAAAAGTGAAGCGTTAACTATTGCAAAGAATTGTCATGCTCTTGTATATACTTTGCCCAATTTAGCCATAAGATATTGCTACAAAAATATAGATACTGAAAGCAAGAGAGTACTATGTACTTTCACATAAAAATCATCATACTTTACCTAACTATAGATTAACAGATCTGAACAACTGAATGTGCATTCTGATATTATAGTTAACAATATATCTAAGAAATGCTTTTATATTAGCAAGGCAGCTGAAGCAGCTCTGGAAGATATGGTTATATTCTTCTTATTTTAAAAGTTTTTAGTTACTTACCTTATGTCCTGATAAAAAAAAGAACCAGTTGCTTATACAAAAAAGCATCTGAAAGTCTACTGTTTTGTACTAAGTTGAAAAAAAAAACCCTAAACAAACCTGCTTACAGAGCCTCAATTACTTTTTTTGGCTAAAACAGCAACTGCTTGATTGACACAGACATTTTGCCATCAGCAGTCAGGAACAACAATGCATCTCAAAGTTTTGCTTGGATGGAGCATTTATCATTTTATCACGATTAATTTTAAGATGTATCTGATCAGAGGTGATTAAAAGGTCACCAGAAAGAGGGTTTGTAAAAGCTGGATTGAGAAGACACAAAGACTTCAGAACCAGCAAGAATTTGATTCATTACTGCTCTAACACTGTCAGGGTTTAAGGGCAGGGCCCATACTGCAAAAGCAAAATACATTAGAGTGAAGCAAGAGTGAAAAAGAGAAGGAATTCTTATGTGGAAAGAGGGCTACAGAAAAGAAAAGGTGTGTTCTAGCTTTGCATTTACACTGGTGATAGAACAATCAGGGATTACAAAGAAACCAAAAAATTCAAGGGGAAAACATGCGAGCAAAGAGGAAGATTTGTAACTCACAACACAGAATAAGGAGCATAATGTAACTCATAAGGCTGAGCAATGTGAAGGGAAAATTTTGAGGTCTAATTTAGAGGCACAAAAGCACAGTATGGTAGTACTTTCACTAGCAGTAAAAAAGACACTGAGGATGGAGAGTCAATGCCATGTACAGATGTAAAAATTGTGTAATGCCATGGGGAGTAGCCAGAGGATAGAAGAGCTGCTTTAGTCAAGAAGATGCTGCTCTTTCCTTTGGAAAGGGCTCGAATGAGTAGGAAGAGTAGACAGGTGTACTTCCAAGAGGAGACAAAGAAGCCAGCACACACTGTAAGACTGATGACAAGGAACAGAGGAAACATAGAGAAAAGGGATAATAAGCTGAATGACACCAACATCAGGAAAGGCCTCAGGTTAAGGCTGGGGCAGTAAGATGGGGATAACAATTATACTTCCAGCAACAGGTCAAAATGGAGGAGGGAAGAAAATTGCTCACTGACAAACACAAAGAAGCAAAATGATCAGAGTAGTTTGTGAAGCACTAGAGACCATAAGGTTGAAGATGGCAGAGCCAGAGCAGCTGCAAGACCTGACACACAACCTGGGTAATTTTATGTTACAAATTTACTTACACTCCCACTCACCAGAAAATGAAATTTTCTGTTCTTTTCACTTTTATTAATTGAGATTCACTCTCCAAGACCACAGATGTGCCCTTTTTGGAACACAGAGTGGATTAATTTTCTCACACTGGGACTTACCACTGTCCTACCATCATACAGCTTTTTACATGTCAAAATCTCCCTTGGAACAATTTAAAGAGCTTGGCTTACTTTTCCCATGCTCTTGACCTTTCATTTCCTGACCAAATTATTTAAACAGGATACTTAGAGCTCACCGGCAGCTGTTTGTAAAGCAATTTCAGCAACACATATGCACTCTGCAAGACAGTCTCTGCATCCTAAGGCAGAGTACTTCAACTTCATGAAGACACAACACAAATCTGGAGTGATTGCTGTGCCTAAAGGAACACTGGAAGTTCAGCCTTCCTCAGGGCTGGCAGAAGAGCAGTGCATCTCTTCCATCTCCATTCCAAAACAATGATTTATTCCTTTTTCAGCAATTCATTTCTTCTTTCAACTTAGGTAACACAGTAACACAGCTGGAGCAGGAAACTAACAGGTAGCTGTCACACTGTAAAAGCTCTACCTCTTCTGGCTGGAACCCCACTGGGAAATTCATCCCCTGGCTTCCCACCGTTGCCACTCAAGGATGCTCGAAGCTGCCCTGTGAGACTGTTGGTCCATGAACTGCTCTGCACTGTAGTAAGACAAAAAGGCTCCATGAAATTTTCCATCACAATGGTCAAAAAACAGAATTCCTATCTCTTTAAGGTGCATGGAATTATTCCCCTACTGGAACTGCTGTCAGAAAGAAGGCTGCTATCCAATGAACCGCAAGAACACCAACATTTCCCAGTGAGCACACATTTAAGTAGATGTCAGACCCTTTCTTGTTTAGTTTTTGAGATAATATATTACCAGAGTACAACGCTTTACATAACATGAGATCTTTGTCACATTACAATGGGATTTTTCATGGATTACAAACACAAATATACTGAATAGGAGCAGTATTCTGGTATCAGATGTGGTATTTTTGAAATCACATACCATTGTGTACAAATACCAGCTGCCCTTTAATTATATGAACCTGGGACAAAGTAAGGATGCTCTTATTTGGAGAAGACTTCAGAGCCAAGTGCCCATTGCTAGGTGGAGTAATGGAATACACCAGTTCTGATGATGAGGAGGCCTTGTCTTCTGCACAGAGGTCATCAACAGTTATTTCTGTGACTGAATCCACCCAGACCTAGAAAAGCAAAAATAATTTTAAAAATAAAGGAAGAAAGAAAATGCATACAGAAGAAAATTGGGACAATGGGAGACAAGGGACAGGGATAGATGACAAATGACTCCAAGCAAAAGGATGAATAAAGATTTGTGCTGTGCAGCATTAGCAGCTGTGACAGGTTTCCTTACTGTCCATCCAAATCTCTTATCACAGACTGGCATAGTTCATCCTGGCAAATTGTTTGCAAAATACAAGACCTTGAAATAATATAAGCAAACACACCCTAAACCAGCTAAGAGTTTCATAGAGTTGGAGCACAAGTGCTCTATTTGTCAAGCATTACATAAACCCTTAACACATAACAGAAATTGTATTATGATAACTGAGTCAAGGAGCTCCTTTCCAACACATATACATGAATATTAGTGTAATGTACTTCACAGCAGGAAAGGCACTGAATATGCTTGACTTTCACCAGCAGAAAAGATAAAAGAAAAACAGTCAGGTCACAGCACAAACTCTAATACAAATGGAATACTTCTTGTAGCTGCACTATTTCTTCTAGCAAAATGCATTAAAGGCCCCTTTTTAGCGCACTAAAAAACCCAGAGATGCTCAGTCCCATGGGAGATGGAACAACCAATGCCTACCATTTTGCAACATTACAATCCCAGAAAAATAGTTACCTAGTTTTTAGAAAGATGGTATAAAACCATTATTGACTTCTAGTAAATTTGAATCTGGAGCACATTCTAAGTCTAATTCCAGAGGACAGCAACAGGATTGACAGAAGGCCTGGAGCACCTCTTCTACTGAAGTCAGACAGAGCAAGCTGGGGCTGTTCAGCCTGGAGAAGAAAAACTGGTGTGAGACCTCATAGACCCTTCCAGGATCTGAAGGAGCCCACAGGGCAGCTGGAGAGGGATTCTCTGACAGGAACTGGAGTGACAGGGCAGGGAGGAATGGTACACACTGAAAGAGGGAGATTTAAATATTAGGGAAAAATTCTTTACTGTGAGAGTGGACAGATACTGGACAGGTTGCCCATGGAAGTTGTGGATTTCCTAATCCTCGCAGTGTTCAAAGCCATGCTGGAAAAGACCTCAAGAAGCCTGATTTACTGTGAGGTGTCCCTACCCATGGCAGGGGTAGTTGGGACTAGATGATCTTTAAGGTGCATTATTTCAAGCAAAAATGACTATTCTCTGGGTTTCACCCCTATCTGACTGGATAATTCTTATTTGCAAAGTATAAGCAATGGTCCATTTTGTTCTTCATCACTGCTGTATGTATTTAGGAGTACAGGAAAAAAGTGCTAAAAAAGAACAATACAATTTATTTCTACATGAACTGAAATTCTTAAAGTGTTCATTACATTCATATCAATTATTTCCATGAACAATTTATAACATAGTGTAAAATGCCAAAAGCCTAAATTTCACCTTGAGCTTCAAAACATACACTGTATCATTCCTCCCTATCTTCCTAGGGTCTTAGTAAACATGATCAATATCTGATTCTAACATCACACCAAAAGATTGAAGAAGATTGAAGAATGATCCTTAACAAAGGGCATCTTACCTCTGCCAAAGCGAAAAATCAGCAATCACAATTCACTAAGTATTAATTCCACTTTTTAAGAGGAACCATGAAAGAAAACCTTTTAAGAGACTGAAATTTGTGCCACCACACTTCAACAGAGGGAATATTTCAATCTACATTGTGTCACAAAATATGTGATATGGAAAAAGAGATACTCAAATGAAGTTCAATTTTTTTCTAATCATAAGAAGTTTGAAAAGTAAGTTTATAATAGAAAATACCACTCAACTAGCAAATAGTTATTTTCTCTCCTGAAATATATATTTTGCTGTAATGTAATTAATAATATTAAATTTTGATAAAGAATGACACTTATGGCACAGAACAACAACTAACAGCAAAGGGTGACCTAGTGAGTAGCACAAAATAAGCATATCACATGTTTTGTACTGAGACCTTTTAATTCACCTCAGTAGCAGTTGTGTAGATTATTCTATGAAGAAAATAAAAGGTCATGTAGAGTATGCAAAAATATAAGAAATTATAATGGACATATTATTACAAATTACTCACTAAATTTTAAATTAGCTTTCTTACTAAAGGAAAATATTATTTCATTTCTAATTGTAGAAAAAAGTGGTTTTTCTGTAATGTCAGTATTTAATTCAGTATTTAACCCAGCACATCACCACTTAATGCTTTTAAGTACTATACATGGCCTGAAACATGATCCCATGATCCTTGAAGAACAAAATGAGATCCAAGAGCTGAAAAAAACCACAGGGAAGCAAACATTAAGAATACAGCAAGAATTGTACAAGCATCTTATTTTTGATATCTGAGATCAAAATCTCCTTGAAGAGCACCATGAAACTGCATCTGAACTTCCAGGATGTAGCAGGACACTTGATTTTTCATGTGCCTAACATATTCCACAGACAGAGTCAAAAAAAAGGTTCACGACCTGCTGATGTGAAAAAAATATATTCTGCTCTACTTACAGGATTCAGCTTAACAGTATCTCCTGGGTTGCCACACATCCTACCAGACACTCTGTATTCACATTTTAACATGCCAGAGAGCAATTCAGAGAAAACAACAAAAATAATCAGTTTAAATTTGTGGGGTTTTTTTTTTTTAAACTAATTCTAGGAAAATATAGCCCTCTTGTGGCAACAGGAGGATACAGTCATTTCACAGCATTGCTACCCATGTATTTAAAGACACATAAATGCAGGATATAATGCCAGGTTAGTGGTTTTCTACAAAACATCCTATTTCCTTTACCCATTCCAGTTCCAAAGAAAAGTCCCTAGACCTCTGAAAATTTAAAAAGTTTTATCTAAAATGCTGATCATTTAGGTTTCTAAATGAAAATAAATCTCACAAATTTGTTGCAATTGAAAGGATTTAAATTACATATATTACAGAAGTTCTCAGGACAGTAAAAATATCTGTATCTCAGATTTTATGTCATAAATTCTGAGCCAGGGGAAAATTTAAAAATAAAAATTTTTTAAAAACCCCAAAAACCAAAAAACAACACCTTAAACACTCATTTACTTCCTATAGAAAAAACCAGAGAAAAACCCACAAAATGGTTGGATGTCTGTCACTCTGAAACTCCACCCATGGTGCTCATAACATTGAGAGCAACTGACAAGGCTGTTTGAAGAAGGGATGTTATGGATGTCTCTGAAGTAAGAAGGAAACTAGAGTTAGACTCATTCAGCATGTGTGTACACGCTTAAGAGTTTATTGCATTTGGACAGAAGCCCACTACAAAGGCCAAAACTGACTTCCAGATGCCCACACCAACATCACTGGCCACACAATGCACCTCTTCCCATAAGTTACTTCTCAGCAGCAGATGCCATATCCTAGACTATTTTTTAAATCATTCAGCATTTCTTTCTGACTCTTTATATTGTGACCTGCAAAAGTTATGAGGTCCTAAACTTCAGTCGACTCAAACAGTTCTACTGGACTTTAGTTTTCACAGTACTGGTCAGTCAATTCATACTTTTGTACATTTCCAACCTTAAAAAATAGATGAAAGAACTACTGAGTTTTTGAAAGCAACATTGTCTGTTATTCAATATTTACCCACCAGCAATGTTCTTGAGGAGTGCAGACTATTTTGGGCTAGAACATGAGGCCAGCCACCATCACTCTACACAAGAATGCCCATCTCATCTCAATATTTACAGGACTAAGAAAAAAAACCATTTTCTTCCATCGACTAAGGATGTGTAAGTTCTATTTGAGAAAGAATCATCTCAGTGTACTCCTCTCACCAGATAATTTTACTGCTAGTTTTGTTTTAGACTGCAGTGAATCCACCATATATGTGTGTATTGGTAGCCACTCAAAACAACTACAAACTTTATTTCTCAAGAATAACTTGTACATGACTAGCAAAACCACAGGCACAAAGGCAGCATCCTGGTTCTAGCACACAGACTACCTCCCCAGCAGAAAGAACCAACTCTGGTTAGGTGAAGCTTTGTTATCCCTGCTCTTTGGAAGCCTAGATTCACAGATATTTTTAGAAAAATCTATGAGCTGCACTGCAGTACACTGCAGTATACTGCACAGCCTTAGTTCTGTTAATAGACTGCAATTCCAGCAGTTCAGTGCCAACAGTTTAATGCCAGCAATGCACCAGAACAGAGACCCAGAAAAACTTGACTGAACACTGAGCTCTCTTCCTCATGACTAGATAAAGATTATGGCATGCTGTGCTGATGTCTGTAGAGTACCACTGTAATTGTTTCTACTTCCACAGAAGATTTTGCTCTGTGCCACCCAAATGTTTGTGAAGACAGTCTGCTGCTCTAACAGTGTCTGCACAGGGCAGGATATCTTCTGTGGTGGACATCTGCAGATTATCTGCTGTCACTGTGAAGCTGCACAATTCTACTACCTTGGCTAGTTAAAAAAATGTGTATTTTCTCATGTGAAAAGGCCAAATACACAACACAAGGTTTCAATCATCTTTACACTAATACACTCTCTCTCCAACACACAACTAACTACAGAAAATTAAATGCATGTTTTGGTACCACCGATTTATAAACTGCACCACAGAGCACTGGGAATGATTACAGTCTCAAAATACCCTCCTTAGCTTTTCTCAAGCTGATTCCTAAATATCTTCTCTGCCTTGATGTCTTTGAGCTGGTTTACTGTGATCACAGGTTCATTTCATCCTGATTTTTGAAGTCACTTAGTTTGTTTTTAATCATGAGATCTCCAACTGGAAGTCTTTACATGTGGGGCCTCTTTGGGCAGTGTCTTTCGTAAAATGGTTCTGGTTATTGAGGGTTATCATAACACAAAAGAAATACTATAAAAATGTGTCCTGGTTTAAATACTATAAATAAAGTAATTAATTCATTAATCTGAAAATGCACTGAAACTGGCACTAGTCACTCCTATAGTGGTAAATAACTTTTCAAAGATCAGTAGATTAAAAAGCCAGCTATGGTGATTAAGAGCTAAAGGTAGCATCAGCCAACAACTTCAAAAATGTATTCAGGATTTTTGGGGCGGGGGGGGGCAGTTAGAAAAAAGTTCACATGTTTTTTCTTGGCTCTCATTATCATACAGTAATAGCTTCAATGATTTGACTAATATTTTGATGACCGTGGATTTTCACAGATTGCAACTTTTGAAAAGGGAAACACTCCTTTTCTGTGTAAGAAATACCCAACACATAATAAATTCACTCATGTCTCACCTCACTGGTACATCTGGACAGAAGCAAGCAGTAGAATGTACTTCAACAGGTCTGACTGATCCTGTAGTACACTTCATGGCAAGAGAAATAGGGTTAGAAGGCTATGCAAGTACAATAGTGAAAAGTTGGCATTCTCATCTTCACTATTCTTCGTACATTTCTACCTTACATGTTCATTAACAGCCCTCAAAACATCGCAGCAAACACAAGAACATAACAACCATCCAGGTGCAAGCCATCCACCCTCACAAGCCCTACATCAGCCCAAGAGACTTCATGTAACTTTAAGATTAAAAGAATGCTGATTCTGCCTTCTAGATTAACTTTACAATAGCCAAAAGATTCTCCATGTCTAAAATCTTCCTAAATACAAATAGTCTATGTAGTGCTTCCTTTCATTAGTGTTAATTTCTCTAATTCCAAGGACTACTACATATCATACTGACGATCCCACCAGATACAAATCTAATAAGATGTTAATGAATGTGCATTAAATGGCATCTGAATTAATTGAATTAATTTTAACACTTCAAAATGTTGACAAACATACCTGAAGAATTCTGTTTACTTTTACAACAGGAGCTTCATCATTTACTGCACTAACAGTAACAAATACAGTTTGGGGTAAACTTTGTTTCCACAACTCCGTGTTATTTACTATCACAGTGAAACAGTCCTTCAGTTCTTCACTGTCATCATGAACATAGTAGACTAATTCTTGTTCCACCTGAAAAATATAACAAGCTGAAAACTTAAAGTGGCTGCAAGAAAATAAATGTCCCATTGAAAAATATCCAAGTCATGGCTCTCCATATTTACTGCATGAGCATTATATGACTTCTAAAACTTAATTTATGCTGCAATATCAGACTGTACCTCTCTCTTTGCTCCATTCACAGCAATAAATTGTAGTGCTCATCTGTCCACTCCTCTAGTCAGAATATTTTGCCAGTCTTGGCATTCTCCCTTCCCCCTGAAAGAAAAATGGGAATCCAACCCCACTATATTTAACAATGTTTCCTGGGACCTGTAAACTGAACCCAGTGCTAGTAGATGGTGACCTGCAATACCATTTTGCTTCTTGGAGATAAATCTGAAAATTAGCACATTGTGCATATAGATCTCTGTAAGCTAAGAAATTAACTAAATTTTTTTTTCACTTTTTTACTTGTTCAATCTACACAGCATTTCCTCTGGTCTTTTCAAAATGCATCCACAGTCTCACATTTTCAGAGTGACATGGATTTTATTGA